>JAJJMC010030977.1:14135472-14179472 GCA_023531435.1 Papaver californicum | reverse complement strand
GTGTTAATCAGACAAGTTGTGGGAGATGGAAGAATCTGAAAAATCTGTTTGGGTTTAAGGGAGTCGGCTGTTGCGGAATACTGTTGTAGACGGAGAAAAAAACATGGTCTGATAGAGTACAAAACACTTCTCACTGATGAAGAGTGGAACTTGCCACTAGTAATTGTCCAAGTGGAGCAATTCAGACCTCCCCTCTGAACCTTCCAAACTCGGTGAATCTTTCTTTTTCGTGGTCGGCCTTTGAGCTCGGTGCAGACTTCCCAAGATTCGTGAATTCATTTGAAGGTACTACAAAAAAAAAATGTGTGCTAAATATAACCAACTTAGGCTTATCTTCCTTAAAACAATTATCATGTACGAATCGTGACACGTAAACAATGTCCACCACTAAAAGACCAGGAATAAAAGTTTTTATATTTAACATATGTTACAAAAATTTATGTGATGGATGTCATGGCGACTAAGGCTGTACAAAAAACCGAAAAACCGGTAAAATCGTATCGCACCGAGATAAAAAAAGACCGAGAACATTTAATGGTGATGCATGGTTTTGGAAAAAAAAAACCGATTAATTTTGGTTCGGTTTTGATTTTACCCTTGAATCGAATAAAAAAAACCGAATATTTATGATCGTTGGATTCTTTATAATATTAGCCGTTGATCTACTCATCATAACATTCAATGATTCATAAACGAAGAAGACTAGAAGAGACTCAGTCAAGACTCAAGAGAGAGTTCAGTCTTCAGATTCTTCAGTGAAGGACGGTGTTGATATTTTGAAGTTTTGAATCGATCTGTCCTCCTTCCTCTCTAGACTCCAGGTAATCTCCGTTCTTTCTCTAGTCAGTTGTTTATACTTCGTGATTTTTTCCCTACTTGTGTTTGTGATTTGTGACTGTGTTTGTGATTTTTTCGATTCAGTAATTTAACTTTCGTTGAATCTGAAAATAGACTTCGTGATTTTTTCGATCTCTCTCCTTCCTCTCCAGGACTCTTCCCTACTTGTGTTTGTGAGTTGTGACTGTATGTTTTTGTTGTTTTGGATCTGTTAGATGGTTCAAAATATGAATCTGTAATTATTTTAGAGTTGAAGGATCATATCAGTTGTGATTTTCGTGGAAACCCATTGTGCACATCAGTTGTAATGTTTGGATTTCATGCTTGTTTTTGGGAGATTTAATAGATTTTTGTAATGTTTGGGTTTCTTTGTGTTTGTTGTGAATCTGTTTCCAGAAAATGGAGGTTATGTTACCTGGGTTGCATCAGCTTTGGGTCCTTATTGGGGTTTTATGCAAGGTTGGATGAAATGGCTTAGTGGGGAGGGGTTATTGATAATGCTTTGTACCCTGTCTTGTTTCTAGATTATTTGAAATCAGTTATCCCTGTTACGAAATCTAAGCATTTTGGATTCCAGTTTTTTGTTCAGCATTTGAGTCTTGTGCTCTCATAACATGACTAGTCGGCATCTCAATTACAGTTTCTGTTGATTTCGTATGTATGAATAATTCGAGTTGCACTTGGCATTCCATTTTATGTGTAATGTGTTAACATTAGGAAGGTAACATGCATAGGGTAGGAAGAACAACTCCATTCAAAATGCTTTGTATATATTTAGCAATTACCCTTTGCAAATGAATTAGTAAGCACAAAATGAACCCAAGAATATTCAATTTCTTCTTTTTTTAGGCTTATTGCTCTACCACATCTATAAGTAACTTTTGGGATCTGTAGGTATTTGTGAATTACACAATCGAATCACTACTTCAACCTGCAACAAAATACATTACAACCTGCAGCAAAATACTACTTGAGCAGCAAATCGATAGAAAACAAACATACAAGAAGAGAAGTAAATATGGGTATGTAGGTCTCTGAAGAGTATTAGAGAAACAAATTGATAGAATACGAACATTCAAAAAGCAAATTCATTTTTACTAAATTCTGTATTGAAAAATCTCTGAAAGAGAGATTAAGAGTTATTTATAGTGGATTTTTAGAGCCATGAAGTTACAGCATTCTTGTTAGGACGAGGATTAGGATTTGATCTAAGGTATCAGAGTTGTCCCTGACTTATTACGTTTACTGTTGTGTTTGAAAATATAGGCAAATCCTAATGGATAGATGTAGGTCTTCAAGTTTGATGAGTTGAAATTATACCATGGATTTTGATTCTTTTGTAATGATTGGAATGCGGCAGGTATGACCTCTTTGTTCTACTTTATTGCAACACTTCTTATTTTAGTCAACTCGGGTTACTATGTTTTCAGCCAGAAATTGAAGCATATTATTCTTCTTCGTTTTGCTACTATTACATATGGTGTGTTTCTCTCTTTCTGTTAAGACCTTCTTATTTTAGTCAACTCGGGTTACTATGCTGTGCATAGTATTGTTGTGCACAACTTGCTGTGCATAGTATTGCTTATTTAAGATCATAGTATTGCTGTGCACATTAACTTGGAAGGAACTTGTTGTGCACAATATTGTTGTATTGTTCTGTACAACTTTTTCAACTGAATCCACTTTAGTTTCACTTTCTTTGTAGTTTTGTTACTAACTGCATCATTGATTGCTCAGGTGGAATTGGAAATGCTTTACAATGGGCATCACTAAGTCTGGAACAAGCCAGTGGGAGCAAGCGCCAAGCCTGAAAATGCGTTATTGCTTCTTTCTTTTTTTTGTTATTCCAGTGACATAATGAAACAGAATTTGTTTTGAATAGCAGAGCTTTGGTTTCCATGGCTAGTACCGTAAACTATTGCATTTCATTTTTATGTTTAGGAAAGCAAGAGAGACTTGTAAAACTTTGATTTTTATTGCATTTCATTTTTACATTTAGAAAAATTTGATTTTTATTGCATTTTATTTTTACACTTAGAAAAATTTAAAATCATAACCGGTTAAAATCGAAACCGAGACGGTTTAAAATCGAACCGAACCAAAAAACTTAATGGTGATATTCGGTTTTCAAAACCGAAAAACCAAGATTCTCGGTTTTGGTAATGGTTAGGGCAAAAACTGAACCGAACCGAGCCATGTACAGCACTAATGACAACCGTAGATAGTATAACTTATCATTGTATTCTTGATAATATTTCAATAAATTTATATCGTTGAGGAATATTGTTTAGTAGCTACTGTAACTTTATTGTGATTGTATGTTAATGCCTGGTTGTTAGAAATCGCATTTGGTTTTTACAGTTTCACTCAGGACCAACAGGCTTCCAACTATACGAAGCGATAGAAAGGACAACATAATATCGAATAAAAAAGATAATGCTTGGAAAATGTGAACTAAATTTAGATATAAAAAATGATCGATTGAAACTATAACGGGATACCAACTAAAACCTAATTTATATGCGTAAACAAAATTTAAACCTAATCTATGCCCATGCCGTTCCGACACGTTAATCCCTAGTATATATATAGTTAACCTTTTTCCTTCGATATTGCCCAAGCTAGGCTATGGTGCACAAAAACACATCATATAGATATAGGAAATCTTAATTAGAACGAACGGGAGCCAGCTCAGTTTGGTCAGTCACCCGACACTCATAATTGATGTCAGAAGTTCCGAACCGAGTGTCTACTCTAAAAATGGGCGATCTCTTCGAAACTCCAGTATTTCCAAAAAAGAACAAGAAAACTCAATTAGTTCCCTTACTGCAGCTACCTTTATACTTGCATTTGGGCCTCTTTTCTCAATCTTGCGACTTGTAAGGATTAGGTTGGGCTTAGACTTGTGGTCAATTATACTGCTTGTCTGCTTAGTGCTTCATATCAGTTCAAAATAAAACCAAACCCCAGACCAACGTTGCCATTTTGTTCCCCTAGCAGCATCTTCTATATATTGGATTCGAATGCAGTTATGCAACACGAAGAATGTTGCATGTTGAGTTGAGCTAAAGAGAACTTCAGTTTTTGGACTTGTAGTAAGTGTATAAATGGAAGCTGTGATCAGCGGAGCAGATAAATTAGCCACTCGCCCACACAATGAACAAGAAAGCAACAAAACAAAACATGCCATGGCTTCAAGAAACTTCTCATTTCTAGTCTAATATCCTGAAGCTAAAACAGCTATCGAGAATGCTTCTTAATCAATGCATGTTTGTATTTGCTAAAAGAAGAAGATGTGAGGTTTCAAAAATCCACTGACTAGTGCAGTGGATATCTTGTGTGTGACCTCTGGTCTTGGAGGTGGAGAATTCGACTCCCCCTCTAGCTATCCTTCAGTACAGAAGGCCTAGCCTCCCTCCCGAATGAGAAGCTAGAGGGAAGGATTGAATTCTACACCTCCAAATGGGAGGCCAAAAGGTATTCATCATACCAAGAAGCTAGAGGGGTACTGAATTCTGCACCTCCCAAAAGGTAATTATAGGCAGGTGTGATGCAAGATACCTTTCTACTAACATCATATAAGACCTTGACAAGGTATATCCGATAATCTCAATTGTTTGGTCATCGTCACTGGGTTGGAGTTTTACTGGATAGTATTCAGGGACCGTAGGATGACAAAGCCCCTAACGTGAAACTAAGGTTTCTTGGTTCATCATTTCCTGTCTTGGTTCTAATGTGAGTGTGTGTTACCATAAAACAGAATGTTTCTTCGTAAGCAATTGAGCACACATTGCAGTGAAGACATCTAATTTCAGTTGTTGTCTGGATATCTCTCCGAAAAGTCTCTCATGTTACTATCCCTTTCTATGATGTTATACAGAATTAGTTCAGCAGAAACAAGGCTCAAAGCCTATGCCGACTCTCCGTCGTGGAATTAGACCGCTGCCAAATAAAAGGTGAAACCTTGAAGAGTCGTTGGAAGGATTGCTTGCTCTACAACCGATTTGCTCGCCATTTCCAACGGGGGTTTTGATAAGCAGCCGCCTCCACAAGCCCTCTGGTTCAGTCTGGATGAGTCGGAACCAATAAAGATTGTCAAACGAAAACCATGACAAGAGTAGGTTAATATAAAAATATCTTATTATAGACCAAATATAAGGAGATCAAACAGCAAAAGAAAGAACAGAAATTACATTACATGACTTCTAGAAAAGAAAAGAAAAGAAAAGAAAATGGTGAACTCCCCTCCACATCACACTCTCATCACTCGTAACACTTGCATACACATTAAGTACTACTACATAAGAGAAGAAAAGAGAAAAGCACTAGTTACACGCATAGAATTACATATAAAAACAAAATACAAATACATTCTTCTTCCTCTCTTTCTCTCTAGTCATGATCAATTTTCTTCTTCTAATAACCCCACCATTGATGAACTGCAACTCCTTCATCCCTTAACCTTCCATACAAAGCTAAGCATTCCCAATATGCTCTTCTAGTACTCTTTTTCCCACCACTACCTCTTAGTCCTTGATGTTTACACTCTAAGAAAAGTTCATCCACTAAAGATACAACTTTACTATTCATCATTTCTTCAACCAATTCAGCTTCAGCTTTCATTACAACATACTCTTCTTTCTTCACATTCTTCCTCAACCAATCTGATATTCCTACTTGTTGTACTGCTGTCATATCCGATGTCGTTGTTGTTTCACTTTCTTCGTTTACAATTTCTATTTTATACTTTTTAAAATCTAGATTCCTTGTTGGGTAATTCCTCTCGAACCATCCTGTATTTTTACCATTCGATCCTACATCGATGAAAACTCGTCGTGGGTATTCGTCTAATGTATCGCCCATTATGTCTGGTAGGTACTTGGTTCTTTTTAAGTGCTTCTTGAATTCAGATGAAGATGTTCTTGGTGGTTCAAGTAGAACACCTTCTAGTCCATTCAATGCAGCTTTCTTCGCTTCTTCTACTTCCGAGTCAAATGAAAGAAGTTTCCTACTTTTTTTCAGTGAGTTTATAGAATTACTAATTTTCTTCAATGCCACAAACGTGGTTTCGAATCTTCGAATATAAATAATTATGTAATTAGACGGTTTCTGAAAACTGTTTAAAGGGTTACCACTCACAGGAAGTGTAACAATTCCGCCTATCTTGAGAATTCTATCAACGAATTCATTTATACGAAAAGCAGAAACGTAAACAAAATCAACCGTATTATCAGAAACAGAACTCTGACGTTGGATATCAGAATGAGAGATTAAATCCATCTCATTAACAATCAAAATTTGTGGATTAACCTTCTCACCACTACCGCTAAAAAAGACGGCTTTATCGCCCAATTTAAGTAAGCTTTCAGAAGTTAAATCCTTAAACAGCATTGGTAATAAACCAGAATCATCAGAATAATAATAAGATGTCGCTGATGATGCATGAAAATGGGTAGTTTCAGTAACAATACTACCAATAAAAGAAGAACCCATAAAGGGTATTGCAAGAATAGCTAAAGCCAATAACACAGATCGAGCAATAAGCCTCAAAACTCGAGGATCCGGTATCCTTATAACCAACTGATTGTCAGATATCACTTCAATAGGCATGTTTTTAAAACCCATTTTCTGGTTTCCAAAGAAATCAAAATTAGTAGGACTGTATTTCATCATCATGAATATCATCTTAATAGTAAAAAAGCAAGATCACTGTGTGTTAGAAAATCAAGATTTTGAGAGGAAGAATTAATGAAATATTATTAGACGTGAGCATAAGAAAAAATATAAGAGAGATAAGATGGGAGGGGTAAGAGAAACAAAGAAAGAAAGAGAGATAGCAGAACGTAATGGAGGTTAAGAGATTAACGGCTGCAAAACCTGGCAGTAGTGTGGTTTCCACCCACGAGGGCTAATCGATTACTTCGAATTCTTGACCAAAGAAGCAACAATTGTTTTAACCTCTGCACCTCCATTTTTAACACCACTCTTTTTCTTCAGATCAGTTTTTTTTTTGTATTGTGCTTCAATCATTTAGCGTAACAAACCAATCATTTTGACTATAATCAAGATATCATTACAAGTGGTGAATCATGGAGGTGAAGAAGAGGAAGAAGAAAAGCAAATTCAGAAAATTTGTCTACAAGTAATAACGCTGCAGAGAGAGGAGAGGGTATAGACTAGAGAGAGAAAGAAAAGGGAATTATTTATCAATGGTTTCGTTAGAATGAGAGGTCGAGAGATTAGTATTCACTTTTTTGCTTCTAATTCTTTTTTGGAATTTTTTTGTCTTACCAACGGTTTTAACCGAAAAACAAGTTTCACCGCTAATTATGATTTAGTAACTATTTACTTCTAAATATAAAAATAGAGTTCTGGTATGTTTAGTGGTCTGATCCTCTATTGAGCGGTGACTTAGATTTCTTAAGTTGTCTCATGACCTAGAATTTGTTCTGTCATTCCAAATAACACGATTTATTATGCAATGCAAGAATTGCTCTTTGATCCTAAATATGTCATTTGATCTGAATTATGTCATCATGATCCAAAATCTATTCCATCATATATTAACAAAAAAAAAAGCTGCAACGTGACCATAAAAAACACCAAAAATCTTCCACTAAAAAGCCCATATGTCATCATAACCTAAAATTTTCCTTTATGACCCAAAATTTTTGGCGTGTCACAAAATTTACGTCCTGATCCAAAATAGCTCAAGTAAAAAAAGAAGCCTCGTATAGAGGTTTATGGTTCTAATAGAAAGGTTTTCCTAGGATTAAAGATATCCAAATAGTTGGTTAAGAGGTGTCCTAAATAATAATAAAATATCTAAATTATCCTTCCTTTAAAATTAAAATCTAATAACTAAATCAAAACCATAATCTAATCAAAATCTATTTATCTTCTTCTCATGAACATCATCAACAACAACCTAACCAACAAATTAAACATCATCAACAACCCAATCAAGAAATCCAAAAGAAATTAGGTTTGATTGATTGAATTTTTAGTTAAGTTTTTCGTGTAATTTACGGTTATGTTTTGTTCAAAAACCCGACCGTAATTATAAAAAAATATTTAGAAGAGCTTTTTTTACGGTTGGAATATGGTATAACCCAACTATAACTGCAAATTCAAAAAAAATTGCGGTTTTTTTTTGTTTTTTTTAAGTAGTTTAACCGTAATATTTTTAAGGAGCTTTTAACGACCATAATTATTTTTGAAGGAGTTTTTACGGTGGGGTTTTAGTAAAACCCAACCGTAATTATTTTTTTATATTTTTTTAAGGAGCAAAACCCAACCGTAATTTTTTTTTGATTAAGGAGCTTTTTACTGTTGGATTTTGGTAAAACCCAGCCGTAACTTTTTCTTAAGGAGCCTTTTACGGTTGAGTTTTGGTATATCGAATCCAACCGTAACTGGTTTAAAATTGGGAAAACCTAAATTTTACCTAGTTACGGTTAGAAATTCATCATTACCTACCCGTAAATTAGTCATACGGTTGACTACGAAGGGAAAAACCCAACCGTAAACATACCTGAAAAGCTAAAAAAAATCAATCTTTGGTTGGGTAAATCACGATTTTCATAATGAGGTATGTAAAATTAGGTTTCTATATCATATAAAGTTTCACTCACCTCAAATTTCTCACTAGAATCACTAAATTTGGTTGGATGAATCAAAATCAAGGGTTTTAAAAAAAAATAGTTTTTCCATCTAGTTCTCTTCCTTCCAAAAACCAAAACACTAACTCTAATTTTCTATCTTTATCT
Source organism: Papaver californicum (assembly GCA_023531435.1). Lineage (NCBI taxonomy): Eukaryota > Viridiplantae > Streptophyta > Magnoliopsida > Ranunculales > Papaveraceae > Papaver > Papaver californicum. The sequence goes on along the minus strand of JAJJMC010030977.1, from coordinate 14,170,866 downwards.
CTACTATAAATCATTAATATAATCTAATAACTAATACTAGATTAGTGTTAATCAAATAAGGGTTGTTTAGCCATTATAAAAATATAAAGGATATGTAGTTTTTTAATTTACTAACTAATGAACCTATTTGTCCACATATAAAAAGCCTCTCTATAGTTACATAAGCCCCTATATGAGGCTTCTAAAAGAAAATATGCATACCAATACACTCATCATTTGCACCTACTCAAAAAATTTCACTATGAAAAATGTATGTTTATTGACCTAAAGCCTTCATCTTAACCCCAAAATATTCTACCGTTACCTGAATTTGCTTCATCATGAACCAAATTTTACCAATCTTAATTGTGGATAAAAATACTGTTGTCGAAGAAGGAAATAATCTGAACTTTATCATCTAAAATGAGTTATTTACCAAAAAACCTTTGAAACTAGGTTGTAATGGATGGCTAAATATTTGACTTGGGTGAAATGGACATGGAGAAATTTTACTTGAAGCAGACTATTATACCATTGAACTTCTTTATCTTACGTTTTTCTTCTCCACCTCGAAACCACCGATGCCATCTTCTGTTTCTCCACCATCGACATCATTAACGATTTCAGTTACTTCTTAGCATTATTATAATCCCCACCACCATTATATATAATCTACACCACCATTAAAATCGACATCACTGATTATAATCCCCACCACCATCAACGACATCAAAAATTCATAGAACTCCACCATAATAACTACCACCACCACCATAAACGCCAACATTAACTTGATTTCAATCGTCACCACCACCACTGATATAAAACTCCACCACTGGGATATGTGCTTATTATCAATTGAAATTGAGAAAACAATTCCCTGATTTTGAACAAGGGTTTTGATATTGGTTTGTCTCGGTTGGCTTTTAAAGTGCTTGTGGAAATGGCTAGGAGAATATTGAATGAAGCAATGAGTAAAATTATGAATGGGCAGAGGAGAAATGGAGCTGCAACCACTTTGAAGCCTATATCTGGTCTAGTCATCATTTTTTAACCGAGGTAACATACTCGGAAGCTTTATATTCATTGACATTGTAGAACTGGTTGGTTATTATACTTCTCGTTAAGTTTTTGTGTTGTAAGTTATACTTATCTTTGAAATTCCTTAAAATTAGGACTTTCAGATAGAAAAACAGATGTATATTACAAAATCATTTGTTATGTGATACAACTAAGGAACTATCCCATGACTAAACTTGGACAACCAACGCATACCTCCATCTTTCTATATTCAGTTCTTTAACAGCTACCTCTGACCACTCTCTTCCTCATTGATCTGAGACACCAAGATGGGCAAAGGAAATAACTATGAAAAGGTTGATGATCTCACGTTGGGGAATAACCTGTATTGTGAATTAGTAAGGATTAATAAAATTCTAGTCTGATTTGTGTGTGAAATGAATGGATGATGTTAACACCAGGATGTAATGGTGTAGCTCTCAAGGTTGAAAATGGGATTTACTAGGATGTATCTAGTTGCATCCTACTTTTTTTTTGTTCAATCGAAATCAGGAAGTATCTAGTTTCATCCAGGTTTAAACTAGGATGAACCTGGTTTCACACTGGATGCACCTGGGTACATCCTGTGTTATTACTGGATGCACCTTGGTAAATCATATGCTATTACTGGATGCATTCATATTCATCATGTGTTATCATTAAATGAATCCAGATACATCTTGTGTTATTGTTGGGTGCATTTGGTTACATCTTGAATCAAAGTGAAAATTTATATATGTTTACATGGTTGCAGGTTAGTGAAGATTATATTGCTAGTTGGACAGAAAAGGAGATAAAGTTATGTTTAGTTGAAAAAGTAGCAAACAACAAGTATACAAAATGGTTACGCCTTCAAAGAACAAGAACATCTGAGGAAGAAGATGAGCATAAAAAGATCATATATAATATAAAATCCTCAATGCCGAAGGAAGTTGCTGGTAGAAGAACGACAACTAAAATTTTATTTCATTAGGTTGTTTAGCACTATGTAGCTACAAAAGCTATTAATTTAGTTTGTTTAAGTTTTTTGTTTGTAAAACCTTATCTTTACATATATTTATGAAATCTAAATTATGAACATGGGTTCGTCTATGTGTATATGTCATAATTGCAGGTCATTCGATTTAAAAACTTTATTTAACTTCATATGATTTTGTCAGAATATGTAGGATAAAACCAGATAAATCCTGAAGAACACATATTTTTTTGTTAGAATATGCACGATGAAACCAGATACATCATGTCGAAAACATGTATTTTTTGTTAGAATATGCAGGATGAAACTGGTTTCATCCAGGTTTAGACTGTGATGTACCTTGAATTATCCAAACATATTTTTTTCTGTCAGAATATGCACGATGAAACCAGATACATTCTGTCGAAAACATATATCTTTTGTCAGAATGTGCAGATGAAACTGGTTTCATCCAAGTTTAGACTGTGATATACCACTATTAACATGATTATTCACCATCACTAATAACATCATCTACATTAACGATATGAATCTAGTTTTTATCCTTACTTAAAGTCGAATGAGCCCAGTTTCACCCCTATTTAAAAGTTTTGTTCGATTTGACGAAAAACTTGAAAGAATTTCTTTATGTAAACTACATTGAAATGGTTAGCAATTTAGGATTATTCCAACACTTTATTCCTTAATTATGGTTCCCAATCAAAGGACTTGAAGCTGCTAACTGATGGTTGTGGGTAGGTATCCTTAATTTGCATCGTGTTGTGTCGCATGCATGCTTTAACTTCTGATTTTTCCTATACAAGATCAAAAGAAATAGAGACATGGAATCTCTTTTCAAGGATTTTAAGAAATAAGTATTGGAAAATATATTCATATTCTATTTCTTATTTAGTATCAAGTAATTAAGTGTATGGTAAGTAGTATTGATAAAGGGAATTCAGTTATTTAAGAAGATCAATTGCGAGTAGATGGGGAGGCGGCCGAGAATAAGAGTATTCCGATTCAGAATATTGGAAAAAATAAAAAGGGCATTTATGTTAGTTGTTCTAAAATCAGTTAGAATATAAATCAAAAGCTTGGGAAAACTGCCCAATTAAAGATATTACAATATTATTTTAAAGATCCTTGGGTATTTGAAAAATATCTAAATTTATTATATTCTACACCCATAAAAAAAGATCTAGAGATTATTCAACTAATTAATTATATTATCTACATAACTTGGTATAGAAAACCAAGGTGACCATTCTTCCTATACAAAAACTCCTCCCATATTATCTTTTATAAATAAAAACTATTTTAATTAAAAATGAAATTAAACCCCATATCCTTTAATATCGGTTAATTTTAGTTTTTAGTTAATTTTAATATACCCGAGATGCCCTTCCCTATATAACCTATATGTTTCAAATGGAAATAAATGAGAAAATCAAATCTTGGCGAGAGAAAAATCGGCTAAATCAAATTTGCTCCAAATAACAGAATCTGATTCAGGAAATAAAAAAATCCTCTCTCAAAATCTTAGATTCGGCTAGGGTTTCGATTTGAAACAGATCTTCTCCAAATAAATCCATTGATTATTTGAAGAACCGAACTCGTTTTCGTTTCTGTTTAATTTGAAGAACAAAAACTGTAACTTCAGTTGTATTCATCAGGTAAGTTTGATTTTGATTTTACTTGATTTTGGTTTTCTTATTATGATTTGATTGTATTTTAATTTCCGAGTTATTGATTTTGGTTGTTATTGATTATCAAACTTTTGTTTTTGTTCTTCGAATCAGTCATCAATGAGATTAGATATTGGTTTGAAGATTCCAACTGAAGTTACAGTTTATTCTTTCAATTTAATCATATTCTCATTCGTCTCAAGCTGTTGTTTTAGTTCAATCATTCATCGCAAACTGAAATTCAACTTTCAGGTATAATTGATTTTTTTTTTTGTTGAATTTTTGAGTTTATGTTGATTATGAAACTCAGATCCATTTGTTTTTACGATTTCTATGTTTATGTTGTTGATGTTCTTATTCAAATTTATTGGAATCAAAATTGTTATGTTTTTGATGTTCTTATTCAAATTTTGTTGTTGGTGTTGTTGTTTATATTCACAGCCAGTGAAACTGTTTTTTGTTTCATATTTTTTCCTGTAGATTATTGGAATCAGAATTTTTTATGTTGTTGATGTTAATATTCAAATTTTATTGTTGGTGTTGTTGTTTATATTCACAGCTAGTGAAATTTTTTTGGGTTTCATACCTTGTCCTGTATATTATTGGAATCAAAATTGTTATGTTTTTGATGTTCTTATTCAATTTTTATTGTTGGTGTTGTTCTTTATATTCACAGCTAGTGAAATTGTTTTTTGTTTCATACTTTTTCCTGTAGATTATTGGAATCAGAATTTGTTATGTTGTTGATGTTAATATTCAAATTTTGTTGTTTGTTGTTGTTGTTGTTTATATTCACATCTAGTGAAACTTTTTTTTGTTTCATACTTTGTCCTGTAGATTATGGAATCTTTTCTCGCTGTTATATCTCACAAAGAGGATACATAAATCTTTTCGTATTGGTCTACAAGCATCTGTTTGTGATTTGAAGGGTAGTATATGTTCAAGTTGGTGTCAATTCTATGTTCTTTCTATAGAAATTTTCCATATAGTTTGTGATGAGCAAAAGGTTATCAATTCTGATTTTGATCTCCAATTGGTTGTTTTATTTACTTTGTTTAATAAGCTTTCATCTCTTGAGTTACATGTAAAGCATAGAGATGAGTCCTCTAGTTGTAGTTCAGAAATTTCAGGAATCATACCATTTGAGCAGCCACGAAGTTTAAGAATTATGTCTGTAATAATGTCTGTAATAAAGTTAAAGAACCGTTGAAGTCTGCGCTTTGGTTAGGCCTTTTTCAGGGTGTCAATCAGGTGTTTACGGGAGGTGTTCAACAAGTTCGCTCTGATTTGTTGAAATATCATGCAACATCTGGGTATTCATTTAAGATGACAAGGAATGAGAAGTTGAGGATTGGTGCATGTTGTTCTAAGAAGGAAGAATAGAAATATGAATGGCATATATATGTTGTTTCTATTGATGGTGTTGCAGGTAGTCCTTTTATTATCAAGGAGTTAAGTGAGAAGCATACTTGTTGTGGTGGAGTTGTAAACATACCACATCTGTCGAAGAAACTAATTACTAGCTTGATTTTCGAAGAGATTAAACAGAATCCAAATAAGAAGACAAAGGATATTATGAATCAGTTTACAAGAGTATGGCTTTGACATTAGTCGTTATTATGCATATGCAGGGAAGAGTCATGCATTGAATATTACATAAGAGAGAACGAGAAATCATTTATTTACTTGAAATGGTATACCAACAAATTGACTGAAACAATCCTGGATCTCGTGTTGTTTTGGAAGTTGAAAATGGGACTCAAAAATGCCAGAGATTGTTTATCTGTTTCGGAGCATGCATTCGTGAATTCAATTACTATCGTCCTTTATTATTCCTTGATGCATCCCATTTGAAAAGCAAATACCTTGGTCATATCATGGAAGCAACAGGTCTAACCAGAAATGACGGTAAGTTTCTTAAACATTCTATTTGTTTCTGAGTTAATAAATAGGTCAAAACAGATGAAACCTAAAACCATTCTACAAACAGATGAAACCAAGATGAAAATCAGTGAAACCTATTTACAAAAAAAAAATATTTGAAACAGATGAAACCTTATTGATGAAACCAAAATTGGTTTCATCGTTTTTATATGCTGAGACATTTTTTCCTGTTCTGTTTCAGAAATCTATCCTTTTGCTTATGATGTGGTTTCATCGGAGAATGACGCGAACTGGAAATGGTTTTTGGAGAATTTGAAGGAAGTCCTTTCTCATCTGCGCAAAAAGCTTACTTTTGTCAGTGATCGAGGTAGTGGTTTGGTGAATCAAATTCCTGATGTATTCCCTGATGCTGTTCATGGTTGGTGTTATTGGCATATGAAGAACAATATCAATACATACTTGCCGAAGTCCAGTAAGGTTTATAGCAATTATGTGCTTGGATTGTTTGAAAAATATGCGTATGCTAATACACATACAAAATTTCAGAGAACTGGGAGAATTTGTTGCAGGTCAAAAATCAGAAGTTACAAGATTATCTGAGTAGAGCTCCGGTTGATAAATGGGCAAATGTTTATTTCCCGGGTCGTTGTTATGGTAGGTTGTGTTCAAATATCACTGAGAGTTTCAATAGTTGGATCTTTGAAGAGAGATAGAAGCCTATAGCCATCATGGTTGATGAGATCAGAGTGAAGCTTATGAATCAAATATGCGTACGTCGCGAGGAATGTGCAACATTATTAAAGTGGCGAGAAACTTTATGTCCAGAATTTGAAATTGAGCTCTACAACAACAAGATGCACGGACGTGAATACAGTGTCACCAAGTCGTCACAATATGTGTTTGAAGTTCATTCGACATTAACACAAAAGGTCGATTTACAAAGAAGAACATGTTCTTGCAACCGCTGGCGCATCAACGGTTTCCCTTGTGCCCACGCTATCCGTTGTATCATGGTAAATGAAGAAGATCCATATAAGTATGTCGAATTCTACTTTACAGTAAAGTTCTACCGTGAATCCTATGCAAGACCAATCAATCATGTTCCCACAGTTGAAAAGTCTGCGATTGTGTCTCCAAAATCTCTTGTTCTTGGTCCTGATGCTCTACCACAATCAGGTCGTCTAAGGAAGAAGAAAAGAATTCCTAATACATGTTCAGTTCCTAATAAGAAGATGAGAACTTGTGGTAGCTGCCATGTTTTGAGTGCCCATAACCGAAGGACATGCCCTTCGCGGCATATGTGAATTCATTTTGACTACAATTCATCGACTTTCATTTTTCAATTTTCGTCTAGACTACTATATGTTTTGATCTATATTTTCTGATTTATTCTTTTTTCTACATTGTTTACAGTTAAACATGTTTGTTTAATTTTAGATTAATTTTGTCAGAGTTGCAGGCTTTTATGATCTGTTGGAACCAAAATAGGTTTTATAGTTTGTCACATGCTTCAGTATTTTTTTCCATCTCTAATATGATGGAACTTTTTTTTGTTCCATCATTGTTTACAGTTAAACATGTTATTTTGCTTTAGGTGTTTCATGTTTGTTTAATTTTAAATTAAGTTTGTCAGAGTTACAGGCTTTTATAATTTTTTGGAACCAAAATAGGTTTCATAGTTTGTCACATGCTCAAAATAGGTTTCATAGTTTGTCACATGCTTCAGTATTTTTTTCATCTCTAATATGATGAAACTTCTTTTGGTTCCATCATTTTTTTTCATCTGGAATAAGATGGAACCATAAAAATGATGAAACTTTTTTTGGTTCCATCATTTTTTGTTTACGTCTGTGATAAGTATGTTCATCCTGGATCCGTCACTTCCGGTATAAAAAAAAACTAAAACGAAAAAATAGAAAAATATCACAACATCTTGATTAAGAGTCGTTTTTTTATAACTTAAGACTAGTTCATGATCGATGAAAAGACTGTTCTTAGTTCTTTAAACTTGCTACCCTGTATTTACAACTTCTTTAACCTGTGTTTTTCACGAACTCTAACCCAAACTCAGTGTCACTTGATTTTACCACCATGAACTGCACCCTCACTTCCATGAACATACAACTACCATTAAACCATAAGTAAACCATAAGCACAAACAGAACTTGTCCCAACCATACAAAGAAGATGATGAAACCAATTTTGGTTCCATCAAAATAGGCATTAAGTAAAAAACACCAACACAGTTGGTCACAACCATACACAGAAGATGATGAAACCAATTTTGGTTCCATCAAATTAGCCATTAAGTAAAAAACACCAACACAGTTGGTAACAACCATACACAAAAGATGATGAAACTTGGTTTCATCAAATTAGCCATTACGTAAAAAACACCAACACAGTTGTTCCCAACCATACACAGAAGATGATGAAACCTTTTTTGGTTCCATCAAAATAGACATTAAGTAAAATACACCAACACAGTTGGTCACAACCATACACAGAAGATGATGAAACCTTTTTTGGTTCCATCAAAATAGACATTAAGTAAAATACACCAACACAGTTGGTCACAACCATAAGTGAACATGATGAAATCAATTTTGGTTCCATCAAAATAGCCATTAAGTAAATAAATTAGGTCAAAACAGATGAAACCTAAAACCATGCTACAAACAGATGAAACCAAGATGAAAATCAGTGAAACCTAATTATAGAAAAATGTAATTGAAACCTAACTATGAAACCGGTTATTTCGAAACAGATGAAACCTTATTACCCAAATTCATTGATGAAACCAAAATTGCGAAACTAAAAATCATTGACGCATGTTGATTTTCAACCATAAACAATCACTAAAGAACAATGAAACTTCGATTTACCTTTTGGAGAATCTTGTTTCTTAACTGTTTTATTAAGTTTTTTTGTTCATCTTTTTATCTTTTTTTTTCTCTTGTTTCTTCACCATTTTTAATGATGTTCAGTGATTTTGTTTCGATTTTTGGTTAGGCTTAAACTGTTAGAGAATAGAATAGAAAGATCTGAGTTAATAGTAGAAGGAGGATTTGGGAAACTTAGTATATCTACTGATGATGGTGAACAACCGTTTGAGAATCAGAAATTCAGTTTTTGATTCTATTTTTTAATGTACTGGTTGTGATCCAGATGATGATGACGATGACGATCAGGATTATATGGATGAAGATTAGGATGATGTTGTTTCAGGAGATTTTTCTGATGATTTTGAAACTGCGGAACGGTTGGAATTTTGGAAGTGGTTGAAGAGGGAAATAATGACGTTTCGAATTGAATTAGGGAGAAATAAATGAAAGTTAGCGGTTTAAGGAATGGTAGTTTAGACAGCTGAGTTCTAATGGGTTTTTTGTGACAAGTTTGTTTTGTTGGGTTTTTTATTGTTGAATAGTGACACTTTTGGACTTATAACCCACGGCCTGTGTAGAAGAAAACCCAAAGGCAGTCCCCAAAAAGTTTGATCAGCCTATGAAAAGGCGTTCTGTGTGGTGGATGGGCTAAGACCATATTATAGCTTCACATACGCAGTCGAGAATCGAGATAATACAAAGAAGCCAGTAGCGATATTCGACTAATAAGTAATTAGAGTGAAGAAGGTGATCAAAACAAAAAAGTTGGAAAGAAAATGGGTATCGGGACGGAATTATTGAGAGCAGGCAATGGTCCAAAACCTGTTGCAGGCCAGACTGTCACCGTACACTGCACTGGATTTGGTATCATTGCTAACCCTAATTCTATCTCTTTTACTCCTCTTTATAGTCCATCTTTTATTTGTTGTGTTTGTTCCTGGTTCAGATAATTTGATTCATTCGTACTGAGACAGTTTGTTTGGTATGGTTATTGTTTCTATTTGGATCCGATCGAAATTTGGGGAATATGATCTTATTTTAGGGTTTTTAACTGTTTATGGGTCAATTCGAGAACAATCTAGACATCTAAAACTCAGGATTGGGAAAGGAATTTGGATTTGAGGATGAAGGTGGAGTTTTTGTGTTTATGTTTTAGGTAATTAATGTATTGAGCAACATTGACAACCAGATGGCTGAATAGATCTCTATCTTTGCAAGGATGCTTCGAGTATACTGTTGAAGCTTTTTGGAGCGCTCCACATTTTTTTAAGTTACCATGATGTCCTGTTTCATTTTTTTTATACCTTACTTTGAGCTGATAGATGTGATCTGAGGTCTAATCTCGGAGAGAGTGATCTCCTTGACACACGTATCATGATTGGTGTATAATGTATGGTAATCCGTGATGTGCATCCATTCTACTAGTTTAGTTAATGGAGTTAATTTCTAAACTAATTGTTGTTGGGTTATTAACCTTTAGGTTTTTATTGTCTTTATGTTAGAGGCTGATTCAGATTTTAGTGGCTAGTGCCAAAGGATTTATGATCTTTATAAAGGTGGGGAAAAAAATTCCACTAAAGCATTGATAGGAAGAAGCTTGGAGAAGAAGGGTTTAGTTGCTGGTTGAGTTTGTAATAATAAGAAGATTGGGATTTATGATCTTTTATTATCAAAGTCTTTCTGGTAGTTAGAACAGAGGATTTAATTTTCGGTTTAGGGTCCTTGGCATCTTAATCTATAAAGCATTTTACTCTTTTTAGCTTTCTTTTTCTTTCCTGTTAGATAGCATTGAGGCTGCTCCTAGATCAACGAATAAATACATAATTGGAGCATGAAATTTATTTGCAGTGATGGGTTGTTGGTGTTGGCTTGAGTCTCCTGCACGATGATTTTTGTTTGACAAATTGATAGAATTCGGTGATTAATTAAGGGATATGGGTTGAGAGTTTCTACGAAAATCATGATATGTATGATTGCTTATGTATATTGTGTTTTTTGGGCTTTGTTAAAGTTTAGGTTTCCCACTCATCTTTGTTGTATGAAATGTGAGTCTTAATGCGTTTTATCTGTTGCAGGTAAAAATCGCGATATGAGTGCAAAATTTTGGAGGTTAGAATGGCTACCTTTTCTGGTTTCAACTAAAGATTCATTAAATTCTAGATATATTTGATTTCCTAATATGACTTGGTTACTTCTTTTTATTAGCACAAAAGATCCTGGACAAACTCCTTTCACATTTAAGATTGGTCATGGTTTGGTTATAAAAGGTAACTTGACTCTATTCCTTTAGTCACTATATAGTCACTTATATATTTATTTTCTTACGATTTATTTGTTTTGACATGTTAGGAAAGTGGCACATATTACTTACTGCATTCAACATACTTCATTTATTGTGCTCTGTTTATTTCTCAATGATATTTGGTGTAGCATAGCTTTTTACATCTTGATTCTCTTTTCAAAAAACCTATATTTTCCTCAATATACTTGAATCGGTGTTAGTTATTAATTCTTTTAAGTTCATATGTTTGCAAGTTTGCATATGCACAATGAATCTGTTAAGATGTTATAGAAAACAAAATATGTCATGTTTACTTATGATGTCCACGAATTAATAAGCATTTTCCTTGCTGGTAAACCTGCTGCATTTACTGTCAATGGCAGTGATGATAAAAAAATGTTTGAAGGCATAAAAGGTTAAATAGATCATTTATTTGTAACATTGGTTGCCAAGTGCAGATGAATTGGATTCTTGCGTGCATGTGTTTTGTCCCAAACCCTATTAAGAATAATTTGCACTTTGCATGCAAAAAATATTGAACAGTAGTATTTGTCATGGGTTATATGGGCCAAGTTGGAGAATGTTAGTTGCCGCGCACAAACCATGGCGCAAATCGCACGTTGTAAGTTTGTGCGATGAAATAGAAACAAATCCAATATGAGGCGGCGGAGAAAAGAGAGAATTGAACTGGCTTTATCTCTACAGTTCACTCACGTTGGGTTATGGTCTTTGGACCACATCTAACATTCTTCCACTTGGTCCATATGATGTATGGACAAACATCGAGTAAAACCTTTTCAAATTGGATGATTAAACTCAAGGGTTGTGAAAAAACATGCATATCCACATTCTTTACTAACAGTCCAGTCCGTTAATGTTCTAGCATAATGTCATAATTAAGCAATTTACTAATGTGAGTCATAGTGGTTGTTTGAAACGGGATTGTTGAGTAATGTTAAGGTTATATGGGTGAAATCTTTATGGTAGCAGTTGTGTGTTATGGTTATAGGTGGGCCTAGATGTTGGTCATCGTATTCGAGCTGAATTGTGTAAGACAAGAAGTCAATATCGATGAAATAGAAGGAACCCTTTAGAATAATACCTATAAATTTTATGTCTTCTTCTAGACATAATATACTGAAATATTGTGATAAAACTATGGATATCCAATGGTCAGTCCCAAAGCAAATCCAAAAAGGATTAGCCTAATAACTAGGCTATCCATTACCATTACAAACCAAAAAGAACACTTGAACCCAGAAAATAAACCACGACTGTGTTGAAGAAGATGGATTTTGTAGAACAGATGATCCGCGATTATCTAAAAGGGCTTCTCTCGATCGAAGCTTAAGATTTCCTGTTTGCATCGTTGATGTTATGGGATACTTAATTTCTGTGATGAACCCTATTATTTTGATGTTCGCCAGCTGAAATTCTCTGTTCTTGTAGATATATATTATTGGAGTGTCAAAAAAAAATTATATGCTTGGATGCATTAAGTAGTTGGCTCTTGTCTTCCATTGTAGGGTGGGATGAAGGTGTTATGGGTATGCAAGTAGGAGAAGTTGCTCGTCTCCAGGTAATAGTTTCTGGTTTCATGCTTTTGTGAGGGAAATTTTCTACCAATGCCTTCTAAAATAGTATATGTTTTCAATTTCCTGACGAATGAATGCGCGGATTTGCTTATTTCAGTGTACTCCTGACTATGCTTATGGTGCCAGTGGATTTCCGGCATGGGGAATACAAGCCAACTCACCCCTGATTTTTGAGATTGAAGTTTTAAGCGTAAAGTAAAAGCTTTGGGGTTGAATGTTGGTAATGGTAACTGTCAAAACTATTTTTGTACAATCTTATTACAACAATATCTCAACAATTTGTGGTTAAATGGTGTTTGGCTTCAGTTTTATGCTTGAAGTTATGTTTCCGCCTTGGGATTTGTTAGGTGAAGCAGATTCTGAACTCTACAATTCCATTATATAGTTATCTTATGTTATAATGATTTAGCACTTGTGTTTTTCTCAGTTAGGTATGTTGTTTTTGAAACAAGGACCTTTCATTTCGTGTAGTTTGGTGGGGATGGCTGAATTCAATGTGCCATGTACACATTATTTTGGCCGAACTTGATGTGCAATGTGCACATTATTATTTTTACTGCGATTGAACTTTATGCCTGATTCTGCTCAACGTATCATTCTCTTTAAAGTGCTGCAATTGAGCTGGCCGAACCACCAAAAGAGGTAACACTACCTAAGCTGGATGTGGATGTGGGAGCTGCATAGGACTGGAAACTAGTACTTACAACTTAAATCCTTCCACTCCAAACAAACAAATAATTTGCATCAACAAAATCTGGTCCTTAACTACCTCAGCAATATGAAAGGCAGAAGTTTGGTAAATTACTATGTAATTTCTTGGATTTTTTTAGAGGCACACTAATATTTTAAAAACTAGTAGTAAAGACTTGGTTTGGTTGCAGATGAGTTCAAGGATTTTGGTCAGATGCCGAAGTTACAGGAATCATTACAAGATAATGCCTAGGCATGTGCATACTTGACTATATAGTCCTAGGAATCAACCGTTTTTTTGAATCTTGGCTTATCGAAAATTGTATTTTATTTCTTTAGGCCAAGTACTATGGTGAGATATATGATTTGGCTATAACTATAATTTAGCCAAAGACAAATACTATAGGGTATCGTTTGGCTACAATTTGGTATAAAACTGTGATCCAAATTATAGCCAAGCTATAGAAACAAATACCGAATATTCGTAAGAAAATAAAAAATTTGGGTCCCACTATTTTTCTTTATATTTCTACTTTATTAGTGTAGGCCCAAAAATTATATTGACGGATAGATATCCATCGGTATAGTGCGAGACGGATACTTGATATCCATCCCAGCAAGCCAAACCATAGCTTTATACCATAATAGGATTTTTTAGACCCTCTATAGCTTGACTATAATTAAGCTATAGTCAAGCCACAGCCCAAACCACAGTGCTTGGACTTACTGGTGTGGCATATTGAAGAAAAGTGGTTGACGACTAACATAGGACTTGGACTGTATAGAGGTTACTAGGGGAAAAAAGGGAGACCATGTGGCTTTTAGAGCTCAATTTGAAGGCCACCAACTTGGACTATTTTAAATTCCATATGGCTTGGTACATGGTCAAGTTTACCTATAGGCCGAGTCAAAAAAATCCTACCTTTCTCCATTCGACGACATGTTACAGTTGAGAAGATAGTTTGAAGCCATCTGTATACTTCTGAATGTTTTTCTTATTGTATTAGACGTGAGCAAAAGCTCCCTTATATAGCAAGAGTGTTTTACAAAGTTTAGGAAATCTAAACAAATACTAAACAGGATAGAAAATCTATTCAAATCTTAAACAGAATATATGGTAAGCAAACCCTAGAGATTATGAGTTGGCACTTGTATTAGGATTAGTGTTCTGACTGGATGGTTCAACACTTCCCCTCAAGTTGAAGGGTAGCTGGCCAATATTCAACTTGCTTCTTAAGTATTGGAACCTCTGAGACGGCAGTCTTTTAGTGAAAATATCAGCTATTTGGTCCTTTGATGATATGAATCTAACCTGAAGTTCCTTCGCAACAACTCTTTCACGTACAAAGTGGTAGTCTATCTCAATGTGCTTAGTCTGAGCATGAAAGACTGGATTAGCAGTTAAGTATGTGGCACCCAGATTGTCACACCATAGAACAGAAGGAGCGGTAGGTATGCAAAGTTCTTTTAGCAAGGACTGAATCCAAAGAATTTCTGAAGTGGCGATAGCTAACCCTCTATACTCCGCCTCTGTACTGGATTTAGAGACAGTCTTTTTTTTTTCTTGCACTCCAGGAAGTAATGTTTCCTCCAAAATAGATACAGTAGCCACTGGTAGAGCGCCGATCATCTAGATTACCTGCCCAATCTGCATCTGAGTAAACCTGAATGTTGAAGCCTGCTGACGGCTTAATATGTAAACCATAGCTTACAGTGTGCTTCAGATATCGCAGAATTCGCTTCAGTAGTTCCCAATGTTCTTCATAAGGATCTTGCATGTATTGACATGCTTTGTTCACTACTACAGATATGTCCGGCCTTGTTAGATGCAGGTATTGCAAAGCTCCTACCACACTGCGATATAGAGACGGATCATGAAACTTCGTAGAGCCTAACTTCTGTAGTTTCAACTGGGCTGCTAACGGAGTCGTAACTGGTTTAGAGCCATCCAGTTTTGTGCACTGGAGCAAGTTTGTTGTATATTTCTGTTGACTTAGAATAATTGAACTTCCTTGATGCACAACTTCTAAGCCCAGGAAGTAAGACAAAAACCCCATATCTTTTACCGCAAACGCTTCACCAAGGGCAGATATTAATTTGTTGATAAGAGAAGGATCAAAATCTGTAATAATGATATCATCCACATAGATAAGGACATAAACAATTTGAGTTTTATGTTGCTGGACAAACAAAGAATTATCAGATATTGATCCTTTGAACCCTTGTGATATTAAATATTGACTGAGGTGACCAAACCATACTCTGGGTGCATGCTTTAGTCCATACAAGGCTTTGTGTAGCTTACGAACATGTTTTGGGAAATTCTGATCTACGTACCCTGCTGGTTGCTGCATATACACCTCTTCTTCAAGTTCACCATGTAAAAATGCGTTTTGCACATCTAACTGTCTCATATGCCATTTGTTCATAACTGCAATAGAAAGAACTAACCTGATAGTACAAGGGTTGACAACCGGGCTGAAGGTGTCGCCATAGTCCACACCTTCTCGCTGGTGAAATCCTTTTGCAACTAACCTGGACTTGTATTTGGCAATAGTTCCATCTGAAATTTGTTTAACACGAAAATCCCATTTTGGTCCAATGACATTCATACCAGGTTTGTAAGGAACTAAGGACCATGTGCCATTACGGATGTGAGCATCGTATTCATCATCCATTGAGTGACGCCAGGAAGGATCTTGAGTTGCTTTGATCTAACATGTCGGTGCCATATAATCCGGTGTTTGAAGAGGGTGTTTAGTGACATTTAGACATAGTTTATTTATGGGTTTTGATATGCCTGATTTGCCTCTTGTTACCATTGGGTGTACATGGAAAATTTGTCGTGTTCCTGCCTGTTATATAGCTCTTTGTTCGGTGGGCAGTGGACTTGTTGTTGCTGTGGTGGTGTGACCAGAACTGCCGCTGGATGTTTGTTGTTGTTGAAGTACTGTTGCTGTTGCTGAGTGTTCTATGGCAGGAGACGCTTTGCTGTGGGAGTAGAGGTTGAGGCCTGTTGCTGCGTGGATGCTGCTGGGATGATGCCTGTATGATGCTGCTGTAGTGTTTCTGTCGGAGATGCTTGGAAGTGAACAAGTGATGTTGGTGCTGTGGTGGTGACACTTGGTACTTGTTCACGTTGAAATGGAGCTGTTGGACGTGGGTCAGGGTCACCAGGTGATGCTGCTGCTGCTGTACGTGGGTCAGATCCACCAGGTGATGCTGCTGCTGCTGTCCATGGGTCATTTCCACCAGGTGATGTTGCTGCTGCTGTACGTGGGTCACTAGGTGATGCTGCTGCTGTACGTGGGTTATTTCCACCAGGTGATGCTGATGTTGCTGTACGTGGGTCACTAGGTAATGCTGCTGCTGCTGCTGTACTTAGGTCATTTCCACCAATTGACGATGCTGTGTTAATGTCATGATCTTGTTGCTGAACTTCTGTAGATGTGGTGCTACGGAACTGGTTTTGTGTTGGATGAACATAAAATTCTCTAAATGAAGGAGTAGTAAAGGTGTGTGTGGATGAGCTTACCTCTGTTAGTGGTTGCACAGGTTGAACCTTCTGTTTGGTTTCGAAAGGGAATGAACTCTCTTCAAACTTGACATGCCTGGATATGTACAGTATTCTTGTGGGTAAACGTAAACACAGGTAGCCTTTATGTGCCCCACTATAGCCAATGAAAACACATGGAATTGATCTTGGTTGCAATTTGTTAGAATTGTATGATCTGAGACTAGGAAAACAAAGACAGCCAAATACCTTTAGGAATGAGAAACCGGGTGTCTTGTGAAACAATAGTTCTAACGGTGTTTTAATCTGTGTTTGAGAAGCTGGACATATGTTGATTAGGTAACAAGCAGTTGTAAAAGCATCATACCAGTAGGAAGTTGGCATGGACGCATGGAATAAAAGAGCTAGACCTGACTCAGTAACATGTCTGATTCTACGTTCGGCTAAACCATTTTGTGATGAAGTGTGTGGACATGAAAAACGATGAATAACACCCGTGTTGTTTAAGAATTTCGTGAACTTTTTGTATTCTCCACCATTGTCGGATTGAAAGACTTTGATGGTTATGTGTAGTTAGTTTTCTATCTGTAGTTTGAACTGTACGAAAACCTGTAAAGCATCAGATTTTTTTACTAATGGGTAAACCCAGGTATAATGAGAGTATGCATCCATCAACTAGAGATAATATTTATAGCTATTTCTAGACAAAGTTGGAGAGACCCAGAGATCAGAAACTATTAGACGTAAAGGTTCGTCTATTATTGTATTACTGACACGAAAAAGAAGTTTACAACTTTTGCTAATATGACATGACTCACAAAACTGAAATGCTTTATTGGTGACTGGTAGAGAGTAATTCTTGATGACTCGATTTACTGTGCGCAACATTGGATGTCCTAGACGCTGGTGCCAGATGGGAACTGATGCAGAGAGATATGTAGTTGGTGTTGATTGTTGGATGTTGTGAATATCGTTGAGTACATAGAGTCCATTCCTATTCTTGCCTTGCAGAAGAGTTCTCCCGGTGTGCAGGTCCTTTACCAGAAAGTGGGTTGAATGAAAAACAAAGCACACATGATTGTCAGAACAAAATTTTGATACTGACAATAAATTAGCTTTAATAGAAGGGACATGGAGTATTTTATTAAGGTAAAAATATCTATTATTATGAGTGAAGAAACCTTTACCAGTGTTTGATATGGGTAGAGCATTACCATTACCCACATGAACCGACCAGTGCCATCATATTCATGTTGAATACGAAGATTATTCATGTCTGCAGTTATGTGGTGAGTAGCACCTGTATCTGTAACCCAGTTTTCATTCAAGTTTCTTCCAGGTAATGCTATGTATGCTTGCTTATTGGGCTGTTGGTTTGCACGGTCCTCTCTGTATCTGAACCAGCACTTGCTTGCAATGTGTCCTGGCTTCTTACAAATCTGACACGGTCCTTCTGTTGATTCATATCTCCCAGGAGTATTGTTGTTGTTCTGAGCTCGACGATTTGAACTGAAGTTTCTTCTCTGTGGTGGCCTTGATTGGTTTCGTGGGTTGCTATATGACGCAACATTAGCAAGGGGTTCCTGTATAACATCAAGTTGTTGCTCCAGACGCATATCATAGTCAGGAGATGTGCAAGCATTGTTTTCATGCTTAGATTGTCAATAGTACTTAGGGAGGTTACTATTGCATCATAAGCCTGATTCAATACATTCATGATTGATTGTTTCTTATCTTGTTCTGTAATTGTGACTCCAGATGCTGTTAAAGAATTAAAAAGAGTTTTTGCTTTGGAAATATACTCATACATAGACAGGTTACCTTTACGCAGATTATGTAGTTCTCTTTTTAGATGCATCTGATGAGCTTGGTTGTTTGGAGCAAACCGGTCTTCAAGTGCTTCCCATACTTCTTGAGATGTGTTGAGGCCAACAACACCAGTCATAACGGCTTCTGTTAAAGATGACAAGAGCCAACCCATTAGAATGTTGTCTTGTTCTTCATATTTGATAAACTCATGATTAACCCCAGTTTGATTTGGTAGATGTTTTGGTGGTTTTTGAAAGCTTCCATCAACATAACCTGATAGGTTATAGCCTTTTAACAAGGGTTTGAATTGTGTTTTCCATAGTAGGTAATTTTTTTCTGTGAGTTTGATGTTGATAATATGGTTGATGTGAAGGTTTTGAAGCATTGTTGTTGTGTTTGCAGTCATTGGTGCATGATTTTGGATCTTTCAAGGCGTCTGATACCAAGTTGAGAAGATAGTTTGAAGTCGTCTGTATACTTCTGAATATTTTTCTTATTGTATTAGACGTGAGCAAAAGCTCCCTTATATAGCAAGAGTGCTTTACAAAGTTTAGGAAATCTAAACAAATCCAAATCTAAACAAATACTAAACAGGATAGGAAATCTATTCAAATCTTAAACAAAATATATGGTAAACAAACCCTAAAGATTATGAGTTTACACTTGTATTATGATTAGTGTTTTGACTGGATTCAGAATTCTGGCTGGATGGTTCAACAGTTACTGTTACAGCAGTAGCTGTAAACCTGCACCATATGCCAACTTTAGTGACTAGTTGTCAAGTTGATGAATTAAGACTACGGTTGCAGTTTCGTTGTGTAGGAATCAAATTAGTTCCCATTCTTTTAGTTAGAACCATTTATCAGAAGTCAGAACCAAACATTAGCAACTGGTTTATAGTCAAATAGTGTACACTAGAAGCTCCCAAAGACGCGTACAAGTGATCTAGGTTGGCTGGTTCTATTACACTTTCCTCCGAGCGGGACTTCCCTAGTAAAACCTAAAATTCCACATTTCCGTTTCTCTTCTTCTCTCCTCTTCTCTCGTACTATAAATTCGCTCTTTCAACACTTCTCTAACACCATCAAAACCCTAACTTTACATGTCTCAGAGATCCAACGTTCCATACTCTTCTTCCATAGCTCGTAATCTCCATTCTCATCTCTTGTTTTCCACAGAAATCGACGAATCCTAGTTCCAGCTAGTCTCACCTCTGATTTTAGATTTTCGATCGAAAAATTCAAAAAGAATGGGTGCGAAAGGATTTGTGGAAGGAGGCATTGCTTCCATTATTGCTGGATGTTCGACTCACCCACTTGACCTAATCAAAGTCCGAATGCAACTTCAAGGTGAATCTATTGTCCCGACATCAGTATCATCCCATATAAAAACTACACATCTTCGTCCCGCTTTTGCTCTAAACGCTTCATCCGCCGCAACCACCACAGTACACGCTCCATTACCGCCACAACCAGCACGCGTGGGACCCATCTCTATAGGAATCAAAATCTTCCAGACTGAAGGAATTCCAGCACTTTTCTCAGGTGTATCAGCCACGGTACTCCGCCAAACACTCTATTCCACTACCAGAATGGGTTTATACGACATTATCAAACAGAAATGGACCGACCCGAATTCGGGCAACATGCCACTTCTGCGGAAAATTTCAGCCGGGCTTATTGCTGGTGGGATTGGCGCGGCTGTGGGGAACCCGGCCGATGTCGCTATGGTTCGTATGCAAGCCGATGGTCGCCTTCCTTTGGCTCAACGCCGAAACTACAAAAGTGTAGTTGATGCGATAACTCAAATGACGAAACAAGAGGGAATTACTAGCCTATGGAGAGGATCATCGTTGACAGTGAATCGTGCCATGATAGTAACAGCATCACAGTTAGCGTCCTATGATCAATTTAAAGAATTGATATTAGAAAAGGGTATAATGAAAGATGGACTTGGTACACATATTACAGCTAGTTTTAGTGCTGGTTTTGTTGCTGCAGTTGCATCAAATCCAATTGATGTCATTAAAACAAGGGTTATGAATATGAGAGTTGAACCTGGAGTTACCCCACCTTATAGAGGAGCATTAGATTGTGCTGTGAAAACTATCAAGGCTGAAGGACCCATGGCTCTTTATAAAGGATTTATTCCTACTATCTCTAGACAAGGTCCATTTACTGTTGTTCTTTTTATTACACTTGAGCAAGTTCGTAAAATCCTTAAGGATTTTTGAGGATTGGTGATGATGATATTGATGCATTAGAAGAATATAGTTACTGACGCATAATTACTAAAGAAGCAGATGAAAATCTTATTTTTGGATATATTTTGTAACTTTATTTTTTGTGTCTGGTTTTAATTATTATGTGTGTAACACCAGATGGAGTTGTAATGTAGATGCAAACGATTTCCAAATGCTCAGGTAATGTATTTACCTTATTTTGAGACTGAGGACTAGGGTTGTGCTATGTGGACTGAGGACTATAGGTTTATTGAGGTAGTAAAAAAGGCATGGAACCCTTGTAGGAATCCTAATGACCATAATGATTATTTTTCTTGTGTTGATAGGTTCCACAGAGATTCCAGAAAATTGAACAAAGAGGCTTTTGGTAATTTAACTAATAATATTGAAAAAGCTTTGAAGTTGCTTGACAAGGCTCAATGTGACTCTGAGAAGATCCCTCTATTGAGAATAAAGCTATTACGATTAATTGTGTATGTGATTATTTGCATTTTCTCAGGATGGAGGAAATTTTTTGGAAGTAAAAATCTAGAATCAGTTGGTTTGTTGAGGGTGACCTGAATACTAGTTTTTTCGTTCTTCTACTCTGGTCAGGAGAAATAGGAATAAGATTGTTAGAATAAAGGATAATAATGGCCATTGGATTGACAATCCAACTGATATAGAACACCATGTAGTTAATCATTTTTGTAATTTTTTTTCTTCTTGTAGTAATGATTGTGATAATGATGAGCTAAGTAGTTTGTTTCTTCTGTTATATCTCCGACTGAGAATGAAGACCTTATTAGTCATGTGGGTGTCAATGAAATAAGAAAGGCTATGAAACAGGTAGGTCTCATAAAGCCCCGGACCAGATGGTCTCCAAGGGTATTTTTTTGAGAAATATTGGGATCATGTTGGTTCAAGTGTTATCCAACTGGTTAGAGACTTCTTTATGTCTGGTCAATTGGATCATAACTCGAATAATACATTTATCTCTTGAATTCCAAAGAACAATAGTCCTAGCGCCATCAAAGAGTATAGACCAATTAGTTTATGTAATATCACAATGAAGATTATTATAAAAATTATTGCCAATAGGTTAAGACCTTTGCTTAACAGAATCATCTCTAATAATCAACATGCTTTTGTGTCTGGAAAATCTATTTTTGATTCTGCTATTGTTTGTAATGAAATAATCCATTCTTTCAAGCATAAGAAAGGGGGAAAATGGTGGATGGCTCTGAAATTAGACTTTGATAAAGCATATGATAGAGTTAGCAGGCCGTTCCTTTTCAAAATTATGCAAAGTCTTGGATTTCACAATAACTTTATTTTTTGGATTGAGAAATATGTTAGTATTGTTTCCTTTCATATACTGATTAATAGCTCTCCTACTGTTAGGTTCAATCCTGCTAATGGACCTAGTAAGGGGGACCCACTGTCCCCCTTTCTCTTTATCATTTGTTTGGAGGCCTTATCTAGGCTCATCAAAAAAGGAATTGAGGATAAGGCGATTACTGGGATTTCTATAGTAAGGAGAGCTCCTATTTTATGTCACTCTTTGTTTGCGGATGATTACATTATTTTCCTCAAAGATTCTTATAAAAATGCATGTGGTCTAAGGGAAATTCTTGATAAATTTTGCAGATGGTCTGGACAGCTGATTGGTGATGGAAAGTCTACTTTACTCACTTCAACTAATTTGGGGAGAAACTTTACAAGGGGCATGGACAATGCTCTCAAGGTTCAGGCCACTAAGGAGCCTGGTAAGTATCTTGTAGTTCCCATTCAATGGGGTAGAATAAGTTTAAAAACTTTTAGTGATCTTTCGGAAAAAATAGCTAACAAATTGCAGGGATGGAAATCTAAGAATTTGAATTGTGCTGGTAGGACTACTTTGATTAGGTCTGTATTAGATCCTTTTTCTAATCATGTTATGTCTATGCTTAGATTTCCAAAGAACTTGGATTCAAACTTATATAGATACAAAAGGAACTTCTTGTAGGAGGAGATAAAGATAAGAAGAATATTCATAAGCTAAGTTGGTACAAGGTGTGTATACCTTTAGAGTATGAGGGTTGGGAGTTAAAGACAGTGAAATTAGTAATATGGCGTTGCTGGCCAAAATGGCATGGAGTGTGTTCTCCAACACTAATGTAGAGGTTACGGCTTTGCTAAAAGCCAAGTATCACTCTAATAATGATTTTTGGAGTTGTGAAAAAAGTAATATGAATTATGTTAGTTGGAGGAGCATTCTCAAAGGCAGGGACATTCTCAAGTCTTGTCTGAGATGGAATACAGGAAATGGTGAGTTTGTGAATTTGTGGAATGACCCATGGGTTGAAAATATCCCTCTTACTATTATTGCCAATGTTTATCGTGCTAATATTCCTAATATGTTTGTTAGTGATATTATTAATTGTAAAAATAGGACTTGGAATCTAAATGCTTTGGAAAATTTTATTAATGAACAGGTTGCTGAGAAGATCAAGGCTATTCCTATAGGGAGTGGTAATTATGAGGACCAATTGGTATGTGATTATGGAACAAATGGGGATGTTACTATTAGGGAGACTTACAATTACCTTATTTATGATAAGATAGGCAACCTTCTTCATAGTCTTGATTGGAAATATTTGTGGAAACTGAGGTGCCCACAGAAAATTAAACATTTTCTATGGATTTTATACCATAATAGACTGAATCTTGATGAATCTCTTTACCGTAAACATGTCAGTGAGCACCCTGGTTGTAATCTATGTAATAGAGACTTTGAAACTGCTAATCATTTATTTTTGGTTGCAGGGTTGTGCCTTTATGGAAGAAGATTAGTAATTGGATTGGATTTCAACTTGATGTTGAGTATTTAACCCCTACTTCTTTTAGAACATATTATAGTTTCACATGGAAAATAGGTGGAGTGGAATGGCGTTATATACTTTCTCAAATTTTGTGGTCCATCTGAATCGGGAGAAATGAAAGGATGTTTGAAAAGAAATTGTTTCAACCTACCAGAGTTCTTTCCAGAGCTATTAAAAATGCCAGGGAGTATCTTATGGCTTATGGAAAATTGGGAGAGGCAAAGAAGAAAGTGGTGGATATTCAGGTCCCTTGGATTCTGCCAAGACAAGCCTACAACAAGCTAAATTATGATGGAGATTCTAACATGGTTAAGAATGCTGGTATTGGTGGAGTAATTAGAGGAGATGTTGGTGAGTTCCAAGCTTGTTTTGCGAGGCATATTTATAAAAACAATAACAATGTCGCTGAAATATGGGCGGTTAAAGATGGAATTATCTTGACAAAGAGACTTAGAATAAGAAAATAGGAAGTAGAGACAGATTCTACATATGTTGTTAAGCTTTTCAAAATAGAGATTCCAAGACCTTGGTGTATGCATGGTTTGTTAAGAGACATCGATGAACTGAAGACTTACTTTGAAGATACTTTTATTGAACAAAGGTATAGAGAAGCTAATTCGGTGGCTGATTATTTGGCTAAGTCGAGTGATGCTAGAAAGATTGAAGGGGAGTGGTTTGCTAACCCTCCACGAGATATTTTACGTATGATAATTGAGGATCTTGTTGGAATGAATGCCATAAGATCTATTTGCTTGAATTGTTAGTTGTTCGGCTATGTGTCCGTGTATCAAAAAAAAAAAGAAGGAAAGTATTGTTTCTGTCGAAAGATCCTGGGGTGTTTGTGATCGGTCTTGTGGTGACTAGTTGTCACAAACTATGTTTTTTTTTCGCTTGCTTATCTAGTTTAATTACTGTCAAATTGTTATGCGTGTGGGGCCATATTCTTAATAAAAAAATTCAGAATATCACGCCATTAAAAACTCACCGGGTTCAAATGGATTTTAGAAAGCATTCAACGAAGGAAATTAAAGCATATTTGAAAAGCGAAGACCTGACGAGTTGACAATCGGCTGGGGTTTCTATGGCTAAAAGGTGAGAGGATCATTGATAAAAGACTTCTCTTTCGCAGTTATTCAGAATGCTGCCCTTTTAATCAAGATTTTTTACCATACCATAGAGTGGTGAACAAATTCCGAGCAAAAGAAAGGGCCACTTTCTCTCTACATACTTACAAAGAAGGAACAGTCGGTAAGAGAGTAACTCTGAAGGTATTTTCTGTTCTTCCATTAATACGTGGAGGTCGCTAATGAAGGATGAGAAGGAACTATTTCCTACATGGACATATCACAAAAATGGATCATGTTCTTATTTTTATTTTATTTTACTAGAAAATATAACTAAATTAGGAAGTAAAAAGGAATTCAGAGTTTGGTGGATAAAGGGACGATGAGTATCTAACCATTCAATAGTTATATTATATATTCTATTATATTTGGATGCTTTACCAGCTAAATTATTAAAATCTCTACTAAGGTACTTAGTTGTTACAAAAGAAAAATTACATAATAAAGTTAAGCAATAATCTAAAGTTAAACTATTGAGCTAGTTATGCTGACGTTTATTATTGTTGAGATAAAACACTACATTCTGGACATCATTTCTGAAGAGGACTCTGTTCAGACCCATGGTACTGACCCGTTTCACTTCCTCTAGCATAACTAAGCTTCTAGCCTGTTCAGAATCCCTGTTTACTCATGGGATTACTTTGCAGCCTTTGTACGCCCCTGCAAAATCAATAAATACAATACCAATGCCATACTCATAAAAATTTGGACAAAATTATATATCACAATATGTTATAATACAGTCATCAGGAAGTACTGATGTATGGGTTTGAATCCTTGTAATTATGTTTTCTGCCTTTCTGGTTGAGTGATTTCAGGACTAGTTGACAAAAAATTTATGGTCTCATTGATGAGATTGGAAGAAAATCTAACTACCGCTTCAGAGTTTAGTTGTTTCTCTTAAAATATTTTGAAACACCTTTATTTCCAAATACACCACTTAGCGGTGAAGATTGGGCATTGTTGTTCATTGTTGGTAATATGATCTAAATATTTACTAATCCAATCCTTGATGGAGATACTTGAATGTGAATCCATAGGTACTTGAGATCCAAATGGAACAACATACCATAGTGATCCGGCAAAATCACAACTTAAGAAAATATGCTCAGCAGTTTCAGGAGTATTGGAATTGCACATAGTATCCTGGTTAGGTGTGAAATTAACTAGTTTGCACCTAGTATGAAGGATATTTTCCATGTATTTCCAAAGAAAAAAATGAACATTAGGGAGAACATGAGCTTTCTAGAGAGGCTTGTAGATTGGGTTACCAGGATGGGAATGAATTTAATTGGGTAATTCTCCTGCAAAAGCTTGTATACAGTCTTAAAATAAAAAAACCATTTTTGGTATAAGGCCATATCAATCTATCTATACCAGTGGTAAAAATTATAGTATTTAGTATTTTATGGCTATTTTCTGATGTAAAGAAGGCTTCTACAAGGTCTTGTTCCCAGGACTTAGGGTCTTGATCTATGAGGTTAGCAACAGTTAGATCATGGTTGTGATAAGAAATACACAGAGGTTGTGATAGATTGATGATCCTTTTATGTCAAAAAAAACTTTAATGTGCTTGCCATTTCTGACATGCTAGACAAAATTACGCAAGATTATGTCTAATTCCATACAAATGATCTTCCAAGCCCATGAATAGTCTTTGACTTCCTTATGATGAAGTGGGTGGCAATTAGTGAAATACTTGCATTTCAAGCGTTTAACTCAAAGATCATTCGGAGAATGAATATGAATCCATGTAGGTTTATCTGACAGGGCAACATTAAACTTAGTCATATTTCTGAATCCAAGACCTCCCTGCAACTTGTGAGTGTGGATTTTATCCCGTTATTTGAGATAAATACCACCAGCATAATTTCCCCCCACCAGAAGTTTCTTTGAGACTGCTCCATCTTACGAATTAAGGAGTATGATAGGAAAAAAGAATTCATGTGATTGATAGAGGAGGATTTTAAGACATGCTTGACTATTACATACCTGCCAACTTGGGTCAGTTGCTTTCCCTTCAATTTAGCCACTATCTTGTCAAAGTGATCGACAAGATGAGCGAAAAATTCTTTTTTAGACCTTTTTAAGAAATGTGAAATTCATATCCACTTTCTTAACATTAAGATTTCTAATTAAAGACACTCAATGGTATGGATGGACATTATTAGTAAAGAAACATCTAGACTTTTAAAAGTCTATCACTTGGCCATAAGTGGGGCTAAATTCTTTGATGATGGACATCAAGTTATTATCTTCAGCATGTGTGGCTTTAGTAAATATGAGACAATCTTTAACAAAGAGGAGGTGAGAAACATCGGGGGCCTCTTTAATGATATTGAAACCATGAATGAGGTGGTTTTTTTTAACATGTAAAAGAAATATACAAATGCCTCCATGCATAAAATATAAAAATATGGAGACAATGGGTTTCCCTGTTTAAGGCCCCTAGTGGGTTTATTGACACGACAAGGAGATCCATTAAGAAGAATAGATATGCTAGTGATACTTATACACTGAAAGATTAAGTCACACCAGCTAGCTGAAAAACCATTAAGGACATCAATGAGAAATGACCATCCTATTCTATCAAAAGATTTGAACATATCTAGTTTTAACCCAATATACCACATTTATCTATTTTCCTTTTTCTTTTTCAGAATGAACCAACTCATTGGTTATCACAACATTGTCTTGTATGTGCCTGTTGGGCACATAAGCAACTTGAAATTGTGATATTAGTTTTCCTAGCAATGGTTTCCTATTAACAATTATCTTAGATATGATTTTATAACTTGTATTTCATAAGGAAATAAGTCTAAAATCTGCTGAAGTAGCATGATTATTGACCATTTGAACTAGAGACATGAATGTGCCGTTCATAACTTTAACCAAATGCTTAGAATTAAAGAAACTGATTACAATATTTCACACGTCATCTTCCATCAATTCTAGGTTTTGCGTGTAGAACCCAGGTGAGAAATCATCTGGTCCTGGAGCAGTCCATGATTACATATTTTTTTTAAGGGTATCTCTAATTTTTTGTAAAGTTATAGGACTCAAAATCTTGTCATTGTCCTCAAAGCTTATGCAAAGATTTATGCAATTCAAGAGTTCTTGATTTGGAAAAAGATTAGTAGTGGTACCTATTGGGATAAAATAAGTAACTAAAAGGTCTTTAAGAGTGCCTCCGTCATCATATCATTGTTCGTTATTCAGCTTTAAAGAAGTTATGTGACTGATTTGCTTCTTTCGATTCACAAATGTATTATAGAAGCCAATATTTTTATCATAGCTTATAATGAATTCAACTCTAGATTTTTGAGCAAAGAAGTCTTCTTGGACTTTCTACCAATGCTATAAATATGTTTCAACTTGATTTATAACTTCATAGTTACGGGTAGCATGTGGAAGGCTACACAGAGCTTGAAGTTGATTTCATAAAGTTTTAACTTTATGGTTAATATTTCCAAAATGATGGATTTTCCACTGACTAAGTGCATGCTTGATATTCCTAAGTTTGTGCACTGTTTGGTAGGCTGATGATCCTCTAACATGGCTAGAATTATAATTTCTTATAACCTCATGAGATGATGGATCTGCAAACCAATACTTGAAATACCTATATGGCTTTTCACCTTGGTAAGAGACAAGATTAGTGACCAAAATAATTGGAGAATGGTCTGAGCCCATTCTGTCAATATTAGTAAATTTTAGAGTTTGCATAGTGACTCAACCAAAGACCATTTGTTATAGCCCTATCATGTTTGGCCATAATGACATTGTCACCAGACTGCTTATTGGACTGTTATTGAGTGCCCATAAATCAAATATCACTTAAATCAGATGATTCTATGATGTTTTTGATAATAAGGTACTCATCAATAATAAGACTGGAATTTTTTGATCTCTCATGGGAAAATACTGTTATACTTAAATCACCAGTGAGAAACCATAAATATCATTTCTTTCACCAATCCCTCCAGTGAAGTTCCATTGTTGCAATTTGTCTTCATGGTAGACATATCCATAAATAAAAGTCGCAAAAAACTCTGGTTTCCCAAGATCAAAAGAAACAATAACATTAACCATCTTGTCAGTATTGTAGACAATTTCAATGAGGAAACCACTCCTCCACATGAGAGTAATACCACCAGAAAGATCATGTTCTTGTATAAATCATAAGGTGCATGCACTTATTCCATTTGTTCCCCCTTCAACCAAGAACATATTTCAGGGGGTGATCGAATCAAGCATGGAACACTTTTTTATCTCGTATTTACCAAGTAGGTAATCAGTGGTGGAACTGATATTTAAGATTATGAGGGGCTTGAAAAATATTATGAAATTACAAAAGAAGTTGTCTGATTTTCTACCTGGGTTTGACGTATGATTTCCCTCGGATTCAACTGGAATGAGCTAAATTTACTACCTAATTAAACTTAAATTTTGGATTTAGGCCAGTCTTATGCCAGGGTAAGCCTGGGTATAGTTCCGCCCTTGGAGTTGTAAGTAATAACCTTGTGAGTGTGCAACACACTTCAGTTTGAGTAATTGATTTTATCCGAATAAGATGGACATTTCACGGATCAAACCCATTCCATAATTTCCACGACCCAAAATATGCCCATTGCCAAAAACTGCATTGTGGCCAGTATCTATCATTCTAACTCATAATATGTCATTTGAATCAGAATTTGTTAATTCTCTCAAACCGGTCTCATGACCCAGAATTAACGATGTGGTTGAACATTTTTGACATGCTATAAAATCTGCATTGTAACTCAAAATATGTCTTGAGACCTGATACATATACCGTAACTTTTAAAATACCAATGCAAAACAAAATCAGTCTCTTTAGTTGTAGTTTATTAGTACTCCCTCCGTCCCAGCTTAGTTGAAGGTTTAGGTATTTTCACATAGACTAAAAAAAATGAGAGAAACTAAATTTTTCCAAGATATATCCTTTGATATTAATTCTTGAAATATTTAAAAAGTTTTTTGTTCCTTGTTTCCAGTGTCTGATTCCAATGCATGGACAAATCAGAAAAAACTTAAGAAAAATATGAAAATCTTCATCTAATTTGGGACTTGAAAAAAATCCTTCTCATTCATCTAAAATGGGCGGAAGAGGTATAGACAACATAGAACTATAAAGATAAGATAAAACTATAAAGATAAGATAACAAGTATGAAAGAACATAAACCTAGGTATTATTATCAAGGGTGATGACCCCTATCTTTGTGAATAAGGGTTCTTATTTACATCAATCATGTAGATAATCCCACTATGATCAAGTTCAAACTACGAGTTACGTTATTATATTGTGAACTTGTTATGCAGTTTTATACGTAGTCCGGTTCCGGATCATCCTTTCGGCCCGCCTGATGCCAGAATATGAATATTGGTATCCACATTGCGCCCTTTTTATTTGATTAAAAAGAAGAAAAAAAAGAGAAGTAAAATTAAAATTGGTTGCATCTTTTTGGATTAGGCGTATGTTTTCTGGAATCTACGTCGGTTCGCATTTGGTGCGCATTTTCTTTTCCTTTGAGTTTGTTATTCTTTTCAGTGTAAGGGCATTTCAATATTTCATCGCGGTTATGCTTGTTTATAAATAATTCTTTTTGTTTTGGTCTTTTCTTTGCTTTTTCTGTTTTTTCGTCTCTGATGCCTTGTTTTTTCTATCGCTTGTGGTGATGGCTAGTCCTCGTGCTGTTTTTTTTCTCAGTTTGTGCTTCGATTATCTTCCTAGACGAGCTATATGCTTGGTACTATTTCCGTTTTAATGTACAAGGTAGCATCCCTTCCTTCCTCATTTATTTTTGAACAAATACTGACAACGAATTTGATCCATTGATAAGTGATAACTGCTTAATTTATATGTTTATGGTGTCAATTTTATACTTGTTTTAGTTGGATTTCTTGCTTATTACCTTGTATTACTCTTGTTTTCTATTTTATTTGCTTATTTAGGTGATAATCAAAAATCAATGAAATGATGTTGAAAAAAGCTAAGAAGACAAAAGAAGTTCATTCTGACACAAAAAAAGAAAGTAGAGCTGAAAACATAACTTTTAGATTGAAATTCGAAAAGCACCTAATGCTAGGAAACCACTTCTCAACCTAGCAGTAGTAAGAACCTAGGTTGCGACATAAATTTCAGAAGCACTTATAACTAGGGAATTATTTCTCAACCTAGTCGTAGACAAGTTCAAAATAAATGACCGCATATCATCATATTAAATAGCAGCAATCACATTCATTCATGTTTTTTTTTCTCACGGAAAATATCACTCTCTGAGATTAAAATCTTTACCAGTTTTATCTTAGGTTTTCAAAAAAAAATACTATATATTTTTATTTTAAAAAAGATTCTCCGCATAATCTTAATCAAACCATCATCAAAAATACATAAAAAAAAAGATTGATTAATTTACACTCGAGATATTGTTTACACTTTACTGTATCATCCTCGTTTAAGTTAATATGTTCCTTTTTTATGATTCAAAATACAAAAAAAGAAAGAAATGAAGTTATCATTGAAGTAACAACAAAGGTGATTTGTGTTTAAATAAATTAATATCAGTGTTACGTATTATCATTGAAAAGAAAACTCATTGATGGTTATCACTCTTTTTCAAAATTAAGCAATTATCATACATCCCAGTGGGTTTTTTTGTTGAAAAAATGCTCCACGAAATTCGGAATTCCTTTTGGCGACTCTAGGGTTTCACGTAAACCTCATAGTCTCGATGGCTTCTGCAAATGTTTTTCATGATGTGATGTTGCTTGATTATGATGCTAATCAACTGTCTAAAACTAGTGAGGACAATCTTTTAAGTATTCCTACTATTTCCGCTTTTCAAATTGTGAAAAAACCCATCTCCTATGCGGAGTTGGATACTGGTCAAACTCCGTTATTTCTTCAACTCCATTTCTGAAACCCATTATCAAAAATAACGTTCTGTCAATCGAAATCTCTGAAGACGAATATCTCAAAGGAGTTGAGGAATGTCAGAACTTTTTAATCTGTCGTTTGATTCTTCCGAAGGGTTCTCCCCCGATGAAGACAAAAGACATAAGGAAAAAGCTACAGACAATATGGCCTTTGAACATCTCCTGGTTAATCTCATCTTTAATGATGGAATAAGGATTTTAGTCCTGATTGTCAAAGACAAACCCTTGTGCAAGTTTGGGTTCGTATTTATGGCGTTGGATATGAATACTGGTGTCAAAAAACCTTGTTTGAAATTACTAGTGCATTAGGAACCCCATTAAAAGTGGATGATAATACTCTAAATAGAACATATGGTCACTTTGCGAGAGTGTCGGTGGAAATCGATCTGTCGGAGAAGTTGCATGATGAACTTCTAGTAGAGCGAGATGATTTTGCTTTTATGACTTATTTTACATATGAAAGATTGCCTTCTTTTTGCACCTTTTGCAAATCGATTGGTCACAGCTTGGGAGATTGCAAGCATCGTCCTAATACTGCTAGGACTGATATTGTTGCTAAACAGAACAATGGGAAGAATGAGAAGACTAATGAACAGAAAAAGAAAGGTACAATGCAGTTTGTTGAAAAGCCTGCAAAGAAGGGCTTGGTAGATAGTATAACTATGATTAATATGCAATATGCCTGGTGAATCTAGAAGGGAGCCTATTGCTAATGGCTCTCTTGTAGTTGGTGTGAAACGTTCAATTGATAGTGCTACAGAAAATGCAGATAATGTTGTTAATGAAGAAAATATTGTTTTCGTACATCTTGGTCATGGTGACAACAGAGATATCTATGCAAATGTGAGTCCAAATGATTTGGCGATGGTAGATCAAATTGCTATTGCAGCTACAAATAGAGTTATAGAGGAAATAACAGATAAGGTAGCAAATTAATGAATCCCCTGTTGCTGCTAGCCACAGTAGTAGTATTCATAGTGATGTTAGGAAATTATCGGGAAATGTTAGTATCTATTCTGCTTCGGATACTGAAAAATGTTACTAGGCCTGGTAGTAACGACGTTAATACTGTGACTCTTGTTTCCTTGAAAGGAACTCGATGGGCAGATTTATCAGATGAATAATGTGAGATTTATTCACAAAGAACAAGAAACAGAGAATGGTCCTCCTCCCAGAAGTTGAACATGGTGACCAGTGCAGATACTAATAGATTCAATATGTTATCCATTTATACAGACGATAAGGAATATGATGACCATCCGATATTTTTATCATCACCGGTACTAGAGAACATGGTGATTGAGGATACGCCTTCTCCTCCATCGGACAGTTTTCAACCTGTTTTGCGCAAGAAGAAACCAAAACAGGAAATTTACATGAAAGCTCCTGAAAAGAATTTTCGGATGAAATGCTTTACATGAGATGGTTGTTTTAATTTTTGCTTTTCCGAATCTTTATTTTGTTTTACTTTTCTGCTTCTTTCTTCTTATTTGATGGAGGTTCAGGCTTCAGTCCCCCTCTATTTTTGTTTTTTTTTTTGCCTTTTGTGAGTAAAATTCTCCTCGGAAGTTTGTCGGAAAAAAAAAAGATTAAAAAGGTTGGTATGAGTCTTTTTTGTTGTCGTTTTAAGTATTAGAAAACGAGAAACAAAGAATGGTCCTCCTCCCAGAAGTTGAATATGGCGGCCAGTGCAGATACTAATAGATTCAATATGTTAGCCATGCATACAGACGATAAGGAATATGATGACCATCCGATATTTTTATCATCGCCGTTACTAGAAAACATGGTGATTGAGGATTCGCCTTCTCTTCCATCAGACAGTTTTCAACCTGTTTTGCGCAAGAAGAAACCAAAACAGGGAATTTACATGAAAGCTCTTGAAAAGAATTTCCGGATGAAATGCTTTACATGAGATGGTTGTTTTAATTTTTGCTTTTCCGAATCTTTATTTTATTTTACTTTTTTGCTTCTTTCTTCTTCTTTGATGGAGGTTCAGGCTTCAGTCCCCCTCTATTTTTGTTTTCTTTTTGCCTTTTATAAATAAAATTCTCCTTGGAAGTTTGTCGGAAAAAAAAAAGGTGAGATTAATAAGGTTTGTATGAGTCTTTTTTGTTGTTGTTTTAAGTATAAGAAAACAAGAAACAGAGAATGGTCCTCCTCCCAGAAGTTGAATATAGCGGCCAGTGCAGATACTAATAAATTCAATATGTTAGCCATGTATACAGACGATAAGGAATATGATGACCATCCGATATTTTTATCATCGCCGATACTAGAAAACATGGTGATTGAGGATACGCCTTCTCTTCCATCGGAGAGTTTTCAACCTGTTTAGCGCAAGAAAAAATCAAAACAGGGAGTTTACATGAAAGCTCCTGAAAAGAATTTCCGGATGAAATGCTTTACATGAGATGGTTGTTCTAATTTTTGCTTTTTCGAATCTTAATTTTATTTTACTTTTTTACTTTTTTATTCTTCTTTGATGGAGGTTCAGGCTTCAGTCCCCCTCTATTTTTGTTTTCTTTTTGCCTTTTATGAATAAAATTTTCCTCAGAAGTTTGTCGGAAAAAAAAAGATTAAAAAGGTTTGCATAAGTCTTTTTTGTTGTTGTTTTAAGTATAAGAAAATGAGAAAAAATCAAACGTGGTTTTAAAAAATTTATTGAAATTTTTTTATCTAAAAATACAAATTATTATAAGAAAAAAGAGGAATTCAATATAAAAATGAATATTTTAACAGGAAATCCGAACTTATGTGAGACGGAAAGATCCCTACAGAACTTTTATTTTTTTAGAATATCTTCGATACAATTTTGAAGTACCCCATAATTTAGGCTACCTAGGATATTCTATATTTTAATAAAAATAGTTTATCAAAAAAAATATTTTAATAAAAATATTCTCCAATAGAAACCTTAAAAGTGAGAATAAAAACAACGTATGTAGTAGTTATTTTCTTTTGGCTCACATTTATACAAGAAATGCTTTCATGTAGAATACACACGCACCAAGTTACCATGGGATGCTTTAGAAAAAAATTACCATGGGAGATGCTATTAGTGGATAGAATATAAAAAAACAAAATAGTACTTGAGTAACAGGACAATAAATGAAAAACTGAAATCATTTTTTAAACGAATATATGGGCCCCTGCCAATTGATGTGGGCGGGGATGGGTCCCAATAATATCATTATGTGAAAATCAGTGTTTGAAATGTCCATTTTTATCGGTCCGTATAAAATCACTGTTTTTTTAAATAAAAATAAAAATAAAAAATAAAAATAATTATCGAATATCTAAAAACCGAAGGAAAAACAGATTTCTATATGGATGGGATCTAGAAGGGCCCTAAAACAGCCCCTCTGCCAATTCTGGGGAGGTGAGACCTAAGATATCCCATCCATGTGAAAGTCCGTTATTTTTTTCATCGTT
The DNA here is from genome assembly GCA_023531435.1 of Papaver californicum. Classification (NCBI taxonomy): domain Eukaryota; kingdom Viridiplantae; phylum Streptophyta; class Magnoliopsida; order Ranunculales; family Papaveraceae; genus Papaver; species Papaver californicum. The sequence goes on along the minus strand of JAJJMC010030977.1, from coordinate 14,135,922 downwards.
TTTTTTCGGGTTTCCGGATAGAACTGTTGCTTAAAAAAGTCCTGTCCACCAAGTTCACCGGCACCAACTACTTGATGCCCAATAAAGCCGTACAGTATTGTTTAGACAAAAAATCTCTTCAACTAAACAACCAATCACACTCTTATATATAAAATAAAGATTGAAATCGAGTAATAAAGAAACATCCTAATAATAATTTTATAAAATCATTTCCATAAAATCTGATACATATGATTATCCGATTTATCACTTTCGGTTTATGATCTTTACACTTTTCAATTAAACAAAATAAAATCTTAATTTAATTCAGTTACCCCCATAAATTCATACCTAGAAATCTCCTCTTGATCTTCCTAAGTTTCTCTCCCTTTTTTCCCAATTTTTCCGACCCCTTCTTTGTTGTCTGGTTTCTTCTATTTATAGATTTATTTACTGGGTCCCTCTTTATTC
>JAJJMC010030977.1:14100808-14125472 GCA_023531435.1 Papaver californicum | reverse complement strand
TATCTTAATCTTCTTCCACGTGTCGTGCTTCTTTAATTTACTAACAAGTATTAAAGAAAAACTAATCATTATTCTATACACTGTGTTTGTTTCTCTCACCATAAATCAAGATTCATAAAGATTAATGGCTGTTTCATCATGTTTTGTTGATGAAAATGGTGGACATGAATATGAAGAATCTCTGCTAATAACAACCACTAGTAGTGGTGATGGAGGAAACATAGACATTGGTATTAGAGATGGCGTTGATGGGGTAGTTGATTACAAAGGAGAGTGAGTGTTGGACAGATCAAAATATGGAGGATGGAAACCTGCTTATTTTATAATTGTAATCGATGTTGTAGATAGCTTTACTTAGTGGGGAATCTCTTCGAACCTCATATCTCATCTCACCGGTCCTTTAGGCCAATCCATGGTTACAGCTGCCGAAAACATAAATGTTTGGAGTGGAGTTATGGCGATGCTGCCTCTTCTTGGCGCTTTTGTTGCAGACACTTATTGTTAAAATTCTACTAAGAATGAGAAAAATACTCAAATAAGATCTACATTGATAATCTTCTGTTCTTAGAACTCAATATTTTTTACCTGTTTAGTTTTTACATTAACATAAAAACCTTTAAATAGGCATTATAGGACACAAACCCTAAAATAATAAACCCATTAAACTAAAACTCCTAATTTTTAACTGTTATTCTACTGACTCCTAGTTAATAGAAATTATTCTACCAAATCAAACCTAAACCCTAAACATGTTTGGATTATAATTCCAACACTTATCTCGGTCGATTTCGGACCATCTTATTCTCTTCTCCCATTTATATATTGGTAATTATCACTATTTCTATTTTTTTTCTCTTATGTAGACGTAATAGCAATTTCGTGAAGTAAACAACGTTAGGGGGCAATTCTTTTAGGAGATATTTCGAAAGGTGTTTCATCCTTTTACATAGCTGTTAAACAATCCTCTCTCAAACTCTCCCCAGTAAGCACACAGAATGTTTTCTGAAGCAACCAGTAATGGCTCCTTAGCCTGCTATGAGCCTGACTACTCTCCACTTAAGAGGTTTGGAGTGGGGCTTCAGATGAGTCTAGGGGTGGCAATTTGTTGCCCCTTTACCTAGACCGACCAGTCACCAAACTGGAGCCAATAAGCAATTAAGCACAGTTCTGGAACAGGAATAATTAAAGTAGAGGCTAGTCTATTATGTCCCCGAATTCTGAGTACAGATTTCTTGTTGGTAATACAGGAGTGGTAGTTGTCAGGACTCAGGGTGTAGGTGAGTTTGGATTTTAAGCCGCCGGTGCGACTTCCATAGATTTACGATCTCCAGTTGAGGGCCTTGAGGCCACTTCCATTTTCAACTATAACTTCTTTAGCACCGATCTATTACGCATTTAGACACTCTGAGACAGGTAGATATTTGGTAAAGAAAGTGTTGGCCATGTCAATCGCCAGGAATAATCATCCTTGCGCTAGGAAGCACAGTTCATTTAGACCAACTTACGTATTTGTGTCCATTTTATCCTTTGCATATTAGCAGAGATCACTTCATATATAAATTGGCTTCGCGGCATTACCAAATGTCCTGGACAAGCCTAAAATTGCACAGTTTGAATAACAGAACCATACTGTTGTAGAACTTAGTAGCTTCGAACTGTATAAGATTAATTATCTGTGTGTGTAATTTGTATTGTATCACATACTAATTATAGAGAATATTTTGAAATGATAGGGACTTGGATTGTTAACCCTATCAGTTATGCTTCCTTTTGATCACATAACTTCTCTGAATTACGACAACGACCAGAACATTATATCTTCCAGTTCTCCGTCTTCTTTCATAGTCATCTTCTTCTTTTTCTCATTGTATCTTATGGCAATTGCAAGAGCTGGATGCAAGTCATGCGCACAAGCTTTTGGGGCTGATCAGTTTGAGGGACGAGACCCTAAAGAATGCAAATCCAAGAGCTCATTCTTCAATTGGTGGTTCTTCAGGTTATGTTTTGGTAGTAGCATTTCTCACTTGACCTTGAACTACATACAAGATAATATGGGATGGAGTCTGGGATTTGGCATTCCGTGCATTGTAATGGCAGCAGCAATAGTTGTTTTCCTGCTCCGAGCAAAATCTTATCGCTATAGTGTGAACGAGGAGAAGCAGAATCCATTAATCAGAATAACCAGAGTATTTATTGCAGCTGCCAAAAACTGGAGAAAATCCTTATCCCCCAATACTATTCAGGAGGAGACAGTTATGATCCCCCACAGTAAGCATCTTGGAATTAACGGCTTCAAGTAAGTGAACGGAATTGTTCCAGAAATCTGTTGTGCATATGTACCAAGGCTGCTTTACATATGTTTATTCTTTATACTGATATAATCTGGTTAACTTATAAATCGCAACACTGTATAGGTTTTTGGACAAAGCGTTGATTAACATTTCCAATAGCAGCTCAAGGGAAAACAATTTACCATGTACTGTTGGTCAGGTTGACGAGGCAAAGGCTGTAGTAAGATTAGCCCCAATATGGATTACATGTTTAATATATGCAATCATTGATGCCCAGTCTTTGACTTTTGGTGTTAAACAAGGAAAAACAATGGACAGAAAAATAGGAGCAGACTTCCAGATACCATCTGCGTCAATTCAAATCTTCGAGAGTCTCTATTGTAATTTTTGTTGCAATTTACAACCGCGTGTTTGTTCCTCTGGCTAGAACTATTACAGGTAAACCTAATGGTATAACAATGCTTCAAAGAATTGGTTGTGGCATTTTTCTACATACAGCAACCATGATAGTTGCAGCTACAGTTGAGAGGAGAAGGCTTCAGATTGCTCTGAAGTTCGAATTGATAGACACGCCTCAAGTAACAGTTCCTATGAGTATCTGGTGGTTGGCTCCTCAATACGTCTTGTTTGGTATTGCTGATGTATTCACTATAGTTGGTGTGCAAGAGTTTTTTTATGATCAAGTGCCGAATGAGTTGTGGACTGTGGGTCTCTGCCTCTTCTCAAGCATCATAGACACAGGCCACTTGCTTAGTGGGTTCCTCATTTCCATCATTCATAACTTAACTAGCAGGAGTGGGCATTATAGCTGGTTCTCTGTTAACCTTAACAGGGCACACGTGGATTAATTTTATTGGCTTCTCACCGGACTTAGTACATTCGAGCTGGTTGCCTTCATATGTATTTCAAAATCTTATATCTGTAGGACTGTAAAAGGTGAGCTTCAAAAGCAGGGGCATCTTATAGAACCAGTAGATTGAAAAATGATATAATAAGCATAATCACATGACAGTAATTCCTTGCACAGTTAGTCAATGTTTGATACAGTATCATCTTTTGTTATGTCCAAGTGCTTGTATCATATCTTTGGCTCCAAGGTATCAAATGATACCAAGCTCCCCCAATTTTGTAATCCGCCCCTAGGGACTTCTTTGTTTCCCCTCAAAGATGTCCTGTAAGTGATATATATTCCAATCGAAAAGGTAAGGTATCGTGCTAGGAAGATGTCCCAATCTTGTCAATCGTATTAGTAGCTGAAAATTGATCGGCGATAACAAAATTAGGGAGATTTTAGGAACACAGATTAACGTTAACTATCGCAAAATTGTGGATAGAACATATATTAATGATAGGAGGAATAAAGTTTCTGTATTATACATTTGCGTGTTAAAATATAAAAAGAAAGTTTGCATTGTCTTGGAACAAAATATAGATACTAGAGGAAGCAAACTTGTGAACTTCACTGAACTCTATCCTAATACGAAATCCACAAAGCTTGTTCTTTCCAACATGTGCACAAGCTTCCACTCCCGTCTGTCATCAATAATGGGACAGCCTTAAAACTTGATCTTGTAGCTATGTAATCTTACTGATCTCACTCCTCAATTTTATGCTGCTCAAAGTGGATTCGTGTAATTCAATCTTGTATATGTAAATACATACACTAATACAAACACGTATCAGAACTAGTAGTAGTAATTAATGCCCTTGTGATTCACCGCATCCTTGCATAGCACTGAACGCACTTCCATGATCAATCTGGGCGCTGCCAAGTCTTTCTCTTGAAGTGCATTTCCAAGCAACTGTTGCATCTGAGATGCAAAGGTGTCATCCAATATCTGCAAATACCAAACCAACACCAGAAAGAGTAAGAACCAGTATCATACCATGGAAAATAGGCCTGGACTTCAGATGAATGATAAAAATCACAAAAAAGACTGCCACTCACGGAAACTGCAATGTGTGCGCCTTTATAACAGGTCCTGTTCTCTTTTCTGTTATCCAAGAAACTTAAGACATCCTGTGACAAATAGCAAAACCCAATTTAGTGATACAATGACAATGAAAGCTGCAATGTTTGTAAAGGAGAAACGAAGAGTAACTAACTTGTCCCATCCTGTCCCAATATCCTCGGCAGATGTCTACAAATAAATGAGTTTCAAAGATATTATGAAGATGATCTATGGTCTTAGTGAGCTGGTCCTTCAAGGGCTGGATTCTACTTCAAACATCTGATTCTATCACTGTCTCTTTGAATTCCTGGAGGATCTTCTTTAGCTTTGTCACATTCTGCACCTTTGTCTGTAGATACAATTAGAAAAGAAAATTGCCAAAATTACAACCACAATAATTAACTTAGCATACAAGAAAGCTGATTGTATCGAGCACAGGAGTGTTTCTTGAAATACAGCACAGTGGACTTGCATTCTCAGCGAGCTTCTCAACAATGGCCTGCAGGTAGCTCCTGAACTTAGATCTTAGCATTACCGGTATTTCACTTAAACGCTCTCCAGCAACCATACTACCCCCACTAGGGATACTAGAACTCCACAATTTCAGCTGAGATTCAATTCCAGGGCGCAGCATATCTATCATTCTCTTTATAGAATTCATAAAAACTCCCAGCTGAAAAGAAACGAAAGTATGTCAAGGCTGGAACTCCAGAATTCATGAAAAAGAACATAATAATCTAAGAAGGAAAAAGGCTACTTCTCCAGGGACTTCGTAGACGCATGCAGATCGGTTGGCAAGTTTCTGAACATATCTAAGGCCGAAATTCTTATGCATCAAGTTCTCTTTCAACGGTGATAAAACATCTGCATACTGCTTGTCCAAAGCTTCCATCAAGGCTTTCTCAGCATCCGCAATGGCCTTTAACAGATGTCCAACACAGATTATGAAATTAAAATACGTCTAAACTGACCAGTTCCTCTTATACATTCATACTATACATATACCTAACAAGATTAATTTATTAAAGTAACTGGAATACTGTGTCTCTTACATATTCAAGGACAAAAGTGTACTCTGGCCAGCGACAAAGGATGATTTCGTATTCACTTAAGGTCTCTTTGAGACAGTCATACATATCATCCACAAATGGAGTTGTAGAATGCTGTGTTTTGACCCCTGACCATTTTACCTGCAAATTGCATAAAGAGTAAATCGATAAACAAAAACCATTGCACATATTCAGGCAGCAATGCTCCAAGGTATGATGCTCTGCTTTGCTCCACATAAATATAGTATATTATTATTTTTATGAGGCACCAAGTCCTGTCAAATATATAGCTTATCTTATGAATTAAACCCCAATTACGTTCATACCTTGTCTAATTTGCAGGTATCAAGCAGGGACAGACGTTTATCTTGGATCCACAAGATGATGTACGAGTGGAACAACTCTTTTGCATCAACACCTCCTTTGACATGACTGGAAAAGGTTAAAAGAAAGATAAGCTAAGATTGCTAAGAATTATTAACCGGAATTCTGCACAAGTAGAATATAAATCATAAATCGACGTACTTAATATTCCAGCTAATGAGATCCTTCTGCAAATCAGCAGTTGCAATAACAAGCTCTGTTACAGGAGATAAGGGACTTTCAGGGGGACATGCAACAAGGAATGCACGCAATCTAGTGCAGAGCTCCACACTATATATGGATGAGGAAATATTTGGAAGGTCTATAAAGCTGCAAAAAAAATGATAGCATGTTTTTTTATCAATAACAAGTTTGAAGTAAATATAAAATGTAAAACGTACCAAAACCAACACTCTTTATTAATCACTAGCATAACTCCACAAGATCGTGCAAGGGTTAAAAAAGAAAGAAGAAGAAAAATGCTAGAACCCCATATATCATTACCTGGGAAGGAGATGCTGATTGTGGATTTCTATATCAGTAAAAATTTCATTTTGAATATTTAAACACACAGATTTCATCTTCTGGTAAGCAGAAGAAACAGTAACAACATCCATAAATGTTCCTTCACTATTGCTGGTTAAGAACTCATCCGTCTCAGCCAAGTGCCTTCTTGATCTCTTTTTAGCTGCAACCTACAAGAGCCGTAAGGTCTTTGTTAGAATGAAGAAACTGAAGGATGGAACAACATGGTATGAGTTTATGAATCAATATTCAACACTCTTCACCTGGAAATAGCTGCATAAATTCGACTGTGCATCAGGAGATACTATATCATAAAGGAGATTGTAAAGCTTTACAGAAGGTGCTAAAGCGGGAGCTGGAGATCCAGTAGCAGGCCGAAAAACGTCCAGCATTCCTGATAATGACGACTCATCTAATGCCTTGTAATTCTCGAAAGTAAGAGAAAGAATCTGTCCAAGTTGATCCCCAATTTCTCCTAAGATGCGATTCTGGTCAATTAATAGCTCGAGATAAGTATCATGTCATATGAGTTAAAACGCTATTTTGACAACTAGTGTCTGAAGACTGAAGGGTAGTACCACAGGTTAAAAACCAACTAGTCTGCGCGAGAGCATCACAGGATAAAAATTCTATTCGCTAGAAACATGAAAATAAAGAACTAGTAACAGACTAATCTCACAAAACAAAAGCAAAAAAATGACGAAATAAATATATAGAGTAGTTACCTCTTGATGACTTAGAGTGCTTTTAGCACTGCCCTTCATTTTAACGGGAAATAATAAATCATACACTAAGACGAGGCAATCAGCCGTAGGTGTAGCCACATCCATAATGTAAGAAAGGTATCTATCAAGAAATTATAATTTCAGAGCATGTTAGGAAACAACACCGTGAAGTAGTAATCATTTCATATACAACACAGATGAGAAGAGGTCAATGGTAAAATAAACATCAATACCTTAGTTTAACATATTCATCTGAAACCCCATAATAAGATGCAAATTCAGTAATTAACCACTTCCATTCCCCACATAAGACCAGATTTCGCTGAAAATGCTGAGCTTTCATCGCAACTTCTAAAACAAAGTCATAGGCTACTGTTTCCGCAACTGAGCCACACTAGGAACAGCACGAAAGGATTAACATACTAACCATTAGATAAATACAGATTTCTCAATATGTTACCTCACAAATCTTTGCTATGCAAGATTCAATTAGGATAAAAGATAAGCACGGGTCGGAAACACTAAAGCAGATGTTTACCAAGATTTTTTAAGTAAACGATGGAGAGTTTTGTACCTTAAGATGACCATTTTCATCTATACTGGTAGAGTAGTTTATGAACAGTTGTATTCTGCCAACAAGCTCATGCTCTGGTTCACGGTAAAAAGGCAACCAACGAACCTTGTCACCCTGAGGTATAACTGACATGTTAGCCCTGAGTTCAATAATATATCCCAAACAATCTAAAAATACCTGAATATGAATATTACCGGCTGCTCCATAAAAGTAGCCATCTGAGCAACAACACGACCGCAGTATTTTCCCTTGGAATCCTGGACTTCAAGAAAAAGATCGTCTCCTGAACTATCTGGAAAACTGTATTGCCGGAAAAGAGGAAAACAAATGTAAACCAAATAAGTTTTTGTGAGCATAATTTTTACTAGCTTGGAGTTTACTGGAGAAGAGGCTATAGAAAAACAGCAAATTAATACGTACAATAAATGTGTTTCACCAGATCCCGGTTGCATACGAACTGTCTCGTCATCATTTGAACTTTTCAATCTCAAAATGCAGGTGTATGTCTCTGGCAGCATTACCAAAACTAGTTATTGTTAAACATTATATACCAAGATAGAGCTAAAATATAAAAAAGTTGTCCAGAGGCAATTGTCAGTCCATTATATGTAACCCATCCACTACTTGGTCCTTAATGATTTTAAGATAAAGTTTATGATTAGTGTTTCAACTTTCAAGAGACAAAATACCTTGCACTGCTTCATATGGTTCTGACCTACTGCGCAAAGTTGTTATACCAGTTTTAAGAAGTCCAGATACTTGTTTTATGTACTGACTACTAGCGTGCACATATGCTAAACTATGTCTTGAGATAGAGCCTCTAGCAGGTACTCGAGGTTGTACACGAACCCTTCGAATTGCTTGCCATCCAGAAGAAAATGTTGACCGTAGATTGGACAAGCGACATCGAAGGGCTTCCACTTTTATCTTTGAAGGACGAAGGGATGAAAAATTGCATCCCTTGGGTGAATCCAAATCCATCTTCACTTTACGAACTGCGAAACGAGCAACAAGTTAGGAAAAACCTAATATTCCACAGAAACATTGGTACAATAAGATGCAATGTGTGAGGAAAAAAAGAAAAAAAAAAAACAGTACCTTGCACCTTAACCCTGCCAATAGTTTTCTTAGGTTTAGGGGCTGATCCCTTAATGTTAGGAATGGATGACCGTATAGCCAATAATTCTTCCTCTGGTTGTAACAACAAATGTTGCAAGCTATAATAAAGAAATAAAAGGAGTAAGATTAGTCACCCCTGTCACCTCTGCTGTAGAGCTTGCATAACATATCAATTAGTAAGCAGAGGATAACTGGAACAGTAAAGTTTACTCTAGTGAACTGAACGCTACACATCAAGAAAATCAGAGCAAACAAATTTGCATCAATGGAAAAGGCCAAAATTCCTGTAAAGTATAAATACAGCTTCAGTAACTCAAGAGCCAAAAATAGACTGGACTTACTCGAATGCTCTGCGTAAAAGTGTACATTCATTGTCTAAGAAGACAGGACTTCTGTACAACCCATGGCCCAGGAACGAAAGCAGAGCCGAACACATGCATCATATGAAATCACAGCAAACCATGGTCCTAGAGCACTGTTTAAAATTCACCAGGAACATAAGAATAGCTAATAATTTGACAGTGACACAGATGAAACTATAAAATATCAATGTGCACCTTAGACTAATACCGGCCAAAAGAGGTTAGAGAACAGACTGGGAATGAATATCAGCTATAGTATATTCATCATCTACTGTAACGAAATCCATGAAGATATCTGGTCATTATGTACCTTGCGTAAAATGTGGGAAGGCGGGCTGTCAAACTCCTAGATGAAGCAGCTTCCACCCCAGTAATAGTCCTGTGAGATTACAATTTTCCAAATTCACACAAAAACCAAATTTTAAGTGTATGTGATGTGCATTCTTCCCAGATTTTTATTCACAAACAAGTTTTTGCAACTAAAAAGACTAGGAATACTAAACCTTTCAAGAGGATCAGAAAACTGGCTTCCAGCGGTAACCCGAGAGGGAGAGGCCATTCCAGACATAATATTTGTGGATGTGGATTGCAACTTTTTAATGGAGAAGCAGTCTGAATCTGCAGTAAACCGAGTCCTAGATAAATCATTTTGCTCTACTCCCTCACTGACTTCATGACAAGTATCAGAAATTGGAGGTGCACTAGGAACTCCATAAATCTTACTCGGTATGGCTTTTACATGGAAGTCCTGGTCATAAACAATAGCAATGTAAGCATCTTACCAAAGAAAAACCTAAGCCACTAAACGCACTAAATCAATGAAACCGAAATGAATAAAAAAAAAAAGGTACCTTTTCGGTGAATTTCTCGAATTTAGGCCTTGAATGAACAGGAGAAGAAGAATAACAACTCTCTGAATAAATTTCTCCTCTCAGAGGCAAATCCACATTGTTACTGCCCACTTGTGTAGAACCAAGTTCAGAGCTTAAAATAGAATCAGTCCATTGTTCCTCCTCCACTGTACCTCTATTCTTCCAATGATACCCACCATTTTTCCTTTTCTGGTTTCTTAACTGTTTCCTTAAAATCATGATACACACTGTCGCTAGTAGTACAATTTTCCATGTCAGAGTCCGTATCCATGTCAGACCCAGAATCTCGAACACCACCACCGCCGCTAGAAAGTGGAATTATACCAGATGGAAAATGGCCACTACTAAATTTCGAAGTGGATGGCAATTCGAATCGTCTACTACCATTGATTTGGATTCTCTGGTTTAGCATCGTAACTGGACTTCCTCTCTGTTTTATTTCCACCCAAGAAACAGAGTCAGAAAATTACAAAAAAAATCGAGAAACTAAAACAAATAAAAAAAAATTGGTCTTTGATTACGAGAAAAAAAAAGGGTTTTTGTCAATGGCTTACCTGTTTGATCCGATTGACAGAATTCTTGTCAAGTCCTTCGGTAAACATCTTCTCTACTCCTCCTCCTTCCTCTTCTTCCAGGAATCATATAAATAACAAACTGAATCTTTACAAAGAAAACTCTCAGAAATTTGTAAGCAATGAGATTGAAGTAGCAGTACTTAGTGATTAAGAAATCAATATTACTCAGAGAGAAATAATAAAAGTAATTTGGGTTCAAAGAATCATCGTCTTCACACTACCCAAAAAAAACTTGTCTTTATTATCTCTGGAAATTCTTCGAATTCTTTCCTCTTCTTTTTTCCCGTGTGATTTTATGATATTCAAACCTTTCTTTATTAATTACAACTGAAGTACAGAAGTTAAAAAAATTAAAATGAGGTCCGAAAAGAAAGGACACGTTAATGTGAGGTGTAACGGGATATATGTTTCTAGTAAAGTTAGTTACTAATCACGATTCATGCACTGACGAGAACAGGAGAGGCAGACACGACACGGATTCACAGAAAATATTTATTGGACAAATAAAATGTTTATTTTTTTATTTTAAAGTAATAATAAACCTTTAAGTTTTGTTAATAAGTAAGATTGAATATATAAAGTATTAAAGCCAGCTCTTATACATTTCTCAATACGTTAAATTTGGTTAAAATCACTTACTGTGCATCTTTTAAATGATCAAATTAATCTCTTAAACGTTCAATTTTAAGAGGATGCACAACGATTTAGTCTTTATCGTTCGGTAAAGACTTTGTCTCTAATTAACTATTTTTTTATATTATTTTCTCATACTTTTTAGTTATTCTAATATATTTTTATTATATTAGAGATCCATTAATGATATTATAATATCTAAATATCTCATTAAACATACATAAACAAATTTTTATATTGTTAAGGGGTCCCACAAAATACAATTAAATATATTACTTTACTCAAATTTGATAGTTTACCATAGTGAAGAAGCACCTTTGTCCGTCCACGTGGCGGGACAAACCAAACCGTATGGTATGGGTGCATCGGGTCTGACCTAATACGTCAAAGATGAAAAACATGATAAAATATAAATGTTTTGTATCACAATTATAAAAAAAACTGTAATACATCATATATATATTAAAAACTATGAATTTTACCAAGGAATTTGATGATATTTGAGGGATGGCTAGTGAATTAAGATTCTGCCATTTCGATTTGAAGAATTTGTCTTCTTCATTGTCTTTCAATAAGATAAACTATCCCAAAAGAAAATAATATGCACACACCATCAATATCACGATTATTTCCAATAACCATAAATCTTCATGGAAATATTTATTTGCTATGCGGCTATCTGTCTTGGTATGGTGTGTTAGAAAATCATGCCATGATACACAACTTGTATCACTTCATTAACATATTACTAGCATTTGCTTTTATCCCAGGCTATCTGTCTTGGTATGGTGTGTTAGAAAATCCTCCCATGATACACAACTTGTATCACTTCATTAACATATTACTAGCATTTGCTTTTATCCCATGTAATGGTAGACTCCTAAATACGGTAGACTCCTAAATACGGTGTATTTCCGTTAGGCCAGATTGCTTTGATGTGCTTTGTGTAGACATACTACTTTGTTCCCATCTTATCCATTCCGTAGGCACATGAAATTTAATTCCCTTGACACAAAAGTTGTTCACTTTTCTCATGGACATGTACGTATATACATCTTCCAGTGACGATATTTACGGATGCAGTTTGTGGTTGTTCCCACGTTTGCATGTGCAAATTCTCATAGGCTCAAAAGCCATTTGCTCGCTTGTCATTTTATTATCAAAAACAAAACCCAAAAAAAAATAAAAATAAATAAATAAATCTTCAGGTAAAAACTTAGATGACCCTCAATGACTCCTATTGTCCCAAAAAAATGGCTCTTCCCTCATGAAGTCTTGTAAAGCTAGGACCGATAAAAGGTAACTTAATGATAGATATACATTTTCATACCCCTAAATTGAAGCCTTGCAATTTATTTAGATGGGACTCGCCAGCATAGTTTCTTAAAACGTGTTGATGTAAAAAAAAGATGTAATATAGATTTATTTTTATTTTTATTTTTATTTTTTGATAAATTAAGATTTTATTCAAAAGAACTAGTTTAGGGAGTTAGAAAACATATTTACAAAATAAGTAGAGCCATCTAATGTAAGAGAAGAAAGGCATTTCCTAGCATTAGATTTATCTACTACAATGGCATTCCTAATACAAAAAGGGGGATTGATATCCCAGTCAATATTACAATTATAAAGTTTTACTTCCTTAGCTAAAATATCCGCACAATTATTTGTTGTCTTTGAAATGAGTTTAAAACCCAAAAAATTTTGGCTATGGTAATTGTTGATACCTGAAAAATGACTACTCATTTATTATCTGGGCTTGAAGCCATGATTATCTATAGGCTTGGGGACTAAGCCCAAGCTCTTATAAAAAATACACATAGAAATATAAGGATGAAGAAGGAATAAAGGAGAAGTTAAGGATAGAATTGGGAATGACACTTTGGTAATACTAGAGGATTTGGGAGGGTATATGTTAGAAGAAGGTAATGAAGGAAGGTCTATAAAAGGAATATGAATAGTGCTAAGAGAGGGGGATCTATCTTTCTCTCTCTTATTAGGGAATTGGGTCTGTTGTGGATAGGAAGAGGCTCTCACTAGCTACTCACTTTTGACCTTAAAACATTTGGCGACCACAGTGGGAGCCTACTCTCTAACCCAGCGGCTCAATTCCCTCGAGCGTCTCTTTCTCATCCCGTGTCTCCTCTTTCCCTGGCTTTACTAAATCACCTCAAATCACCTACGCATCACCGCGTCCTTTCGCTCAAACGATCTTCGCGTTTTAGCTTCCTCTCTTCTACCAACATCTTTGATCGATGAGAAATCGATACTAACTATAAGTTCTTGATCTGAAAATGATTCTTTCATCATCAAAACCCTAGTTCATGTATTCTATAGCTCGAAATTCCTAATAGATTCGGTGATAAACCCAACTGACGCAGAGGAATCGTGTTCTTGAAGAATTCTCTGTGATAATGGTGAAGAGTGAATGAAAATCATCATAAACGATCTAAAAAGATAAGTATAATCTATTATAACTTCTTAATTTCAACTACAATTACTAAATCTTTGATTTTAGATTGATTTACAAAATACTTTTCTTTTAAGGTTTTCAAAACCCAAATCGCCAATTTTTATCTAAAAATTGTTAACCAATTTATGATCAGAATTGAGATCTGTATCTATTTCGTCCTTATCTATCTTCCAAGATCAAAATCTCGAAAAAAACTCAATGATAAATTTCTAGGGTTTCTGAGTTGAAAATCAATAAGTATTTATGTCTTTAATCTTGATTGAAAATCGGTATTTAGATCTATAATCAACACCATTGAATCTCTTCTACCCATAGAATTGATTTGATCTTCATTAACTTTCAAAAAAAAATCGCATGTAGAACTCACATCTGTTTTTGGTGCACTGAATAATTTCAAATCAAAACCCATTTAGATGATTAAAATTGCAACAACAGATGCAACATGATTGTTTGATTTGAGTTGTCTATCTAATCAAATTTTTTATCTCGGTCTTATTGTCAGATTCAATAATCCACAGAACGTGAAGTGAAATCAAGTAATGGCTGACTAATGATGAGAATGAACTGATTCCATGAATTGAAATCTCAAGGAACAACAACAATTATCATCAACATTTAAGAATGGAACTCAAAGGAGATAAGTTTTCACCATCTTATCAAATTTTTTGGTTGATAACCTAAAAGTAGCTTTAGCTTAAGCATGATTCTCAATTATCATATGTGATTGTTTGAACCATGAGCTCTCTTCACTACTAAAGCTTTATCATATTCCAAACTACTAAAACAAGATAAAACAAATAACAAATCAATTAACCACTGCTCCCCGACAGGCGGTGCCAAAAATTTGATGTGTGTCGTAAGTGCAACAATATACTTAAGATATTTCCCAGTAATTAAATAATAATATAGCGGTAGTAAGGATCGTTCCCACAAAGAGCTGTGTAATTGATAGGTTATGTATATTAGCAACTAAGAATAAAAGTAAAGAACTAAGGGGGATTGGTTATTTAAATTAACTAAAAAAGATAAAAAAATAATAATAATAAAGAGATGATTAGGGATTCCTTCGTCGTTACCAAACGTTGACTGAATTAGTATACTTATTTATCTTTCGATAAAATCATTCATCACCAACCGCAGAATAGAAGGTACGCTTAGGTATCCCCAAAACTCCTTATTTCACCGGATAACAGGTACGCTTAGTCACCGGATTTTATCGAACTGAGCCGCCTTGAGGTACGCTTACAAGGTGTAACTCGATCGAACGCTTTAATATTTCTGAAATTAGGTTTGATCCTAGTAGTTAGACTCAGTATGCTCGGTCCACTTGCTAGTGTTGTCTTCACACACGATTGCTTCACGTAATCCCTCTGCAAGGTCTCACGTTCTCTACTTGTGTAGGAGATGATCGACAATTACGGATCACTCACTCTTTACTAGTAATATAATGATCAATAAAATAACTTGGTTGCACACCCAAACAATCTAAGAATCAATCATAAACCCTAGATATAGTAAAAACAAATGATGATAATAATAACTTCAAACAAACTTGTATTAACTAATAAAGCTTCACGCTTAGAACATTGAATTCATCCTTAATCAACAAAAGAATTAGCTACTCATAATACAAAGAATAATGGTTTCCCCCTAAAGGGGTAAACCCTAGGTTTAAGATGTAGAATGTAGTATATGAGAGGTAAGAGGTTGTAGAGACTCCTCCAAAGGTTGGTGTCTTGTTTGAGCCTTAGATGTCTCCTTTTATAGCCTTCAATGCTTGACCTTCAAGTATCCTATTTCTAAGGTTTAGAATCCTTACATGACTGTGTTTCCTTAAGTTAGAAGTCAATTTCACGTCCAAATATGTCCCAGAACAGTCTTAGGTTCGGCTACTATTGCTTGAACACTTACTAGTCGAACATGTCTCTGTAGACTCTTCGAAAATGTGATTTTTGTGCTCAGGTTCGGCTATTATTTGATATGAACTTTTCTGGCCGAACCTGAAAACTTATTTTTGCTCCAGAAAGTGTCAGGTTCGGCTACTAATGGTATGATGTATTTCTTGCCGAACTGCTCTCTGGACACTCAATTATTTCAAGCTTTTTTTGCCCATAACTTCTTTGTCCGATGTCAGAATGACCTCATTATTTTTGCGTTGGCTTCATATTTTGATTCTCTTCAAGGTGATATTAAGAAACCATGGATTTGAATAAGTAGAATTTGATCTTGGATCCTTCTCCATTTGCAATGCTTTACTTTCTTGGTCATTTTAGCACTTTGTAGCTCCTTTTTGGATGATTCACAATATGACACATAAGATAGAAAAAAAGATTAATAACAAGTAATATGCAAGAATTATAGCTAAAACAAGTATGGTTTGACACTAGAAACATGTGAACTGTGCACTTATCAAATTCCCCCACACTTAGATTTTGCTAATCCTCGAGCAAGCTATTAACCTAAACTAAAATACAACAACTCCATTTCGTCGAGGACACGATTACACTTAGCATGTGCAATAAGACGTTAAACCCCTAGGTGTCCCTAGTGGACGAGTTATAGTCTCGTGAGGATTTACAAGAGGTATACCCACAAAACCTACTCCAAATTCAAAGTCACAAGCATCCAAAGAGCTATGAGGACATAAATTTTCTGCACACTAATAATAAGAAGTTACAAATGCCAAAGAACATTATTCTCATGCTTAAATCTTGAGTTATGAGAAAACCACCATACAAAAGAATCCAGGTTCGAGATCGACCGAATATTTCTGCCTCACGAATAAGATTTTATGAAGTTGACACTCAAAAGATTCACTTTAAGGTTCTCACATGTGTGGATGGAGGAGTGAAGATAGGAATCCTACACACGTTGAATGATATGAAGAAAAGGTAACCTTCTGAATCATATGAAGATGTTATCCCCTAGAATGTAGGACGAAAAAGAACCTTTTTTTTCTCTGGTGACCTCTAAGAAAGGAAATCAACAACTATGCAAGGATGAGAATGCTTACTTATTTTTTCACCTGGTCTACAATCAGCACTACTCTCACAGCATCCAATAGAAACTCTTCAGTCTTCGATCGTCAACTGTTGATGACTAACTCTTGAATTTCTTAGAACTTCGAAAATTTGTAACTATTTTTCTCAATTCCTTTTTGCTTTAAACTTCTTTATAGATTTCTTCTTCCCCACGACCTTATTGAATGAATACAAAAATACTAAATCAATGATAAACATTATTCTCTCTTTTTTTTTCTCTTTTTTTTTCTTCAAACTAATAAGATACAAAATGAAAAATAAAATAAAACTATTATGGTCGTGGGATAAGGACTTTACCACTTGATTCTTCACAACTTGTATTGTCTCCGTCTCATAAACTTCATAAAGTCCATAGAAACACCATTATCATCAACAAGCGGAGCGACATCAAAAATTTGAAGGAAAGTTGAATATAGTCAAGGTTTATAAGCAACAATACAAGAAAGAACAAATTTCATATTCAAGTAAAGCAACAATACAAAGAGCTGAATTATATATACATGTTGAAGACTTATGTACAAGAGCAAAGAAAATCAAAAGATTGTCGAGAGAGAGAATGCTGCCAACTGCAAACAAGACTACAAGATAAAGTTAACAATTCTGATGACACCCTCATGATTGATAGAAATAGCGCTCAAGAGATCAAAAAGTAGTGCTGAAATTAGTGCGAGGTTGGTTAGCTCATCATTCTACCCGTAATAGCGAGATGAAACACTCTAAACGGAAAATTGAAGGTTTGGTGCCTCACTCATGGGTATTTAATGATCAGTTTTTCTAATATTGTACTCTTTTTGCACCTAATTCGCCACCGGCGGTTTAAGTCCCTTTTTGTCAGCTCTAGCCTCTCAACAACTAAGCAACCCAAATATAATTCTCTAATACTTCTAAGTTCAGTTATTTCCGCAAGAACTCCGTATGTAAACTTAGCTAGAAATATACTAAGTGACTCTAAAATCTCTAAAAGTTGGAGGTTTATGCAAAAATATGTACAAAAAGTTAAAAAATTCTACCTATAAAAGTAAAGACTAAGAACCTATATGCTTAACCACTCCCCCACACTTAAACTTTACATTGTCCTCAATGTAAATTGACTCCTCCAATGTAAAATCAAGATGGAAAATCCTAACATGATATGAAAAACCAATAAAAACAAAAGATAAAGATAGAAATACAAAACCAATGGGTTTCATCCCATTCAGCTCTTAGTTTAACGTCCTCAGCCTGACCTTCTTATTAGCATCCGTACACCAACAATCTGAATATCTGGGGATCCACCCAGATAAAAATCTACAGTTCTAATAACAACTTCACAAAATGATTAGCATAAGATACAAATAATGAAATTGTTATTATATGGAAGTTCCCCCCACACTTAATCTTTTCTACACTTGGAAGTGTATAAAGAATATAGAATAAGGGAACTTCTTTAGGTTCCTCTCGGTGAACCCGCACAATGCTAGAATCAAACACATCTAGTGGTGGATAGTTA
The DNA here is from genome assembly GCA_023531435.1 of Papaver californicum. Lineage (NCBI taxonomy): Eukaryota > Viridiplantae > Streptophyta > Magnoliopsida > Ranunculales > Papaveraceae > Papaver > Papaver californicum. The sequence goes on along the minus strand of JAJJMC010030977.1, from coordinate 14,107,429 downwards.
GAAGCAAAATAATTCTTAATAATTTTTGTAGCACATATACCCAAACCTAAGTGAGGTAGTTCCTTAAAAATCGGGTTAACAACTCTTAGGAGGATCAAAAGATATAGAACTGTGTAAAGGATTAGACAAACCTTTCACAATCTCCTGTATTACTGGATCCTCATCATTCTTAAAGAACTCAAGTGAATTATTTACCTCATATGTGTCGTGGTCCTCTATCAAACTCTTGAAAAACCATTCTTCGTCAGTTTCTGCTTCAACCGAAATCTCAGCATCATTATAATCCTTGGCAAGGTTACTTGGGTATTCCACAAAATCAATCAATTTGGTATCATTCTCAATCACCGTCTCTTCAACACACTCATTATCATAATCGGAGTCCTCTCCTAAGAAGTCTAGTTCATTGGTGCAAATCCTAAAATCTTTGCTTGAGTACGCTTCACCATTTATAACAATAGAAATGTCGTATCCAGTCTCCTCCTTTTGAATAGGCGAATGACCGTTATTATGATCCATAGTTAGAATAACTTCATCGTTATTACAAGAACTTTCCAAAGGTTTTTCATCTTCGTAATTGTCATCAGAATTTTCGTCAACCTCATAATCTTCATTATGCCAACGACGTTGGAATTCCATCTTTATGACCCTATTAATTTCCTGAAGAGTTTTCTCTGTTGCTCCATTTTCTTCCAGTTGATTGTGTTGTTTAAAGAGTTTTCACGATAAAATTTCCAGACCATATCTCTTCTTTTGGAAAGGCATAATGAAGAGGAGTAGTTCTTGATTTTGTATCATGAGTTTTGAGTTCCAAACTCTCTGATGTCTTCACATTACTAGAAAACAACTGATCAGAAGTATAACTATCCTTCCATCCTCGTGATTGTTCCCTTACATACCCGTCATAAGGTTGTTGGCATGTATGAGAATATCCTTAAGGTTCCGTAGGATACCGACCATGGCCAAAAGATTGGTTTTGGTTATACCCCTGGTATGGTTAGTAGTTGTCATAATGTTGAGATTGAAAACCGTATTGATTACCACTATCATATGATTGATTTTATGCACCGTACATGTTATTTTCATAAGGAAACATGACGAATCACAAGAAAAACTAAAAATCTACTAAGTCTTAAAAAATAAATAAAAACAAAAAGGTGATACTTACAACCTGTTTTCAGAATTTACCTCCAGCTTTTGACGAGAGCTGCGCACCTTCAACAAGTTGTTAACACCACGAAAACCTAATAATATGAAAATACTAAAGGAAAACGTGAAAAATATTCTAACTACTAAAACAAGCTAAAAAAAAATAACAAATCAATTAATCACTGCTCCCCGGCAGCGACGCCAAAATTTGATGCGTGTCGTAAGTGCAACAAACTACTCAAGATATTACCCACTAATTAAATAATAATATAGCGATAGTAAGGATCGTTCCCACAGAAAGCTGTGTAATTAATAGGTTATTTAAATTAGCAACTAAGAATAAAAGTAAAGAACTAAGGGGGATTGTTATTTAAATTAACTAAAAAGACAAAACAACAACAATAATAATAATAATAAAGAGATGATTAGGGAGTCCTTCGCCGTTACCAAACGTTGACTCAATTAGTATACTTATTTATCTTTCGTTAGAATCATTCATCACCAACCGTAGAATAGCAGGTACGCTTAGCTATCCCCAAAACTCCATATTTCACCGGATAACAGGTACGTTTAGTCACCGGATTCTATCCAACTAAGTCGCCTTGAGGTACACTTACTGATAGGATTCTGAGAAACCTATTTATATTAACCGCAATCACACGACATCTATAATGTAGACAACGACAAGTACGGGTCGAACCCACAGGGAGCGGGGACAATATTGCAATCAATATCTCTAACCAACTAATCAAGAATTATTTGTTTGGATTTTTAAAGGTGAAAATGAAATAATAATATTGAACCAAACTAATAAAGTAAATGCAAATTGGAGAATCGGTAACCAGAGTTTTAGTATCCACCATTATTTCTATTCAATTACTGAAATGAAACATAACTCTTGAATATTTGTCCATTGTTCTTTCTATCGACATCATCTATTATATGTATAGAGTCGCAAATATCACTGGGACACCCTAAGCATGGCGCCTCAAAATCTCTAAGTCTCATCATACACCATCAAATTGTGTTAACGAGAAAATTATATGAATTTAAATATAGGTTCACAAATAATACCTGACTATTTTAAGCATACCCCATCAAAGGATTTAGCCCAAGCATGGAATATCAAATAAATAGACAAATATATCTATGATCCTATTAATTATACGCAAAGGTTACTGTATTGTACAAAACCTGTGAAGCAACAACTGATTTTATCGTTAAATCAATAAACAAAAATCAAGAACTAATTTATTCAATTCATAATAGTCTTTTGCTCGATAAAATAATTCAAATACCTTATTACTCAAAGTGGTTTCAAACATAAAACCTTAGCTACAAAGTTTAGCAAGACATGGAAATGGATTTCTCAAAACCCATTAAAATAAATTAGCAAAAGTAGAGAGGGAGAGATAAAACCATTTTTATGCCTCTTCAACTCTTGTTCTCTGTCTTTTCCGCCTCCCAAAACCAACAGAACTCAACCTCGCCTCTACCAGATCAGCCGCAAACCCCTTTCTCCACTGTTCTGCCTCCAATCAATCCCTAAACCCAAAATCTAATTCGATCTTCTCCTCGGTACTTTCAATTCCCCCACTCTCCAGACAAGTCCACCTCCACCCCTTCTTCTCTCTGTCCAGAACCCGGACAACCTCTTCTCCTCTCTACCTTGTCCCACCTTCTCTCACCGAAATCTCTCTTCTTTATTCTCCCGAATAGCCAACCTACTCCCCTTCCGTTTCACACCTTTTCTTCCCAAGTGCTGTCTTTCTCTTATTCAGACTTCACTTAACTTCAATGTACACCTCCAATACTTTTGGTCACTTCACGCACACCACACCCCTCACTGTAGTTTCGGTGATACCTGAGTTTACTAACCAAATTTGAAGTCGTGAAATGGATCGATACAAGTTGAAGCCACGGATTGGGTAATTGTCAATTCATTTTAGGGCGAAACCATACCCTTTCCGCTTTTCTGGGGTTAGAACTCCTTCTCGTGGAGTCTTCTCTATAGGTGAATTCCTTGATAAAGGTCTTCTTTAAAGTCAAATTCGTACTCCTAAGCCTTGGTTTCAGCTCAAACCCTCTCTTATGATCGAGCCCGCAAACGTCCTAAACCCCTAGTTCTCGAGATCGGAAACCAACTTCAAAAAGAGGCGCTTTTATTCTTCCTTATGCTTACTTTTTCATAGATATTTAAGGAACTAAGGCATCCGAGGGATCGATCACGAAATTGCTTATGTAATGGTACCGAATGGCACAAGGCCAGTAAATGAGCTTAAGAGGTAAATGCGTTGAGAACGTAAACAATGTTTTGGAATAAGGTGCTCGGCGAGAGATGAGATCACGAACGCCTCGGGTCTATCGACGAAATCGAGCCTCCAACCGCGCCTTCACTTTCCACGCTCGTCAACTTTGTTTTTTTCACTTTCTTTTACTGCCCCAGAAAACCAAAAGAATTGACGCTCACCAATTTCTAACACGTCTCTTTTTATTCCTTTTCCACACCGTGACGCCCACATGCTCACCTGTTAATCTCGCTCACCATACTTTATCTCACCAGCTCTGCTCCGTCTATCTTCTGTCACGTCCACAATTCAAGTCCCAGGTCTTTCGAGGCGTAAGCAAATAAAATGGTTTTGTAGCCCTTTCAGCAGTGTTTATTCGCAACTTCAGGTTTTACGCATACCATCTATTGAAACTTAAAAATGATATAATTAGTACAAAATCAAGTACTAGAAAATATAAATTAGATGATATAAATTTATAAATTATGTGCCCATCAAATACCACCAAACCTATATTTTGCTAGTTCTCGAGCAAAACTAAACTAAACTAAAATACAACAACTCCTTTTCGTTGAGGATACGGTTACATTTAGCATGTGTAACAACCCTTTAAACCTCTAAGTGGCCTTAGCGGACGAGTTTTTTCTCCTAGGGGTTTACAAGAGGTATAACCACAAAACTTATATTGCAACTCCTAGCTACCTGTGAACGATTGAGGATAGACACTAAACAAACTATTTATTTGGCTACAAAATTCTTCGGGTATAAGAATCATTACCCTGTATGAATCCAATTGTTGTACACGAGTTTGCACTCAGCGTACTAAAATTCTTATAAGAATGCAAAACTCTACTCAAATAATCATTGAACATCCAAAACTGGATAAAAAATTTCAACATTCACATTGCTCGAAATCAATCAAATTCAAACACAACGATAGATTAGAAGATGGATATGGAAGTGATGAATGGTGCATACGTTGACTAAGGTGAATGGTGTTTCCCATATCTCTTTGAAGGTCGCATCCAGGATGAATCCTAATGGATATAGATATACTCCCGCTGGTCTTAATCCTTATACTAATATCGACTCAGCTGGTATATACAACGGCCCCAGCGGTCGATTTATTGAAAAGAAAATAATTTTTTTTTTATTTTTTTTTTCTGTTTTTCATTTTTTTTTGTCTCAATTAAATAAAATAATGGGGCTTGGTATCAATCACTCTCATTCATCCCAACAGCGATAACAAGTCGATACTAGTGCCTCACCAAATCACCTAGAGAAACACAAAATTACAAAAAAAGAAGTGATATGATTATGATGATTCCGAGATATGCTTGTTCAATGATTATCATGTTATTTCTAACACCTGAGTGCATCCAGATATGGATAGACCATTTAGCTGGGCACACCAATTCATATAGATAGAGCTATGATTCCATCTACCTAGAATGGTTAGTGTCATCCTGAATAGTTCACAAGTTTCTAAATGTTGGAGTTTCATTATTGACATCAATTTTCGGAAACTCCACCCCCAAACCTAAATCTAACATTGTCCTCAATGTTTCAAACCGTGCAACCTAGAATGTCATGCAATATAAATAAGAGAGAAAAATATAAATCAAAGAGATGCAAAGTAATCTAGTAATAGTGGAGAAGCACGCATTTCTAATCCAAAATTAGGAATCTTTCGAGAGTTTGTGCTAACAATTCTAGGAATATTAACTTCTCCACTGGGTTTGTGACCCTGTACTAAAGCATCATCATAACCATCATCACTAGATTTACGTTACCATTTTTCATAATCCAAAATTGGTACAGAATCTAACAACGCATTAACTTCTTCAAAATGAATATCCTCATCGTAGTAGGCTCCAAAATGGGTCAAGTAGGCCTCTAACAGATCATTAACACTATTGGTGCTAAAAGTGTTCTCAACTAGAGAATCAATCATGCAAACCGACTACATATATACAAAGAAAAATAAAAACAAAAATTTATACAAAATAAAGTTGGTGTAAATTTAGGAAGTAAACAAACAAGTAAAGACCAATTCATTCACTCCATAAATCACACCACAAAAGAAAATAAAAGATAATTGCTTTTACCCTTATAATTGGAACGGAAGAGTTCAAAGAACTCAACTAAGTATTTTACCACTTCGAAAATTAGTACTAGTACCTCGTAACAACATTCACAATTTAGGATAATGAGCATCCTACCTGTCCAAATCGTTCAATATACAACTCACAAGTAAGAAACTCGTAAATATTTTGCAGTTGACGACTGTTGTTGAGCTAGACGACCAAGAGCAACCCCAAAAGTACCTGGAAAAAAACTCTAATACACAAAACAAGTCAAATGGAACTAAAAATCCTAAAAAAAAAAAAAAAAAACCTAAACTACGATTAGAAAATCAAAAATACTAATTACAGTATTTCACAATCACTCCCCGGCAGTGATGTTTTTTGTAATAGTGGTAAATAAAGTATCGTTCGCTCGAACTTGTGAAGATTGAATTTAGATTTAATACATTAATTTTAAACTTAAAATATACACAAGATATAAAAATAATATTAACAAATACTGAGGTTATGGATTTCACCATTAACCAATTAAAGTGTTTCAAACTAATTAATATTCATGTAATTCTTACATTTAGTTTGATTCTAAAATATTGCAATAAGTAGATTTTCAAAATAACAATTGTATAACAAAAGCATGGAACATCTAAAACCTAGGCCAAAGCATGTACCATCTAACGAAATCACAATTGCTTAACAAAAATCATTAAATCAATTATTAATCAAGGCAAATAATCATAAAAGAAATTGCAAAAATTAATTAAAATAAAAATATACCACTTTTATTGAAACAATGGCTTCCTCCGTCACCTCAGCATATGGGGTTTAGCTCATCTTTCTCAAAACACCCTCAAAAGTTTGGTACATAGCTCAAAGTGTTTGAAAATAATGAAAAAGAGTGAAATAAATGAAAACAGTGAGTTTGCAACGTTTATAAACGTTACAGACTCGCTGTTACAGAGGGATAACTATTTCCTGAAGCTAAACGTTGCAATTGAAGTTAAAAGTTGCAAAGTTAAATGCTTTAGCAACGGAAGCTTCAAACTTTTGGCCACAGAAGCTTCAACCCTATGGCAACGGAATCTTCATCTTCTTCATCATGA
>JAJJMC010030977.1:13940405-14070808 GCA_023531435.1 Papaver californicum | reverse complement strand
CGATCAAATCTTCAAGAGTATCTTCTTTTTATTGAATATGATTCTTGACAGGAAATGAAATATTCTCTTCTCCGTCGATCATTAAAACATGATTTTTCGGTCTTTAATTCTCAAACAACTCTGTGATTTTGTTTACTCTTCAAATATATTGTTTCTTTGTTCACATAATATTTCAAATCAAAACCCGAGATTTTTCCTATGAGAGAATATCTCACGAGAATTTTTTTAGTCTTGATCGTATCTCACGGGATGTTTGATGCTGTTTTCAAGTTGTATATGAATCTTCTTTAGTAAGACAAGAATATTTCTTGTCTTAAACTCTCAAAATACTTGCCAAATCTCGGTCCAATTTGCACAGTTGAAAGTTTGATAGAATAGAAAAATTCCCGCCATTACTATTTTGAATTTTGAAGAGGTGGTGGGTGTCCTGAACCAAATAGTGGGTGCCTTTATAAGATGGGGTTCCCTTATCCAATTCTTGGGTACCTTTAACACTTTTTGAGCTATTTTTTCTACATTTATTAATTCTCCCAAAATACCTACAAATACAATAAAATCACAATATAAGTATGCAAAAGTGTTCTAACAATATACAAGTTGAGATCAAATAAGACACGGAAATGTGTCTATCAGGCAGCGACGCCAAAAATTGATAGGATTCTGAGAAACCAATTTATATTAACTGCAATCGCACGACGTCTACAATGTAGACATCGGCAAGTACGGATCGAACCCAAAGGAAGCGGGGATAATACTGCAACCAATATCTCTAATCAACTAATCAAGAATTATATTTTTGGATTTTTAAGAGTGAAAATGAAATAAAATTGAGTCAAACTAATAAACTAAATGCAAATGGGAGAATAGGTAACCAGGGTTTTAGTACCCACCGCTATTTCTATTCAATTACTGAAACGAAATATAACTCCTGAATATTTTTCTATTGTTCGTTCTATCGACATCACCTATTATATGTATAGAGTCGCAAATATCCTTGGGACACCCTAAGCATGGCGCATCAAAAGCTCTAAGTCTCGGCATACACTATCAAATTGTGTTAGCGAGAAAATTATACAAAACTAAATATAGGTTCAAAAATAATACCTAGTTATTCTAAGCATACCCCATCAAAGGATTTAACCCAAGCATGGAATATCAAATAAGTAGACAAATATATTTATTATCCTATTAATTATACGCAAAGGTTATTGTATTGTACATAACCTATGAAGCAACAACTGACTTTATCATTAAATCAATAAACAAAAATCAAGAACTAATTTATTCAATTCATAATAGTCTTTTGCTCAATAAAATAATTCAAATAGCTTATTACTCAAAGTAGTTTCAAACATAAAACCCTAGCTACAAACTTTAGCAAGACATGGCAATGGATTTCTCAAAACCTATTAAAATAAATTAGCAAAAGTAGAAGGGAGAGATAAAACCCTTTTTATGCCTCTTAAACTCCTGTTCTCTTTCTTTTCCGCCTCCTAAAACCAATAGATCTCAACCTCGCCTCTACCAGAACAACCGCAAACCCCTTTCTCCAATATTCTGCCTCCAATCAGTCCCCAACTCCAAAAGCTAATTCAATCTTCTCTTTGGTACTTTAAATTCCCCCACTCTCCAGACAAGTCCGCCTCCACCCCTTCTTCTCTCCGTCCAGAACCCAGACAACCTCTGCCCCTCTTTACACCTTGTCCCACCTTTTCTCCACCTAAATCTTTTTTCTTTATTCTCTCGAACAACCAACCTACTCCCCTTCCGTTTCACACCTTCTCTTCCCACGTGTTGTCTCTCTCTTATGTCAGACTTCACGTAACTTCACTGTACACCTCCTAGAATTTTGGTCACTTCACACCCACTTTCCACTCTCGTCAACTCCCTTTCTTTCACTTTTTTTTACTTTCTCGGAAAACCAAAAGAATTGACGCTCACCAATTTATAACACATCTCTTTATCTTTTTTCACAGTGTGACGCCCACATGCCCACCTGTTAATCTCGCCCATCACACTTTATCTCACCATATCTGTTCCTCCTATCTTCTGTCACGCCTACAATTCAAGCTTCTCAGTCCTTTCGAGGTGTAAGCAAATAAAATTGTTTTATATCCCTTTCAGCCGTGTTTATCCGCAACTTTGGGTTTTACGCATACCATCTATTAAAACTTTAAAATGATATAATTAGTATAAAATCAAGTATTATCAAATATAAATTAGGTGATATAAATGTATAAATTATGCGCTCATCACTTACAAGGTGTAACTCGATCGAACGCTTTAAGGTTTGTGAATTTAGGTTTGATTCTAGTAGTTAGACTCAGTATGCTCGGTCCACTTGCTAGTGTTGTCTTCACACACGATTGCTTCATAAAATCCATCTGCAAGGTCTCACGTTCTCTACTTGTGTAGGAGATGATCGACACTTACGGATCGCTTTATCTTTACTAGCAATAAAATGATCAATAGAATAACTTGGTTGTGCACCCAAAGAATCTAAGAATCATCATAAACCCTATATATAGTGAAAACAAACTATAATAATAATAACTTCAAACAAACTTGTATTAACAAATAAAGTTTCACGCTTTGAACATTGAATTCATCCTTAATCAACAAAAGAATTAGCTACTAATAATAAAAAGAAGAATGGTTTCCCCCTAAAGGGGTAAACCCTAGGTTTAATATGTAGAATGTAGTATACGAGAGGTAAGAGGTTGTAAAGATTCCTCCAAATATTATTATCTTTTTGAGCCTTAAATGTTTCCTTTTATAGCCTTCAATGCTTTGCCTTAAAATATACTCTTTATAGGGTTTAGATTCCTTCCAGGACCGTGTTTCCTTGAGTTAAAAGTCAATGTCACGCCAAATATGTCCCAAAACAGTCTTAGGTTTGGCTACTATTGCTTGAACACTTACTAGCCGAACATGCCTCTGTAGACTCTTTGAAAACATGATTTTTATGCTCAGGTTCAACTACTATTTGATATGAACTTTTCTGGCCGAACATGACAACTTATTTTTTCTCCAGACAGTGTCAGGTTCGGCTACTAATGGTATGATGGATTTCTGGCCGAACTGCTATCTGGACATTCAATTATTTCAAGCTTTTTCCCCCATAACTTCTTCATCCGATGTCGGAATGACCTCATTCTTTTTGCGTTGGATTCATATTTTGACTATCTTCAAGAAGATATTAAGAAACCATGGATTTGAATAAGTAGAATTTGATATTGGATCCTTCTCCATTTGTAATGCTTTACTTTTTTGCTAATTTTAGCACTTTGTAGCTCCTTTTTGGATGATTCACCTAATATGACACATATGGTAGAAAAAAAGAGTAATAAAAAGTAATATGCAAGAATCATAGATAAAGCAAGTATGGATTTGACACTAGAAACATGTGAATTATGCACTTATCAAGAATCATGGCTTGAATTATTTTAGATTAAATCATAGCTTGTTTGATTGTGTATAACTATTGCATAAAAATATTTGCATCATCTTTAGTCCTTGCATATGATCCATGAATGTTAATGCTTAGAGCTTGTATAAATCTTTATGCTATGGCATGATAATTTAACTGCGCAAGTTGCTCTTCTTATAACTGAAAACATCACAATTATATTTAATCTTCAACTGTGAACTATGAAATGAATGCTTAGGATAATGTGAAAATTACAGATGCACGAGAAACTACAAGTTCACAATCTGCACACAAATCGAAGTGCAAATTATGTCTCATTTTTATCGTATCCTTTAAATGCTTGTTTGCAATTAATGATTTATGAGATATAAATGTAGAAACATGATGAAATTATCCTTGAGATGTTAAAATGGCATCACTAAACAAGCTCAATTAAATGAACTCAACCGGAAGAGTCACAAATTGCATAATATTTTGCTTAACACACTTGATAGTGTACTTGAATGCTCATATCATAACCCCTGAGTTATTGATGGTTTTCGTAGTTGTGGTAAATAATGGTTCGTTCAAGACTTGTGAAGATTTGTTTTTAAACCTAATTTCTAGACTAAAAATAGCAAAACTCAAATAAAATTGATAACAAAATTGAGAGTAAACTGAGGCTAAGATTCCACTATTTTCCAAATTTTAAAGTGATTCAATTCAATAATTATAATTAAGCAATTCTTACGTTTAATTCAATTCTAAAATATTGCAACAAGTAGATTTTTAAAACAACAATTGTATAACAAAAGCATGAAACATCTAAAACCTAGGTCAAAGCATGTACCATCTAACGAAATCACAATTGCTTAACAAAAATCATTAAATCAATTTTTAACCAAGGCAATTAATCATAAATGAATTGCATAAATTAATTTAATAAATATTACTACATAATCTTTGGAAAATTAGCTTCCTCTGTCGCCTCAGAGATGGGGTTTAGCTTCTCATATTGGAAAAACCCTCAAAAATATATTTCATAGCTCAAAAAGTGCTTACAATGGTGAAATAATAGTAACACATGATACTTGATACGCTTATAAGCGTTACAGAGAAGTGTTCTCTGCGTTACATAAGAAAGAAAAGAAAACAGGAGAAAAGAACGGACTTCAGGTGTTGTTGAAGTAAGGCTGCTTCAGCGACACTATCACCGACACTTCTATGACGCCTTATGTTCTTCCTCTTCTCTTTCACCAGCAAAAAACTATTTTTCCTGGAATTTTTTTCGATGCTCTGGCTACCTCCTGAGCTCTCCCCAATACTCTCTAATACTCATTAATTGCTCAAAAAGGTGTTTACAAATGGTGAAAAAGAGTGAAAATAATGAATACAGTGGGTTTGCAACGTTTATAAACATTACAGACTCACTGTTACAGAGGGATAACTGTTTCAACGAAGATAAATATTGCAAATGACGGAATCTTCAAACTTTTCGTAACATTTTCTTCATCTTCTTCATCATGATCATGAACAGATTTTTCTGGAATTTTGATTTTTTGATTATGGCCTCTCCAGACCCCCCCCTCAATTGATCTCCCATCACCTCTTTATATACTACCAGGATTAATATCTTCAATTACTCCTCAAATCTCTTGACAGTAAAAGAAAATCCCGGGAATTCTTTTTTTTCTCTATCGGCTATTTAATTCTCGGTGGTTAAGTTTCTTCTAACTGATTTTGTTTCTTTATTTGAACACAAGATTAATACGTTGTTGTCTTCTCCATCTGTGATGTCCGAATCTTTAACAACACAAACCGTAGAGAATAAATCTTTCCTGATTCTCTACAAACACTAATTTTCACGAGATTTCTTTGGTATTTTGAAGAGTTTAAGTTGGGAACAAACTTCTCTACTTTAGGCAAGAGTATAACCGTGTTTAAACTCCTTGAATATCTCCAATACGCTGAATTATTCTTCACAGATTCTCGGAAGAGCGAAAATAATTTTCCCGCCACAATTTCATTTGAATCAAAAGATTGGGTGCCTTTGTAAAAAGCCTGGGTGCCTTTATAACTTCTTATGGGTGCCTTTATCAATTATTTTGGGTGCCTTTATAACTTTTTCGCCAACTTTTTCCACACTTATTAATTCTCCAAAAATACCTACAATTACATAAAATGACCCAATTAGTACACAATCGAGCTTTAACAATATACAAATTGGGAACAAATTAGACACATAAAATGTGTTTATCAAATACCCCCAAACTTATATTTTGCTAGTCCTCGAGCAAAACTAACTTAAAAATAAAATAAAATCCTAACTCAGTTTCGCAGGAATCGCGACTACATTTAGCATATGTAATAAGACTTTAAACCCATAGGTGTCCCTAGTGGACGAGTTTTGTCTCGTGAGGGTTTACAAGAGATATACCCACAAAACCTTTTACTTTAAATTTTAGCTACTTGTGAACGATTAAGGGTAAACACTAAACAAGCTATTTAGTTGGCATACTAAATTCTTCACCTATGGGAATCATTACCCTATATGAGTCCAATTACTGTACACGAGTTTTCACTCAGCGTACTAAAATTCATACAAGAATTCAAAACTCTACTTAGATAGTCGTTCAACCAAGATACTCATAATCTATCAAAGTACAATCACATAAAAAGATTTAGAAGATGGAAATAGACAAAATGAAGTTTTCACATGTCGACTAAGGTGAACGGTGTTTCCCATATCTGTCTGAAGGTCGGTGCCAGGATGAATGGATTGAGATACGCTCCCACTACTCTTACTCCTTATACTAATATCGACTCAGCTGGTAGATACAAGGGTCCTAGCGGTCGATTTATTGAAAATATTTTAAATGTACTGACAACATGATTGGATCAAATGAATCCAAGCGTATGCTCTTTATCAGCATCTTACATGATAGTTCTCATGGATCCTGCGTTCCACGCTTACTTAGGCGACGGAGACAGGGAGAACACACACATATTGCTATCAAAGTGTCAATAATCGATTTTTTTTTTAATAATGCTCTAAATAATACAATAATGGGGCTTGAAATCAAACACTCAACTTCATCCTGACAACGATAACAATTCGATATTGGTGCCCCACCAAATCACTTAGAGAAACACAAAAGTTGCAAAAAATAAAAACAGAAGGTGATATGCTCGAGATAGACTCCGAGATATGGTGACAACTATCATGTTATTTCTAACACCTGAGCTAGGCATCCTTTAATGAATAGACCATTTAGTTGGGTACACCAATTCCTATAGAAAAAAAGCTAAGTTTCCATCTACCTAGAATGATTAGTGTCATCCTAAATTGTTCACAAGTTTCTAGACTTTGGAGTTTTAATTTTCACTAAAAGTTTCTGTCTTACCCCCAAACTTAAATCTAACATTGTCCTCAATGTTCTAAAGATGAATTATTAAAAGAATGAACAAGGAGAAACTGTTACCAATCGAAGGAAAGGAGTTAGGGAAGTATATTACCGTGTCGCATGAGCATGGGTTACCTCCCAAGAATTGCTAAGTTTAAAGTCTTCAGCTAGACTAAGAAAGAATTAGTCACCTCATAAAATCATATAACATAGTCGGAAAAACTGTGGGTTATCTAAATAAAATAATGCTATCCAAAATAGAAGAAAACTGCAGCAGATCCAGAAAGTGAACAAACCGAGCACACCCTTATCTAGTTTTTTTTTTAAGAAAACTATATCTAGCTGTGGTTCAGGTTCAGGCTCTATGAAAGGGTCTAAATAAATCTCTTTAGGCTGACTTTCCTCATAGGCAGGATCCGGAGGATCAAGTTGTAGAGTCAGAAAAAACTCAAATAATAAACTTAAGGCACATAATAATAACCTGAATGATTGTGGATTCTCAAAGTCAATCATATTTGACCCACACAGTTGACTACTCTTAAAATGGTGGTCATTCTTAAGCAAATGTGTTGATTCTAATTTCCTAAAGTAATTACGCTTAGTCTTAAAACTTAATAACTGACATATTTGGAATTCAAACGTTCCCACATATGGAAGAAAATATTTTGGTGGGAAAACAAAGTCAATCTTGGTATTATTTCCTAGGTGAACCACATCGACCAGAGGATGGTTTCTAACAACTGAACTTCTTTTTGGATATGATTAAGTCCGGGAAACAGTTCTTGAAGATAGTCTCTTAATATGGTAGAGGAACAAACATCAAGTCCCAAGTGATGGACTTTTAAAAGAGTTAAAGTTAAAGCATAAGGAGAATGATAATCACCCCCAAATTAGAATTTTGGGTGTCTCTAGATAGACTAGTCACAATTTCCCTAATTTTTAGATCATCAGATTCCTGAAAATGGTCAATTGCTTCTTCTAAGTTATAATCAGGTGGTGCAGTCTCACTCACATTTAATATTTCTACGAGTTTATCTTCTTCGTTTGAGATTGTTGTCCCTGAATCGTTGGATTCTAAAACATTAGTCTCGGAATAGACTCGTTCCTCTAAACCATCGTCGTCTTCATAATAACGAAGAAATATTTCACCGTTTATAACAATGATATCTCTAGTTAAATCCCTTTCCTCTTGAATAGGTGAATAATCATTAATATTATTAGGATCGGAACTAGAGACATCATTATTATCGTGAAACTCAATTGTTGTGAGAATTTCCTCATCATTATCACTACAAATTTCAATTTCCTCATCAAAAGTATCATCATCATCATAATAATATGAAGATGATTGAACCTTATCTAAATAAATAGTGTCTTCTATTCTAACCTCGTCCTCTAAATTAGGTAAATATTCATCATTATTATCAAGGGTAAAAGTGGAAACACTGTATTGGCAATTAAGATTATTTTGAGCAATTCTTTCTTTCGTCTCTAACACAATTCTATCTGTATTTTCAGCCAACTTCTTTAGGGATTCTTCTAGAAAAACAAATGGATCATAAGGAGTACTAGATTGTAACTGCTTGTGTGATTCTTCTAGAGGAGGAGTTGGACTACTAATTGTTCCCCCCATACTTAATGTGAACCTTCTTGTATCCCCAGTTAACTCCTTGATGGAATTCTCTATAGATACATCTAGGTCATAAGGAGTGCTAGATCCTAAGTGCTCATGTGATTCTTCTAAAGGCATGATAGGTTCACTATAAGTACTAGATTGCACCTGCTTAAGGGCGTCCCTCCAAGACAAAGAACTCGAACTTTGCTCATTTTCCGGTTCATATGACTGGTGCGAGTACAAATAGTAATTGGGGCCTCCATGGTATGAACCATAACCTTCATAAGGTTGGTAGTGGTCCCAAGTACTATCCACACTATGGTCATAGTAAGAAGTAATGTTTTGAAACTCAGTCGGATATTTATTGTAATACCAGCTCGACATTTTCTAACAAAAACTTCCTAATATATTTACAAAAATAAACTCTAAAAATAAATCCTACCGGAAAGGGTTCTAAACAAACACAAACAAGGACGACTCAACCAAATCAAACCTACTGACTCTAGCAAACAAAAAGCATGATGGCTCCAATTAGATTGTTTCTAGACCAGCTTCTATTCTTCCAAAAGGAAACTAGTTACAGTTTTAGAAAATCTCTTAGAACGATCCGAATTAGATTAAGTCGAATAGAAGCAGGATAAGCTCTAAGGAGCTTTGATAACCCTGCCTCTTTGGCAACTTTTCCTTGGGTTACAAGGCGGCTCTAATCAACTTAAAATAATCTTCCTGAACTTTAAGTTATGCTAACAAAGTAACCAATACAGTCCTTTTGAATGATTTTCCAATAAGCTCATACCATATAGGTCTCTTTCTAGTCAAATTTTAGGCTTAGGTTCGCGTAGGTAATGTGTTCCTAAGTCGGGCAAAAAGGATACGGTGATGAAATCTGAACCCTTATCTTATATTGCTAGTTTCTGCCCTTTACTAAAATAGTAAATTTCGTATTCAAGTCCTCAACATATATGCGTTACAAAGGAATACAGAAAACCCACTGAAAAGGGATTCGTGGGTGGTTAGAGTCTTACCACCCAAACCAGACGGGCGATGAACCGTTGAAGTCGACTCGGGCCACCGACTCCTGTGTCAGTGTACGAACCTGAGGGGCTGAGACAATATCGTAATTTTCGTCCTTCGCTGTTGCAGTTTATATTTAAATACCCTTCCCTAGGGTTTAAAAATTAATAATAAAGTTCCAAAGTCCAAAGTTCAAAAGTGTCCAATAAAAGAAGAAAAATTACAAAAATTATAGCCAAATCCTAATACAGTTTCTAAAAATAAAAATAAAAAATAATAAAATAAAATAAAATAATAAATCTAAAAATAAAAATAAAATCTTATTCACTCCTTTCGGAATCCTCTTCTCTTTCCTTCTTTGGCTCTACTTTCTTTTTATAGCACTTTCTCCTTTTCTTTTTAGTTTCGCTTCAAATCTGAAAAGAATATAAAATACCAAAGGTGTAAAAAAGAACAAAAAATAAAAAAAAAATTAATAAAAATAGATTCTAAATTAAACTAATTAAACTAATTAACCTAAAAAATCTAAAAACAATTCTAAAAAAAGGTCCGCGTCGGCGGCGCCAAAAATTGATGGTTTTCGTAGTTGTGGTAAATAATGGTTCGTTCAAGACTTGTGAAGATTTGTTTTTAAACCTAATTTCTAGACTAAAAATAGCAAAACTCAAATAAAATTGATAACAAAATTGAGAGTAAACTGAGGCTAAGATTTCACTATTTTAATTGTAAAGTGATTCAATTCAATAATTATAGTTAAGCATTTCTTACGTTTAATTCAATTCTAAAATATTGCAACAAGTAGATTTTTAAAACAACAATTGTATAACAAAAGCATGGAACATCTAAAACCTAGGTCAAAGCATGTACCATCTAACGAAATCACAATTGCTTAACAGAAATCATTACATCAATTTTTAACCAAGGCAATTAATCATAAATTAATTAAATAAATATTACCACATAATCTTTGGAAAATTAGCTTCCTCTGTCGCCTCAGAGATGGGGTTTAGCTCCTCATATTGGAAAAACCCTCAAAAATATATTTCATAGCTCAAAAAGTGCTTACAATGGTGAAATAATAGTAAAACATGAGATTTGTTACGCTTATAAGCGTTACAGAGAAGTGTTCTCTGCGTTACAGAAGAAAGAAAAGAAAACAGGAGAAAAACGGACTTCAGGTGCTGTTGAAGTAAGACTGCTTCAGTGACACTATCAGCGACACTTCTATGACGCCTTATGTTCTTCCTCTTCTCTTTCACCAGCAGAAAACTATTTTTCCTGGAATTTTTTTCGATGCTCTGGATACCTCCTGAGCTCTCCCCAATACTCTCTAATACTCATTAATTGCTCAAAAAGGTGTTTACAAATGGTGAAAAAGAGTGAAAATAATGAATACAATGAGTTTGCAACGTTTATAAACGTTACAGACTCACTGTTACAGAGGGATAACTGTTTCAACGAAGATAAATATTGCAAATGACGGAATCTTCAAACTTTTCAGAACATTTTCTTCATCTTCTTCATCATGATCATGAGCAGATTTTTCTGGAATTTTGATTTTTTGATTATGACCTCTCCAGACCCCCCCTCAATTGATCTCCCATCACTTCTTTATATACTACCACGAATAATATCTTCAATTACTCCTCAAATCTCTTGACAGTAAGAGAAAATACCGGGAATTATTTTTTTCTCTCTCGTCTATTTAATTCTCGGTGATTTTGTTTCTTCTAACTGATTTTGTTTCTTTGTTTGAACACAAGATTAATACGTTGTTGTCTTCTCCAGCTGTGATGTCCGAATCTTTAACAACACAAACCAGAGAGAATAAAGCTTTCCTGATTCTCTACAAACACTAATCTTCATGAGATTTCTTTGATATTTTGAAGAGTTTAAGTTGGGAACAAACTTCTCTACTTTAGGCAAGAGTATAACCGTGTTTAAACTCCTTGAATATCTCCAACAATAGACTGAATTATTCTTCACAGATTCTCGGAAGAGAGAAAATAATTTTTCCGCTACAATTTCATTTGAATTCAAAAGATTGGGTGCCTTTATAAAAAGCATGGGTGCCTTTATAACTTTTTATGGGTGCCTTTATCAATTATTGTGGGTGCCTTTGTAACTTTTTAGGTAACTTTTTCCACACTTATTAATTCTCCAGAAATACCTACAATTACATAAAATGACACAATTACTACACAATCGAGCTTTAACAATATACAAATTGGGAACAAATTAGACATATAAATGTGTCTGTCAGTTATACATTTCAACTTGACTCATTGGTATTTGATTACCAGGCATTTGGGCCTATAATGTAGTTGAAAACTATATATTGTCATATTTGTAATTATTATACCATACTTACCTGTTGGTGTTGATTCAGGATGGATATTTCAAATTTCAAAATTTGATCCACCTGCAAAAGCCAAGGAGCCGCAGCAGCAAAACAACACAACAAAGTCATGGAACTGCTGCAAAACTGATATAGTAATAGATTCACCTCAAATGAGCTTAAGTATTACTAGCCCTAACTTAAAATAAATGCATGAATACCTAAACAGTCCTACCTCAATAGTAGCATGAGCACTACCTTTTTCTGAAGCTTTATGCATGTCAGAGAGCTTGGTTAGTATCCATCTCACCCCCAATGTTACACTAACATGCCAATATTGCAGCTACAAGCATATCTTAAAGCATACAAAAAACATGATAAATATCTTGTTCATTCAAATGTGCATTAATATGCTAGTACAGATTATATAAAGCTCAAACTCATACATGAATACAAGCTTGCACACATAAATGATTCATGAATGATTATATGATACCAATAGCATGTCATATGTAGTTCAGGTTGAAAGAATGAACAAACCGAGGAATTTATTCCAACTATTTTTGACCTGCAGCATTACAAATAACTAAGTTCTGTCATGTAGCAAACTATATTTCATTTTCTATTTATGATCCATTATGCATGATCTAAATTTCTAAAATACTATGTGACTATCATAACAACCTTACCACAAGTTTTGCTAAAAGAAAAATATAACCACGCTTGAATTTTTAAGTCATGTCCCAGCTTTGTTACAAAACAAAGCTTTAACAACTCTTGAAGCTTTTTGTGTTTCGATTAACAATTATAATGATATATGAAATTGTAAATCTATGTACTTGAATTATCAAGGTTAATGTTTGTTCATATAAGTAACATGTACTAAAGGAGTAACTCATACACCAGCTGCAGAAGTAACTGTTCATTGAAAAATCTGACTGGACCAATGCTATTCGACTACACCAAACCTATTCGGTGCTAATTTCCTCTCATATGGTCGTCGGTCCTCAAACTTTCACAGCTGAAGATGCCTTTGTATGACAAATTTGTTGGTTTGGTGATCTCAAAGCTACTATTAGCATATTTTAGCTTAGTTTTGCTGACTTCGCGCTGGTTATATTCTATTTTGTTCTTGAACTTTTTTGTTATTTCTAGTGTTATCTATTTTTCCTGTTGGTATACTATTCCCATTCTCGGCTGGAACCAATGCTCTATTTAGCCATGGACCAAGGCGATCAGCTGGTAATGCACGTGTATTTGTTTTGCGGAACATTACATCCTTAACCAATACCGTAAGCGGGTCTCGCACTGGTAATATTATCTTTCAGTATATTTCTTACATTTCTATCTACATACGTTGAAACAGCGTACCCTTATGGTTAATGGATGAGACAAGTTGAGCCCGGATGAGTCAGACCCAAGTTAAACTCCACTGTACTCTATATTCAATCTTTTTCTTTCATGGTTGTTTTTCATCCCGTAACTCTACTTGTTTCTTATGGATGTATATTTTTTCCGAAATAGACAGTGCCTTTTGTTTGTGAATATATCCATTACAATACCCAATCATTATTTAGTCATCCATACTTTCAGCTTTGGAATTTTAACATAGAAGCAGAATCTTAAGCATTCTTTACTCTGTTGTAATCTCCATGTTTATTCTCATAGCATGTCATCTCTGATGCGAGTGGATTAACCACCTTTATGAGATCTTTAGAAATATGTTTGTATTTTCATAGCATATTTGTACATATTGGTAGAGTTTGTGGTCTTATAAATAATTAAGTCAGGAGCAGGTGAACATCAAATGATTAGCCCCGTCGGTATGAGTTCGCCCGCCCATCTCATGCATTTAGATTAAATCAAGAAGTGCGTGAAATATCGCTTACTTATTTATCTATTCGAATTCCATGACATATACATATGTCATCCAGTTGCATGTATAAATCATTTCTTACCAGTCTAACTAAGTATGCATAGAGCGTCCATAATCTCGCCTACATCCATATCATCTTATCTTGAATTGTTTGAAATTGAATAGTGATAATACTTTTAGAATGAGGCGAGATATGAAATAATCCAACACCCAACACCAATGACTGTGGTGGTGAGAAAGGCTTAAGCGGCCTCTATCCCAGTCTAGATAATTATGACTACGGCGGTGCGAACGGATTAAGCGGTCTCCATCTCAGTTCACCTAAATACGATTAAGCAGTGGGAACGGCTTAAGCGGTCTCCATCCCAGTCCAAGACATGCAACCAATTGGTCACAAGAGCGGCAGATGGCAAAGCGCCCCTGTTCGACCAAGCTAAATACCTAACACAACTGGTCACAAGAGCGACATAGGGCAAAACGCCCCTGTTCGACCAAGCCAACACCTAACACCAATGACTGCGGTGGTGGGAACGGCTTAGGCGGCCTCCATCCCAATCTAGATACTTATGACCGCGGCGGTGGGAACGGCTTAAGCGGACTTCATCCCGATCTAGATAATTACATGCTTCTTCCATAGAGAAGTAAGAGTTATCATACGCTCCTTCCTCAGAGAAATCAGATCCGCTCATGACTGCGGCGGTGGGAATGGCTTAAGAGGCCTTCATCCCAGTCTAAAAATCACGACTTCGGCGGTGGGAATGGGTTAAGCGGCCTTCACCCCATTCCAGACAAATCTATGACTACGACGGTGGGGATGGCTTAAGCGGCTTCCATCCCAATACAGAAAAATTTATGACTGCGGAGGTAGGAATGGCTTAAGCGGCATCCATCCCAATCCAGAAAACTATGACCACGGCGATGGGAATGGCTTAAGCGGCCTTCATCCATGTATAGACAATTAGACGCTTTTTCCATAGTGAAGTAAAAGCTACTTCCATAGTAAGAACAGAGCCCTCATTCCACAAAGTTGTGAATTGTGAAATACGAAATGAGCCGGACTCAATGCCGAAAGAAATATGAATATGCAATGAGACAACCTCGATGTCGATCTAGAGATTGAATAAGCCGGCCTCGATGCCGGGCGAGACATAAATTGAGCCGGCCTCGATGCCGAGCGATACATAAAAGGAGCCCGCTTCTTCCATAGTGAAGTCAGAGCTACTCCTTCCACAGAGAAGTTAGAGTTGTAATAAGATCCTTCCACAAAGAACTAAAAGTCGCTCATTCCAAAAAGAAAATGAGCCGGCCTCGATACCGAGCGGTACATGAATGAACCAGCCTCAATGGCGAGTGAGGCATGATAGAAACCCGCTCCTTCCACAGAGAAGTAAGAGTCTCTCCTTCCAAAGTGAAGTCAAATCTACTCTTTCAACAGAGAAGTTAGAGTTACAATACGCTCCTTCCGCAGAGAAGTCACAGCAACTCCTTCCACAGAGAAGTCAGAGATGCTCATTCCAAAGAGAAGTGAGTCAGCCTCGACGCCGAGCGAGACATAAAATAAGCCGGCCTCGATGCCGAGCGAGACACGAAATGAACCGGCCTCAATGCCGAGTGAGACATGAATGAAACCCGCTCCTTCCAGAGAGAAGTAAGAGTCGCTCCTTCCATAGTGAAGTCGAAGCTACTCCATCCACAGAGAAGTTAGAGTTACAGTACGTTTTTTCCACAGAGAAGTCACAGCCACTCCTTCCACAGAAAATTCAGAGCCGCTCGTTCTAAAGAGAAATGAGCAGGCCTCGATGCCGAGCGAGACATGAATTGATCCGGCCTCAATGTCGGGCGAGACATGAAAGAAACCAACTCCTTCCATAGAGAAGTAAGATCCGCTCCTTCCATATTGAAGTCGAAGCTACTCCTTTCACAGAGAAGTTAGAGTTACAATACGCTCCTTCCACAAAGAAGTCAGAGCCGATCATTCCAAAAAGAAATGAGCCGGCCTCGAGGCCGAGCGAGAAATGAAATGAACCGGCCTCAATACCGAGTGAGACATGAAAGAAACCCGCTCCTTCCACAGAGGAGTAAAAGCCGTTCCTTTCATAGTGAAGTCGAAGCTACTCCTTCTACGGAGAAGTTAGAGTTATAATATGCTCCTTCCGCAGAGAAGCCATAGCCGCTCATTCTACAGAGAAGTTAGAGACGCTCATTCCAAAGAGAAGTGAGTCAGCCTCGACGCCGAGCGAGACGTAAAATAAGTTTTCCTCGATGTTGAGCAAGACATGAAATAAACCGGCCTCAATGCCGAGTGAGACATGAAAAAAACCCGCTTCTTCCACAGAGAATTAAGAACCTCTCCTTCCATAGTGAAGTCGAAGCTGCTTCTTCCAAAGAGAAGTTAGAGTTACAATACACTCCTTCCGCAGAAAAGTCACAGCCGCTTCTTCCATAGAGAAGTTAAAGACGTTCGTTCCAAAGAGAAGTGAGTCGGCCTCGACGCCGAGCGAGACATAAAATTAGCCGGCCTTGATGCCGAGCGAGACATGAAATGAACCGGACTCAATGCCGAGAAAGACATGAAAAAACCCGTTCCTTCCATAGATAAGTAAGCGTCGCTTCTTCCATAGTGAAGTCGAAGCTACTCCTTCCACAGAGAAGTTAGAGTTGCAACACGATCCTTCCTCAGAGAATTCACAGTCACTCCTTCTACAGAAAGTCAGAGCCGCTCGTTCCAAAGAGAAATGAGTCGGCCTCGATGCCGAGCAAGACATGAATTGAGTCGGCATCAATGCCGAGCAATGCATGAAATGAATTGGCTTTAATGGCGAATGAGACATGAAAAATCGCTCCTTCCATGAAGAATTTTGAGTTACAATACGCTCCTTCCGCAGAGAAGTCAGAGCCGCTTCTTCCACAAAGGAATCAGAGCCGCTTCTTCCACAGAGAAGTCTGAGCCGCTCATTCCAAAGAGAAATGAGCCGGCCTCGATGCTGAGTGAGACATGAATTGAGCCGGCCTCAATGAAAAAAAAAACGCTCCTGATATAGTAAAGTCGAAGCTACTCCTTTCTATATAATTATTACAATAACCCCCAGACCATGACCTCCATAGTCAAAGAATCGATCTTTGAAAAAGCGTTCTACAAAATCAAATTCAACTAGAAACAAGAAAAACTCATGATTTTTGAAAAGAGTGTAACCCTATTACCGACCCCATTTACAGCTGCTATGACGGCTGAACTCCAACTTTCTTCTCACATGTAAATCCGCCATCTGATTGGATGTCACGTTATACATCATCTACCTGCGCTTTCCATGACGTATGTGAGTACGTTAAACATTAAGTTGACCGGGTATGATTTAATTAAACTGATAAAAAATCTATCCGCTTTGATTCATAGGGACTACATTATAAACCCATTAATTCTATCAGAGTCTTCCGCCTTTATCACACATTGTGCTAAGGATACTCCGTTCCTACTTGCGTAAATCTAGCTAACTCGTACTTAAGCGATATACATGCCTTGAGTAATATTTTATCAACTGGTATGACTGTTGATGAGATTACAACTCCTCAACAGTCAGAGAACTAATGTTGATACCTAAAAAATGACTACCCATTGATAAAGGGAGTTACCTCTATTATCTTAGCTTGAAGCCATGATTATCTATAGGCTTGGGGACTAAGCCCAAGCTCTTATAAGAAATACCCATATAAATATAAGGATAAAGAAGGAATAAAGGAGAAGTTAAGGATAGGATTGGAAATGACACTTTGGTAATACTAGGGGATTTGATAGGGTATATGTTAGAAGGAGGTAATGAAGGAAAGTCTATAAAAGGAATATGAATAGTGCTAAGAGAGGGGGATTTCTCTCTCTATCTTTCTCTCTCTTATTAGGGAATTGGGTTTGTTGTGGATAGGAGGAGGCTCTCACTAGCTACTCACTTTTGACCCTAAAACAGTAATGAATAAGCCTCTTCAAAATGGCCTGACTCTTCCAAGAGATCATAGAAACCTGACCATTAAGGTAATCAAAAATCTTCTTGCAATTACCTTCTATACTAAAGTTGATAATGTTCTTCTCCTTAACCATGCAGCAAGCCTGAAGAACCCCTACTGCCTCTGCTTCTTCAGGTCTGATTGCTGAGGATTGTCCAGTTCTTCCCTGTTTGAATTCACCTTCATCATTTCTCAAAATTATAGCAAAACTTGAGGGACAATCCTTAGACACCCAAGATGCATCGATATCAATTTTACATTGATCTTTTACATGAAGCTTACAGTCTTCTTTTATTTGTTTTTGGGTTCTACCTATAGGTTTATCTGGTTTAATAGTCTTCTAGAAGTTAATGTGTCTCTGAATTTCAATGGCAATCTGAGATGGGTAGCTCTGTTTTCCTTGGAAGGATCTGTTGAATCTTTCTTTCCATATGAACCACATTTTAGTCAAAGAAATCTCTATAGGTACAAAATTTCCATATTTAGAATTCCATGAAATAAACATATCTATAAAATAGGACTGGGTTTGATCCTGAATATAATTTGGATTAGGGTTTAAGGCTCAAACTTCTTTAGCATAATCATAGTGAGAAAACAAGTGTTGTAAAGTTTCTTCAGAGTGACATCCAAAGGAACAACATGGAGAGATATTGTTAATAATTCTAGAGAGCTTTGAATTTGTGGATAATGCATTCTACAAACATTTCCAACAGAAAATTTTGATTCTTTGAGAGATCTCTAAGTTCCATAGATCTCTCCAGAATTTATCAGACAAATTAAGATTATTTGAGTTAATCTCATTATCATTTAATTTAGTATACAAAGATTTAACTGAGAATTCTCCTGAAGGTGTCAAGATTTTTCCGGCTTGATACAATTCTCAAACACTATTTCTTTTAGATGCGTCCATTTGAGAGAAATTGCTTTATGGTGCTATATCGTCGATGTATTTTTCGACACGTACCATAATATCCTAAACTATGTGTTCTTCTCAAATAATTTTTTGATCAGAATAATATGTATTTTTAAATGCATATACTCTTTCCACACGATTATATAATCAAGGAAATTTCAAAATAATTTTATTTCATCTCTGACTTTGAGTCCAAAGCTTCGGATTCCATAGTTGATCTCCCTATCAACCTTCATTTGAATGATTTCCTTGCCACCATATTTCTTCTGCAACATACACATAATTTTCTGTTTATTTGAATCAACCATAAGATATATTTCAAGCACTTCTTGATATGCGACATAAAGTAATTTCCAAAATTACATTTTTTGATATCTTATGATTCTAACTGCAGTTTACAAATTATCTAATTTGTCACACGTTAGTCAATCGACGTTCTACTAATATATGAACCACAATTCATATATATAACATCCAAAATATATGGATTTTCTTACTATGTAAAAATAGACCATTTATTCTTTTTCCCATATTTCATGACTATTACCAATTTTTTCATGAAATCACAATCCATACACTTATATATGCAAGTGTCATGTATATCAATCACTTTAATCATGATAGACCAATTTATACATGATAAAGAACATTATAGGGTTTACAAATAAACCACACAATTGATACATTATCAAGGAAAGAAATTGAAATACATAATAAGCCACCGTTTTAACGCATTTTTCTTTTATAGAAAAACATGCGCAACGATTTTAAGATTACTATATCCCCCATATAGTAATTCCAAATTAAGAATTTAAAAATGAAAAGTTAAGATAAGTTCATGACCTTCAAGTTTTGTTTTAATTGCTATCTATTCATGTAATTTCCAATTTACCGCAAAATTAAAAGAGCAATAGAAAAATTGGAAAATAACTCTAAACTAGGGATGATTTTCATGCTCTTCAGAACTTTTGCAAAAACAAAATCCACTTTCTAAAATTTCCAAATAATACTTCCACTGATCCAAAAATTCTAAAATTTTATGGAGTATAATCAGGGTGTCCACTATACACAGTTATAATGATTAACCCAAAATCCTTTTCAATTGGGAGATACACTCATTTCTCGAATAGACACTCAAAACTAAACCTTTTAATTAAGGTTTATTTTCGTCCATTGTTTAAATAAGAGTATAACTTGATATTATTGGTATATCTGAAACCAATTCATTAAATGCAAAGTTGATTGAACAACCTTGCTCACACATTTGCAACGTGAATTGCATAGTTTATCCCAAATCCATATTGGTATTCCTTCAAAGGACACATTATGTTTAACTAGATTTACGTTCAAGTATCCAACAAGGGAAAATCTACTACCTTGGTTCCAACCCTTATCCTATACAATTTTCCAAGTATATCAAGCATTCCTTGTTTTAAGAAAACGTTTACTAAAATTCCAAGGTATATTGAACCTTACCGATGTCTGTTCATAATAAATGACGACTACATCGAATTTTTAGAATTAATGGTATTGCCAAAAATTCAGCGTCTCTTGTACAAATATTAATGCCCTAGCACTTTCACTTATATAAGGCACAAGACATACCATTAATGTACCGCTTTCCATTAAATTACTTCTAATGGTTGTAATTGTATAACATCATACAACCAACATATGCTTCAAAATTCATTTAATCCATACAAGAATCAAGAGCAACCAGAACCGTCCAAGGACCGTGGTTATTAAGTCCAACACAGACGGACAACAAAGCCGTAATCCTTCCAGCAGATAGGAAGCACCATGGTCTCTCATTTGGCCCCAAGACTGATACCCTTATGCCATTCGACCAAAATTAAAAACCACTTTGGATTTTAATGTTTAAAAGACTAAACCCATAATCAGTAACAAAGATTATAAAATATTAAATGTCTTAAGATTGTTGGGAATCTTGTTACCGAATCATTAAATACGATACAAATCGTACTATCAATTTACCAACTCACTCATTCCAAATGAGGATTAGTAAATCACACTTCTTTACAATCCTTGTAAAGATAATCTTTAAAACCAAAAAGTAAAGAAGAGGAGAAGACGAAGAATAATTGAACAAACAATTAAACTAAAAAAACTTACTTGGGTGTATTAAGGCGAGTAATCTCTTTACTTAAGGTATTTAATGTCTTGCCCTAGATATTGATACAGGTTATGGCATATGTCTCCAGCATTCAACAATACCTTTGGTGCTCTTCAATAGCACTTCGATGAACACCAAACAACGAACGCAGATTAATGTAGCACAAACTCTTAAAATCTCTATGATAATTACCCAAAAAATTTATGTGTCTCAAACTTAACAAAACAAGAGTTTAAATAGTTTTTGAAACAACACCTTTGTTGACGGTTGGTAACAGTTGCAACTGTTATAATCATTGATATTCAAAGGACATGACTGTTCGCAAAAGTCACCTTGCACCAGTTTCTAAAAATGTTACCAAATGGACGTAATTGTTCCCAACAGTTACTTCACAACAGTTTCTAATAAACTGTCATTAATTCGAATAGACACAATTGTTCTTTAACAGTCATTTGCAACGGTTAGAAACCGTTGTCAATTTCAAACGGTGAAATCTTGACCGTTAGATTCTATCTCTTGGATATGGATTAATTAGTACCTTTATATCGTAACTAACCATACTAGATATAATCTCGACCGTCCATTTGATTTCCTTTATGTTTCAAACTTAACACAATTGTCATTCATACTGGACATGCAATTGGGTGACCATACCAAACCCAGTTTCCAACAATCCCCCACATGAATGAAATTGTCACACATAAAAGCAAGATGCTTGACTCTAACCCTAAACTCTAATGCAGACCTTAGCGAGTTTGTGCGCGGAACGTCACTGCATAAGGAAAAATGACTATTGACCTTGAATCTTCCTTAGCGACTATCTACTGGCATTACTGGTTGATTAGTAAACATGATATCTTGAACTATTCAACCTTGTGATGCAATCCGATACAATAGATATCACACATCTTATATCCTTACATATCTGGTTTTCGGTTGTGTTTTTTTCGTCCCTAAACGATACTAGAATTCTATGAGTGCTTTAGAGTAACTTAGCCTTATAGTTATCATAGAAGTGGCCACACTTCTCACTCATATATGTGATCTCCTAATCGAAAGAATCCTGCCATACTTTTCTTAGTTAGACTATGCTATAGGAATCATTAAGAGAAATTCTCAACCTCTTATTTGTCAGGCAACATTGTTTCATCATAGAAATGGGAAAATTAGTAATCTCTCAAAGTGTTTCTGGTGAGTATAAATTCACAACTCGGTTGTCCCTTTTAAACCTAGATAACCACAGGATGTCCAACCGCTAGGTTGGGTTTCCGTTGTAAATACTACTCTATTTATAGGCAATAATCTCATTCCCCTCGATGATGCAATTATATGCTCCCTAGGATTCGTAACATTTTTCCGGCTTGATACAATTCTCAAACACCATTTCTTTTAGTTGCGTGCATTTGAGAGCAATTGCTTTATGGTGCTATACCATCGATGTATGTTTCGACACGTACCATAATATCCTAAACTATGTGTTCTTCTCAAATAATTTTTTGATCAGAATAATATGTATTGTTAAATGCATATACTCTTTCCACACGAGTATATAATCAAGGAAATTTCAAATTAATTTTATTTTATCACTGACTTTGAGTCCAAAGCTTCGGATTTCATAGTTGATCTCGCTATCAACCTTCATTTGAATGATTTCCTTGCCACCACATTTCTTCTACAATAAACACATACTTTTCCGTTTATTTGAATCAACTGTAAGATATATTTCAAGCACTTCTTGATATGCGACATAGAGTAATTTCCAAAATTACATTCTTTGATATCTTATGATTCTAACTGCGGTTTACAAATTATCTAATTTGTCACACATTAGTCAATCGACGTTCTACTAATATATGAACCACAATTCATATATATAACATCCAAAATATGTGGATTTTCTTACTATGTAAAAATAGACCATTATTCTTTTTCCCATATTTCATGACTATTACCAATTTTTTCATGAAATCACAATCAATACATTTATATATGCAAGTGTCATGTGTATCAATCACTTTATTCATGATAGACCAGTTTATACGTGATAAAGAACATTACAGGGTTTACAAATAAACCACACAATTGACACATTATCAAGGAAAGAAATTGAAATACATAATAAGCCACCATTTTAACGCATTTTTCTTTTCTAGACAAACATGCGAAACGATTTTAGGATTACTATATCTCCCACATAATAATTCCAAATTCAGAATTTTAAAATAAAAATTTAAGATAAGTTCATAACCTTCAAGTTTTTTTACCACAAAATCAAAAGAGCAATAGAAAGATTAGAAAATCACTCTGAACTAGGGTTGATTTTCATGCTTTTCAGAATTTTTATAAAAACAAACTCCACATTCTAAAATTTCCAAAAAATACTTCCACGGATCCAAAAATTCTAAAATTTTATATGGAGTATAATCAGGGTGTCTATTATACACGGTTAAAATGATTAACCCAAAATCCTTTTTAATTGGGAGATACACTCATTTCACTAATAGACATTCAAAACTAAACCTTTTAATTAAGGTTTATTTTCGTCCATTGTTTCAATCAGAGTATAACTTGATATTATTGGTATATCTGAAACCAATAATTAAATGCAAAGTTGATTGAACAACCTTGCTCATACATTTTCAATGTGAATTGCATAGTTTTTCCCAAATCCATATTGTTATTCCTTCAAAGGACACATTATGTTTAACTAGATTTACGTTCAGGTATCCAACAAGGGAAAATCTACTACCTTGGTTTCAACCCTTATCTTATACAATTTTCCAAGTATATCAAGCATTCTTTGTTTTAAGAAAACGTTTACTAGAAGGGAATTCACTTTCCCCAAAATTCCAAGGTATATTGAACCTTACCGATGTTTGTCCATAATAAATGACGACTACATCGAATTTTTAGAATTAATAGTATTGCCAAAAATTCAGCGCTTATTGTACAAATATTTATGCCCTAGAATTTTTACTTATATAAGGCACAATACATACCATTATGTACCACTTTCACTGAATAAATCAATACTTTATCTTTACTCTGAGAACCCTTTATAAGGCGCTCAAAAGATATTGCTAAATCCATGAATTATTTAAGTTAGCAACTGTCACATAACCAACCATCATGTACAAGATGTCTCTTGGAAGCATTTCCCATGTATGAGAAACTAATTAAGCCACAAGTGCGAAGAAGCACTTTTCTCAAAAATGGTTTTCTGCCCCAAAACAAATAACCCCCCTTAAGTCACATGTACAAGGAAGGCTAAAGGCTCAATTATGTTCTTCGTTATTGCTTGTTGTTGCCAAATGTGCCCCATAACTAAATCCATGTCGTTATATGACCCAAGAATTCGTCAATTAATAACCAATAATCATTGAATTAATTATCAATACAAAACATGGTTTTAATTAGTCAGTATCCGTACAAAAAATGTTGCACTGTTAAATAAAGATTACAAGTACTTATTATTGAATTCATGAAAGAATTCACTATTCAAAACATATTGTCCTGCCAGCGGACTGGTTCAATTTTCAAATTGAACTTTAAATTACTTCAAATGGTTGTAATTGTATAACATCACACAACCAACATATGCTTGAAAATTCATTTAATCCATACAAGAATCCAGAGCAACCAGAACCGTTTACCAAGGACCGAG
Source organism: Papaver californicum (assembly GCA_023531435.1). Lineage (NCBI taxonomy): Eukaryota > Viridiplantae > Streptophyta > Magnoliopsida > Ranunculales > Papaveraceae > Papaver > Papaver californicum. The sequence goes on along the minus strand of JAJJMC010030977.1, from coordinate 14,046,445 downwards.
ATTATTAAGTCCAACACAGACGGACAACAAAGCCGTGGTCCGGTATGGAATGAACTTATAATCATGGAATCAACTCCATCATCAGAATCCTTCCAGCATATATGAAGCATCATGGTCTCTCATTTGACCCCAAGACTGATACCCTTATTCCTTTCGACCAAAATTGAAAACCACATTGGATTTTAATGTTTAAAAGACTAAACCCATAATCAGTAACAAAGATTATAAAACATTAAATGTCTTAAGATTGTTGGAAATCTTGTTACCGATTCACTAAATACGATTCAAATCGTACTATCAATTTACCAAATCACTCATTCCAAATCAGGATTAGTAAATCACACTTCTTTACAATCCTAGTAAAGAAAATCTTTAAAACCAAAAATTAAAGAAGAGGAGAAGACGAAGAGTAATGGAACAAACAATTAAACTAAGCAAACTTACTAGGGTGTATTAAAGCGAGTAATCTCTTTACTTAAGGTATTTAATGCCCTGCCCTAGATGCTGATACAGGTTATAGCATATGTCTCCAGCATTCAACAATACCTTTGGTGCTCTTCAATAACACTTCGATGAACACCAAACAACGAACGCAGATTAATGTAGCAAAAACTCTTTACATACTCTTAAAATCTCTATGAAAATTACCAAAAAAAATTATGTGTCTCAAACTCAACAAAACAAGAGTTTAAATAGTTTTTGAAACAACACCTTTGATGACGGTTGGTAACAGTTGCAACTGTTACAATCGTTGCTATTCAAAGGACATGATTGTTCACAACAGTCACCTTGCACCAGTTTCTAAAAAAATGTCACCAAACGGACGTAATTGTTCCCAACAGTTACTTCACAACAGTTTCTAATAAACTGTCACTAATTTGGATAGATGTAACTATTCTTAACAGTTATTTGCAACGGTTAGAAACCGTTGCCAATTTCAAACGGTGAAATCTTGACCGTTAGATTCCATATCTTGGATATGGATTAATTAGTATCTTTAGATCGTAAATAACCATATTAGATGTAATCTCAACCGTCCATTTGATTTTCCTTATGTTTCAAACTTAACACAATTGTCATTCATGGACATGGGCTTAGTGGCTATCCCAAGCCCAATTTCCAACATCAACTTTACGATCTTCACTGCCACCATTTCCTCTTACAATGTTTTTCCTTTTGTTGTTCAAGTCTCTGCCTCGGAGTTTTGAGTACGCATTCTTCAATTATGCCTTATAGCCCCTTTAGAGGTAGTCCTATAGTTGCTTCAACCATGCTAACAACTTCTTTTTACGCAATTCAACCTTTTTCCTATACAATTGGGATTCCTTTTCCACCCATTCCTGTACAACGTCCAGTACGTGTACAACATGACCTGATTTCCAAGGTAAAACAGAACAGAATTTAAACAAAACTTTTTACTGATTAAAACTCTTAATTATTATATACAAAGAGACTTGATATTTATTAAGGTGTTTTTTTGGACATTAAGATAAAAGTTCTTTCTGAATTATAATTTTATTTTCTTAATACAAGAATATTACCAAAGAGAACAACTTCTTAATCGAGAAACTTAACGTGTACAACCTTCGAAATTAGGTCATGTTGTACACGCAGTGGACGTTATGTTAACTATTTATTTCGAGGCGATACCAACCTAGAAAAGACAAAAAAAGTTTGGACCATCGGATCACCAAAATGGCACACCCACACTAAAGAGTAAAGACTGATGAGGACTATTTTCTACCAGAGATACAGTCGCCAAACCTTACGCCAAAAAAACAATATTGCTGATGGGGGTGCAAATTTACTTGGAAGTGTACCGGATTCAAAAATACCCGACAAAAAGAGGACTTGTTTGAAACCCACAGTTAACATCACTCAAAGATATAGAAACGTGGCTAACAAAGTCGCCATTTTTCATCTCCCTTTTCTTGGTGTTTGACAAGAAAAAAGAGAGAGAAACTTAGAAGACTGGATAGAGAGAAAATGATTTGGGAGGAGGTCGACTGGTTCGAAGGAGAAGAACACAAAGAATTAGAAGAAGAAACAGAGCAAGATAACCACATTGGGTTTGACTTCTTTTCGCTTTTATCTAATCCTAAGGTCTCTTCTTTTACCCTTCGGCTTCTATTTCTGTTAAACCCTTGTTGATAAGAAAAAATTGGTAATTTATGTTAAACCCCCAAAAAATAAAAGGACTCAGGGTTTCCCAAATGGAGTCTCAAGAAAGGTTTAAACTTGCTCACTCACTCTTTATTTAGCTCACACCTAATTTGTTTATAATGCTTTGTCCTTAGATTTTACAGTGTTCTTGTCAATTGGATATGAAAATGTGCTGCATATACGTTGCTTGGGTTTTTGTATAACAGTTTGAGATTAGGGGTTCTGCCCCAGTTCCATTACTGAGTTTATCTATAAGATTGGACTCTATATTCTAGAATCTGACTTATGACTGACCATAAAACAGTTCCTAAGTAAGATTTTGTAAATGTAAAATTGTAAACTAGCTAGAATTTCCAAGGTTGTATCCGTGGATGTAGATGAACTAATTGGATAATCAGATTTTCGTGTTAAGTACTGATACAATGTGACTGCTTCCGGGGTTTTGTTGAAGAACTCTTGGAACTGTTTTCACCAGATTACTATTAAAATTTTACATTTCTTTATTGGTCTAGCTTCTATGATGGATTCTTTCAGCTTGACATCTAGTAAATTTATTTTAAATTTCGCCTAGGATTACTATAAAATACTGGAACTGGATCGGGATGCCTCGGAGGATACCGTTCGTTCCAACTATATTCGTCTTGCATTGGTTTGTATCTCAAATTTTAAGTCTAAATTTTATTAATAATCACTTGATCATTTTGTTTGAAGTTTGTTCAGATATATATTGTCAGAATTATGCTAATCTTGTTATTATTGTTCTACTCTATACCTATATTTGTTGCTTTATGGCTAAGCTTAACAAGTGCCTTGTGGTCACATTTTTTTGTCAAAAAAATGGGTGCTTTGAAGTGTCTATGTACAGCTTAAGCATAGATTATCAAGAACAGCAATCTAATTTCACATAAAAGTTCAGTTATTTTTTAATTTCCTGTATTCCTTGCAGAAATGGCATCCAGATAAGCGAAAAGATGAGGACAGTGCAACCCCGAGATTTCAACAGATAAATGAGGCGTACTCAGGTCTGCACCTTCTTATGCTCATTCGATAAACTGCGAAACCTTTAGGGTTAAATAGAAATAGAAGACATGACAACAAATACTCCTCCACGTACTCGTAACAAGTGTGAAGTAGTGAAGATAAGTTTTCATGTCATTGGACTAACAGACAACACGAAGTGAATTTGACTGTAGATCGGTGGTTTCCTTGTAACAGTTCTAAGTGATCCTGTCAAAAGGAAAGAGTACGACGGCAAGGGGATGTTGTATGTTTATGATTGCAATGTCATGGTGAGTCAATTCCCTTGTATTTTAAAATTTTGCATCTGTTTGGTGTATAAGCTTCCTCTCTTGATTGAGTCTGTTCTGTATTTTGCAGGATTACCTAAACAAATACAAGGGTCTGATTTTAACATGCAACGGCCTTGGTGTGAAGCAGTCAATATTATAAGTACACGTAGTGTTGCAAACAGGTTTCTGGAAATTCCTTTGGTAGCACTAGCAGGAAATAGGAGCAGTCTTTGGAATGTTTTAGGGTTATATCTTGTAATTTTTCTCTATCTATGAATCAAAAGTAGGAAAAGTTTTTTTTTTTTTTGTAAGTAAGTCGTATTATACCAAGAAGATAACTGAGAGAGATTACATCATGTCTTCCCGCCTGTTGGTTACCCCTATTCCGGCATACTTGCCTTGAATACGAGTATCCCCCAACAAGCTGTCTAAAACTGAAACTACAGTACTTGCCTTATCACAAACATGATGTGAATTTAAACCTGACTTATCTGAAACTAAAAAAGATAGGAGCAAATTAGGCATTATGCTCCAATTTTAAATTTCCACTTTTTCGTGCCTCTTTTGCAAGTACATCTGCTACCTGATTTCCATCTCTGTATGTAAAGGTAAAGCCCAAAAAGTTATTGCACTCCCTTAAAATCTTCGTGGCCTCAGAAATGATTGATTGGTGTCTCCAGTTCATTGAGGTCCTTTTATGTCTCCAGTTCAAAATCAATTACTCTGGCAATCTCCTTCAATGGTTAAACTGAAAAAAAGAAGGAAAAGTTGGTACTTCATCATGTATAAAAGAAAAATTGAAAAGGATCTATTTCACCATTATGTTAGTTCAATATATGTTGCTTCAATTTCTTTAGAATCGTGCTATTAGTTGCTTACATTCAACACTTCCTCATATATGATTTTGTTTGGAAATGCACAACGAAATTGAATTGAAATGTACAGTGAGACACAAACAAGATTAGTTGCCAGTTCTCTGAAAAACTTGGGAGTGGTAAAACTAAAGCTTTCACGCAATTACAAGGACTCTTCAAACTAAAACAAGAAAACAGTTTGAATCCTGGAAACTAGAGATAATCTGTAGCGTAGTTCAGCCCCAGTTGCCCTCAACTTCTGCCGCAACATTACAAACAACCTTTAACAAATTCTCGGACCATCCTTTGATCAACCATGCATACCTTGAATTTGCAGTCCCAGGCGAGTGAACTACATAAAATGTGAGTTGCCACAGGCATCCAAATCTATTACCAGCTGCAGATATGGTGGAGCAGTTCCCAACAGTTCAACATTGGCACCAAGAGCAGAAAATGAAACAAGTCTCACTCTCATTCGGTCATCGTTCCACATTCCGTATTCTCAATGTCTGAGCCTCCAAAATCCTCTCAGGTTTCGCACCTCTTCAGTAACCAAGTCATCCAGTAGCTCAAATGCCATCACTAGTTTCCTATCTCTAGACAAGGAACTAACTAAGTGAGCCCAAGATTCAAGTTCTGGTTTAAACCCGATTTCTAATAGTCCACGCAATGTCATGGTTGCATCAACCACCTTACCTTCCTCACATAACTTCACCAAAATCTCATTTGAAGTCGCAAAATGAGGTTTAAATCCCCTTCCAAGCATCAAACCTAGCAAATCCACGACCTTCTCCATTTCTCTCTCCTTACACAAGAAGTTCAATACTATCCTGTAACTCACTTTGTTCAGACGTACACCCTCATAAGATAACTTCTCAAGCAACCCCAAAGCCTCGTCGAACCTTTTTTCCCTACACAGACCCCCAAGTATCACATTGTACGCTACAGAATCAACTCGGCAATCTTTCTCCCTCATCTCCCTAAACACGTTCATTGCTTCATCAACTCTCCCAGCTCTACAGAAGCAACTAATGAGTGTAGTATAACCAACAGCATCGACTTCCATTCTGGAATTTCTAATTTCTTCAAAAATTTCTTTCACCTCCTCCAATCTTCCTTCTTTACTTAACCCATTCATGAGAGATGAGTAATTAATCATATTTGGTTTGCATCCATTCTTTCTCATAAACTCTATTATCTTTCTAGCTCGATCGACTTTTCCTCCTTGACAAAATCCATTAATCAAAATATTGTAAGTTAAAGCATCGGGCAAAATCTTATGCTTTGAAACCATTTCCTCAAACACTTCCATTGCTTCTTTTAATCTCCCTTTGTTACAAAGACCACCCATTAAAGTAGAGTAAGTGATCAAATTAGGATAACTAACTTCAGCTTTACTCATCTCAGTCACTACTTTGAAAGCCATGTCAGGATCACCATTTATACAATGATGCTTCACCAATATGTTATAAATACAAGTATTAAGTTTCAAATCAACTTTTTTTCTCGAATCAGCAAGAAGTTTACGTGCTAAATCAAGTCTACCAGATCCAACAAGTAAATTAAGACAAGTACTGATAGCTTTAAGAGACGGTTTTTCGCGAACAATTGGTTGAATCAAGTAAAACATATTAAGTGTTCTTTCATGTAAAGAAGATTTAGAAAAATGGGTCATTAAATTAAGAAACAAACCTTCATGAAATTTGCAAGTTTCATATCTCATTTGATGAAGAACTGAATCAACAGCATTGAATTTCTTGCACTGAGCAAGCTTGTGAAGTAATGTAAAGTATGTATTGTGGTTATGATTGAATCCTCTTTGTTTTGATGCCCTGTTGAAAATTTCTAAAGCTCTTTGTGGGTCTTTTTCATTCTTGATTATGGTGATGGCAAGATCATGAGTAATGAATTTGGGCTTTGTTCTTCTCTGTGATTGTTCTTCTTCTAGAGATGTAGGAAATTCTAATGGAGGTGGGTCTGGTTTAGGAGATGAAGGTTTTAGGACTTGGAGTGGAGATATCCATGGAATTGATGATGACGAAGAGAACACACGTTTGTGATTCAGAGATGTTCTCATTGAGTTCATGGATTGTGTTAAGAGATTGAAAGTTTTGAAATCATCTTAATGCGGAATCAGAATCGTTTGATCATTACGGCACGCCAAATGTTTGATAGAAATCTACTGGGAGTAGAAAATCTAATATTAAAGCTGGGGGTTTTGAGATTTCTAACTTCTGAAATTTCTAAGAAACCTGTTAAAAAAAAAAAGAAGCCCTATTAACAGTGCAAGCCCCGCACCATCTGGCTGTTGCCCTCTGAAAGGGACTCTCGTCTTCTCAATTTTAACGAGTGTTTGACTGATAAAGTGGTAGATGACTAAACGAGATTTACCAGAAACAAATGCCGAGAATTACACCAGAATTATATTTCAGTTATGTTCCCGGTTTCGCAACCTACTGAATGAGTATTTAATCTTGTTGTGATCTTCATCTATGAATTTGTTTATGAAAAAAATACCAAATATAAATATGAAGCCACTAAATTGAATTCGACAAAGTATAAGCATAATACAGAATTTCAAGATAAACAGTGCTGAATCTTATCGAATAATATGAACCATTAATTCACATGTAAAGGTTTATACTAAAAGAGACCAAATTATTCACTATCACTCTGACCCACACCCCCAAAGGGGGCAAGAAAAACTATGCAAGAGGTGAAAGGGATTTCCACACATCAATCAGACGATCATCATTCATCAGTTGATCCAAGAACCTGCTTCTTAAGCTCTCCAATTTTGGTAAACAATCCCTCCCTGTTTTTCTATAAAATTGAAGTAAACACATATTAGTCAGTTATGGATACGAAATCCTCAACAGGATAGGCAAATGAAAAGTGCTTCACCTCGCACCTTAAAAATCAGATAGCGTGAGCTGAACCATATTGTGTAGCCAAGACCAACGATTTCCAGAACCTTGGGGAACTGTATAAGGAATAGAACATGACTAGAGGTGTTAATATGATGAACCTGTCCAGACATTTAAAAAGAATGTTCTCATGAAAAAAGTAAGAAAGTACCACTGGAATGGAATCAATGGCACCAACAACAGCCGATGCTAACCACAGAGTGATGAGAGCACCACTTCCATACACTAGATACGAGTATGCATCTTCCGAGTCCAGCTGCAGATTGTAGTGATCATAATTATAGCAAAGTACTCCACAAAATGAATAATCAAGATCTGAGAGAAGAATGCTAGGTAAAAAAAAAGAGTAATTTTCCAATCTTGCAGTAGTTGATTTGACATAGCTTTAACTGTATATATACAATGTAACGACGAAGATGGAAATGGCAATATTCCTATTTTGAGAAATACAGATTAACATCTACTTTACTTGCAGTGGATTTCAACTTAGATCGTTGTCCAAACAGATACACCTCCACCTCCAAGATGACAAACACAAATTTGTAACAGCTAAACATGCACACTATAGAAGAGAGCTATTCCAATTCTCCATCAATCCAAAGCAAATCATAAAGAAAAGTATGCAAATATGCATACATATGGCAGAACATCCATGTTTATTTTTAGAACAACGACACTATTTTCAGTACCCATAAAAAGACACACATAAGTAATTATAGTTGTACAAGTTGTTAGAATTGTGCACGATTTTAGAACAACGCCACAAACTTGAACATATATCTAAGACAACACAAAACTTGAACATCACAGAAGAATATTCACCTAGGAAGTTACTACTTTTATTAACTGTAAATAACAATTCTTATAGCAAAAGAATGGGAAAGAACAAACCTTAAGATTGAGCCCATCCATGAAATCAAAAGACATCATTTGTTCAGTCAAAGAAGCTTCTTCTTTTGGCATTTCCTCTTTAGATGTTTTTTCATAAACTGTGTTTCGTAAATATGTTGGAGTTTCATCCACTGTAGTCTCAGAAAATACCTCAAGATCCTCATCTGTACTAGTTGAAACCTCTTCAGAATTTATCGCCCTCAATAAAGAGGTTGATAAATGACGCAATCCTGGAACCAACAAAACAAAATAACATTTCCAATAAGAAATTGGGATAGTAGCAAAATAATGATCCTAATCTCATGAAATCAAATATCTAACTGGTGACAAAATAAGGTAAAGATTTTGAGTGTTGCCCTTTGTCAAAAACCCCTAAAACCCTAACCCATAAATCTCATCCCAAAACCAATCGAACACCCTTCTATACTTCAATACTCACACTTTCTTGTCAAATTTCGCGAAGGAATAAACAAAGAGAAGGAACTTAGGGTTTATATGAAATGTAAAAAGAAAAGGAAGTAAAAGTAGAAAAATGAACCTGGATTTCTTCGAGAAGCATTAATTTTCTTTAATGGAAGAAATGTCTTCGAGTGTATACGAGAAGTGTTTGTGTAGGAAAATGAGCGATGGGGATTCAGATTTGAGATAGTTTTGGTGTTATAGAGCTCCATCGCTGCAAAGCTTTCTCAAACTCAAGAACTCTTGTACTCAGTACTCTGATAAATACGATTATTACGCCTTGTTGTTCTGGTTTTGATAAAGTTTTCCACTTTGTTACTGACCCAGGCCCATAAAGGTGATGTAATGTAACTGAAGAACTATTTTTTTTGGGACCATTAGAATTTGAGAGACCTTTCACCATTTTGCTTAGGTAATTAGGAAGTAGTTTCTAGCTCTCCATATTCATATAATTTTACTAATAGTAAAAATATCCTAATTTAATTGGGAGATAATAATTTAAGTTAGTTAACTTAGTTAATTATTAGTCTTAGATTAGTTTAGATAAAATATTTGGAATAAAGAATTAGAATTACTGTGAGGAAGAAGAAGAGTTTTTGAAAAACAAATTGAAACTTAGATTCGGTGATTGTTAAATTTAAAATGAAAAATTCTAGTGCAAACTAGGAGGTATTTGAACCTTTAATCATAGAAGAAATAAATTGTTCGTCAAACTTCACAACAATCCGGTAATGAATGATTTGTTAGATTGTGAATGTGTTCTTCCCTAAACTCAATCTCAAGCCCAAGATTAGGGATACTCGGGTATACTTGTTTGGGATTATAACATTTGGGATACTCGGTACACTTGTTAATGTGGTTTTGTTGCTTGAATTGGCTTAAATTTGGTGAAAATGTAAAACTTTATAGCTTGGCTTCGGCAAACAACAAATAAGTTTGGCTAGTAAAATGAAGAACACAGGTAGCCGAACTCTCTGAGTTCATAGTAGTAGCCGAACTTATCTATTTGTAGTAATAATGGTATTAGCCGAACAATGTTATTTTTAACCGAACTTTTAAAATATTATTAAATAGAAAGTTCAGTTAGCTCGATAATATGACTTAATAACCGAACTTGTATGTCTGAACCAATAACAAAGTTCGGTTAAAATTATAACTGATACTATAACTGAAATTTTTTCAATTTACTAGGTTTTTTTGTGCCAGAAGTTATTAGGAATTATTTATTACAGGCAGCCGAGCATTTAATTTCACCAGGGATTTTTAGTGTCAGAGGTTCGGCTAGGATTGATATTTTACTTTATAACCGAACATTACTTTGGATTGTGCAATTCTTAGCTGAACTTCTTCTCCCTAACCAAATATTACACAAAATATCAAATAATTTTACCAAGTAAAAAGTTCGGCTATCTCGATAATAGAACTTAATAATCGAACTTATATGTCTAAAACACAAAAAAAGTTCGGTTAAGCTTACACTTGGTATTTTAACCAAACCTTTCTCAGTTTTTCATAGATTTCAATATTTCTCAGCCGAATTTTTTTTGTCAGCCGAAGTATTCGTTCAGTTTGTTATTTAATAGGCTTTTTCAACCGATTTTTTTTACCGAACTTACGAAATTCATTAACTAATTAAAGTTTCAAACCAAGTTACAAAGCATTAACGTAAAATACAAACCAACTGAAGAAATTCAAACCATGTAATTGTTCTAAAATACAAACATACTGATTTCAAACACTCATTCACCACGTCGACGATTGCAAAGAACTTTTTTTGCCACGTCCAAGTTCTTCGTCGGATGGGGTCTCATCTTCACTTAGTCCCTTTCTATTAGCAGCAACATCAACACTTGAACCTTCCCCTTGTAGTCGATTTGTCTTGGGAGCCTTCGCCTTGCTCGGCTCCACCTCATTGTTATATATGACCTTGTCTCATTCGTGGTAAAGGGATGTTTGTTCTTTAGTCGACAAAGGGTCTCCCGTGCGAATTTTAGCCATCATGTTACTCAATAGGTTCCTACCCTCCTTAACCTATTAAAAGTTAACAAAAAATAAGTTATATTAGGTCAAACTTAATAACACATCGAAATTCATAAAGAGGAGAACTTTATTTACCAGACTCTCCAATACCTTCACCACATCTTTGCCTAAGTAGGCGTTTTCCCGATTTCAACACCCTTATCATTCGCATTCGCCTTCGCCCTCTCCGCCTTAGCTTTTTGAACATGATTTATAATATAGGGATGAGTAATACCTAGATATCATTCCATGCACCCTTCTCCATAGGCACTTTGGACACCCTCCTCCAAAGATATACACTCATCTTCATCAATAATGTACTCAGCCATGTTGTTCCGCATATCTGGCGGTGGCGGTGGCTCATGTCTTGGCTTAAAGAAATTGACGGTGTTCTTTGTACCCCTTTTCATCAATCTAAAATTTTTATTCTCCACAGTTGGGATAGTCTACACACAAGCGAGCTGGCGAAATACTCTTTGAGGATTGTACATCGAGTAACCGCCATAAAAGAACAATGGCCCATAATAAGTCGCGACTAGTGAAGTCTCAACCTCAGCAAAAAATTAGGGGTAAAAAACTACTTCATGCATTCCCAAATCATCCAACACCCTCCTCATGTATATCAACGGATCCTCTTTAGCCTTCATCTGCGTGCGCTTGAACTCGTACTTTTCGACCGTCGGGTGCCCAGCAAGCCAACCTTTCTTCTCCCAGCAAGCCAACCTTTCTTCTCCCAGCAAGTCAGCTTAGGGAAGTGGTCGTACACCCACACCTAAGGGAAAACATCAATTTTAACAAAAGTTCGGTTAGAACAAAAAATCAATTATCAATCCAACATAAGAAAGTTCGGCTACATATAAAGATTCATCAATCATATTTACTATGCAATTTATTGAAATGGGTATGTCGAAGATTACCTGGAAGAGAGTGTAGCAGCCTCCGATTTGTAAAGTATTAATCCGATTAGCGCTCCTAAGTTGGTCTTGAAGGAACGCAAATACCGGAGTGCCCCAAGAGTAATCATTAACCTCTTAGAGGGGATGTAAAAGCTGGAGAAAATTGGCATCTACCCTGTTTCCAGAAGTGTCGGGAAATATAAGGCTTTCTAGATGATACAACAAGTAAGCGGTTACATGTTGCTTAATCTTGTCCTCGTCCATCACCAATTCTCCACTCTCCACTTTCTTTCTTGTCCCTCTGAATTCTCTCCTTAAAACGACCAACTTGAACTTCCTTAGCTTCTTGATCGGACGACCCTTGTTATCAATCTCCAATAACTCCCTACCATGTTTAGGCTCCTTAACAGCGCGTCTAAACTCCATTTTGGTCTTACTTCGGCTCCACCCTAGCGTCTTCTCGCTAAAACTTCTAGATCTTCAAAAAACATCTTAGCTTGATAGCCTTCTGCAACACATTTCCCATCCACTCTAAGACCGGTGATTCTGCGTACGTCGTTAGGAGTGATACACATCTCACCGAATGGAAGGTGGAAAGTATCTGTCTCTGGGTAGAACCTTTAGGAAAACGCTGAGACGGTGACACTGTCAAACTCGGCGTGTGCATAATGGATAACATACCATATAACACATGATTTGACTTTATCCACCACTTATGGACACTCATCCTCTATATCCCATGAAACCACCTTCTGGCATCTCAAAATTCTAGTCGCATTGTGATGATCCTACAAAATTAACATAATCTTAGACTAAGTAACACACAAGAAATCATAATTAAGAGAACATAAGTCGGAAAACCTCTCTAAAAGAATATCCTAGGGACTAGAAAAAACATTTTTATACAGAGGTCCCCTTTAAAAAATTAAAAGATATAAATTATTATACATGCACCTAGAAAAAATACATACATGTACATAGAAAACATAAATATGAATCTAGGAAAAAATACATCCATGTACATAAAAAACACAAATATGTACCTATAAATTAATTAAGTTATTGTCTCAAACAACTTTAGGTAAGTATTTTTCTTCAAGGTCTATATTATTTATATTATAATATAAGTTATTCATATATGAAGATAAGTTTATTAAGACGGGACCAGAAAAAAATATGACTTATTCCAATATGGAGTTTATTCTTAAATACAACTGGTCCAAATTGGGATCGGAAAATTTTATTCTTATATGGAGTTTATTCTTATACAGAGTATTCTTCTAGAGATGTTTTACTGTAATGCTTTAGCATGAATGGTTCGTGCAAGAAGGTCACCATATAATAATGGACTACAAAAGGCATGCGCTAGCTACCAAAACTGCCCAAACTCCAACAATAAAAAAAATATATATCAAGCTAATTGACTTTTCATCAAATAATTGTCGTAAACAAGCAAAAACTTGGTGTACCATGTACAGTACAACATAGCGATACAATTATGAGAACTACCTTTACCTGATAGAAGGTTGCGACAAATGTAGTATACCTGCAATATATGCCTCTTAATGTTACATTTGGAACACGGTGGAGTTTGTCTTCTCTATTTAAAAAAAAACGAAGATAAGTACCCAAAAATATATAAATAAAGTTGATTTATACTATTTCCGTCCCAATTTAGTTATTTAAATAGGGTTTTTTTTTAGTCCCATGATATTTGTTTAAATTGATATTTTTCCGTATAATTTCCAAACCATCCTTGCACTTTACCTTGGAAATATAAGTTGTCTTTTAAATACACTAATAACAATTAATGTTTAAAGACTTTTCTCAAGGGTATAGTTAGAAAGAATTTTTACACCTCTACATTCCTTAATATGTGTGCAAAACCCAATTTAAATAATTAAATTGGAACACGGGGAGTATATTTTATGAAAACCATAAAAAAGAATTGAGTAATAAGATGAAATACCAAAAATGGATGCAGTAAGTAGTAAAGATGTTATAGATAAAATAGAGATTTGCTTGAGATCCAAATAAATGAACAATCACAATTTTGAGGTGCATTCCCTCTCATATGGATAATATGGCAAATCCGTGACCCGGATAATTTCTCAGCATCCACTTTACCCTTTTTATTTCAATTTTCTTTTTCATCCAACTTAAAGAAATTGGAATGATTAGATTTTCACCTTCATTCGTTTTTATATTAAAACCTTGATTTCTTATATTAAATTCTGAAAACAAAAGGTGAAATATCCAATCAATAGTTTATTTTTATCTCAAAGTTAATTGCAATTTTTAATCATTTATTTATGTGGATTGTTATCAATTTATCGTATTTGTTTCTCTGGATTTGCTTACATCGGTTTCAATTTGTTTCTTAATCAAACTTTTGATTGATTTATCAAAAAATGACTGAAGACTTATGTTTGGTAGTATAACTCACCCGTTCTCAATATTGAGAACTCTTTACATTTATATATGTTTCCAATCACAACTGATACAAGATAGATAGAAAACAAAATTTGGAGTTGAAAAGACTTCAACTCGTAGAATAAGGAGGAGATTTTATAGGATCAGGACTTTCCATTATACTTAGTCTGGAGTTTTATTGGATCAATACTTTTTTCATTAGATTCAGTATGGATGTTAACTGTAGCTTTATCCTTAACACCCTCCCTCAAGATGAGCATGAGATGTATAATGCTCAACTTGTCTCTCGATTATTGGTAACGAGGTGCAACAAGTCCCTTGGTAAAAATATCATCTAGTTGCTCCTTTGATGAGATGAACTTCATTTGAAGCTGATTGTTTGCTACTCTTTCTCGCACAATATGGTAGTCGATTTTAATATGCTTCGAACGTACATGAAACACTGGATTTGTTGTTAGGTAGGTGGCTCCCAAGTTATCACAATTCATACCATAAAGATGGTGATGAAATTGTAATTGCTAATTCTTTTAGTAATGACTCAATCCAAATAATTTCAGATGATGCAATAGCTATGCCTTTATATTCTACTTATGTACTTGACTTGGAAACTGTTTTTTTGTTTCCTTGCACTCCATGAGATTAAGTTACCTCCAAAGTAAATACAATACCCACTTATAGAGATATATTTATCGAGATTCCCTGCCCAATCCTCGACAGAATTGTTGGAAAACAATATATATATAAAATATGAATTTTAAGGTTTTAAGAAAATAAATAGATTCTTGTTTTCTTTTATGAATGAAAAACTCATTAGTCCCACATTGGAGAGTTTCCAATCTTAAGCTGTTTTAAGAGACTATATAAAATTATTAGTCCCACATCGGGGAGATCACTCTTCTTAAGTAGTACTAGGTTATTATATAAACAAGCTCTTTTCTCAACCTATAGAATTAATCCAAGGAAAAAGAGTTTCTCCATACTTTTAGAGAGACCAAAAGAAAAATATTTTTCTATTGTTTTTCTTAAGCTTTCGCGATTTTTCTTGAGGGTTTTTTCGGAGTTGCCAAGCTCAAGTTGAACATCTACTATGAGTGCTAGTAGTAGGTGTAGTAGGGTGTTTTATCCTGGAGGCATCCGCCCTGTGGAGGCTATAGCATCACTCTTGAGTGTATCCGGGCGCTAATGTCTTAAGGACAGCGTGTTGAACACGTGACTCACTCTTTTTTCCAAAGTTTTGCCATGTTGCTGTTGCGGAGATCTAGGGAGCTTTGTCCGTTTTGTCAAATCGATCACTTCCAATACAAAAGAGCTAAGTATCAATAACTTTTGTTTATTTGAATTTTCTTCATTTTGATTATTGCGTCCAACAATCTTAAGACATTAGTTATATAGTAATAATCATAATGAGTGATCGATTTGTGAATCGTTGACATTGATAGTATATTGGAAAACTAAGGATGTTAATTGTTAAGTGAAAAACAAAATTACGTTTTTTGATCAGCTGTAGGGTTTCGAGTATATCTCTTAACTTAGAAGGAATTTCAATAAATCCTTTTAACCGAATATAGTAGACATCCTGATAGTTACCCACACCAAATTTCAGAATTTTTGGAGTTGTAAAAGTAGTTTTTAGGTATTTTAAAAAACTGAGAAACGTTCCTGAAAAATTCTGACGGGTAGAAAAATATTATTGACTAAATTAGTTTTTTTCTGGGGTAACCATGTGTTTTTTGAAATTGTGATTCGAACGAAGTTTGTAGATCTAGATGTTATCTTCAAAAATCATTTTTTTATTTTCCGATTCGGAATTGTGGTTTGTGAGATATGGTGTTTGTAAAAACGTTGCGTATGTTTGTCCAGAATATCAATAACTGTATCTAATCTCTAGATTAGTATGAGATCTTGCAACCATTTACAGTGGTACTTTTCACCTTGGATATAACATGAAAAACAGGTACTAGTGAGTGCTTTTATCCATGATAGACTTGAGATTTCAATTTAGTTAAAATATTTTATCATAAACAACTTAGAGCAAGTAACGAATTGATTTTTGTGACTTAAAGTGATAATCTCTTATATGTGAGTATCACATTGCTAATGAATAAGATGTCAAATCAGTTGTGTATGAGTTATCCATTGTGTTATAAATCACTTAGATTATATGTGCTTTGTGTAGTACAATTGGCGTGAATCACATGATTGGTTAATAATTGTGTATTAGCAATTTCTATGGTGATTTCTAAATCATTTCGAATATGTTACCTTTCGTTGAAAATATGAGAATCATAATACACTAGTATACCATAGTCATATGGATAGTGAGGTATAAAGTATCTTTTAGTAACTAGTGCAACAAGAAGGTTGAACGATCAAATGTGCTTGAATTGATACGTATGTACATAAAAATTGTTTAGGGTTTTTATTACCAAGTTCTGTTACTTACGTATGATAGTGATAGTCTAATGTGAAGAGAGACTTAAGTAACTTGATAACTATGTGTTCGCAATAAATATTTTGATAAGATGATCACTTATAATATCTTGATAATTTTATATTACCTATGACGAATGAAAATATCATCCAATTTTTTGAATCCTAGTTGGTCAGAAGTTTTATCATCTTAAGTTGAATGATAAATTTAGTGTTAATCTCTGATAACTTATATTTTTTTAGTTGTGTGCTTATCTCCTCGGAATAGAGAATTGTATATTCAAATTTGAATGGAACAATTGACATTCTTACTGTGTTAAGTAATTTTACTTTACAGTGGAGATGATAAAAAGAATTGGTTGGTAAATGCCAGAAGTGCTGGAACGTGTGCTCCAGAAAAGGCATGTTTTGTCTTCTACCAGGAATGGAAAAGATTTAAAGCATTTTCATGAACAATTCAACTATCAAAATAGTTGAAGAAATAGGTAAATGATGTGCAAGGCCTGTCAGGTATGGACATTAATCAGATTATGATATCATTCTCAATATTTGCATTGCGAATTAAAACTAGTGCCAAATGCTATCTACCTAAGTTACTATGAAATGTTATACTTGGAAATATGGTCTTGTGATGCTTTGAGTGTTAGCTTAATATAACAAGACAACAGTAGATAAAAGGGAAAATCGTCAATGAATTGAGAATGAATACATGAGCATGTTAAATCATAATGTTGGTATAGAGTACCATTATATGGTGTGTCTTAGTTAGATGCAACCTAAAAGACACATAATTGTAGTTTCTTATGTTGAGAAATCCTGATAATTGTGGAGGGCCTTATGTCTCAATTGTGGGGTATAAGATGGAAACAAGTGTTTGTTTGATTTCTCAAGTAGATTCATAGAACACCCTAGACTTATATGTGCCCTACCCTGTAGACCTCAATTGTGGGGGTCTAAGGTGAGAATGAAGAGTCGACTTCTTTAGCAAATCATTGCATATGATCAGCAAAACTGTAGTATGATAATTTAAAAGTTTTGAAGCTAACAACATTTAACTAAAGTAAATTTTATTGTTGAGGATGTTGAGTTCTCGACAATAGTTTTCTGAGGTCGGGTTCTCACACGAGATTGAATAAGTCAGACAGAGACTTGATCTTGTAAAATTGTTGTTAGAGAATAAAGTAGTGATCTCTTGGCATATACTCACATGATTTTAAAATTACTACATCAGGCATTGTTTGCCATTATTGTCAGTATGCTACATTAGATGGATGTTGAGACATTATACATAAATGATTAGTCAAAGGTGGACAAACCTTAAGAGTTTGGTTAGCGCTAGGGGTACAAACTGATTACACCTACATATACTTGACCTGAACCAAGATGTTAGTCAATGACCTGAACCAAGATGTTAGTCAATGACCTATAAATATTATTATGTGATGATGATGAATACTAATGATGTACTCTAATGAATTTGATAGTGTATTTACACTAAATCAATTTAAGGTGCATATGTTTAGCATGCCTTTGTTACGTGTTTTACAACCACTAACAATTTTTCGTTGTTTAAAGTTTGACAGGAAACTAATATGTTGTTGAAGTGGTCTAAAGGATCAGAAAGAACCAAAATCAAATTTTGTTGATATAGTTTCTGTCAGATGTGTGTTGTAAAATAGGTTTGCATGTTTCTAATTTTATCCTGGATACTTACAGGGTTACTCTGATCACAGGACCAGAAAATTGGGATGCTTGAGGTACATATTTAACTTCAAATATGTGATATATATTTCACCAATCTTTGGAGGAAGATGTAATGACCGTACTAGTAAGTAGTACATGCATCTTGTGTATTCCTTTATATGCTTTACAACCACTAGAAAACATGTGATGTTTGTGATTTGATTGAAAGACTAAGTTGATGTAGACAAGCATGATCCAAAAGTTCATTGGAACCAGAAGAAATTCTGACGGGAATGGTCTTTGTCAAACTTGATGCGTTTAATGTGTGTTGTAAATGTTCAGTGACTTAGGTGTACAAATATACTTGTGATCCTAGAAGAATTAATGGGATGATCTGATCAGAAATTTGAAGTACCTGAGGTACATTTTAAATTGTGTATGTGCATGATACATATTACACTGACCTTAAGAGATGTTGTGATTTCAGGCTTTGGAGAA
This sequence comes from Papaver californicum, assembly GCA_023531435.1. Taxonomy (NCBI): domain Eukaryota; kingdom Viridiplantae; phylum Streptophyta; class Magnoliopsida; order Ranunculales; family Papaveraceae; genus Papaver; species Papaver californicum. The sequence continues at coordinate 14,027,903 of JAJJMC010030977.1, read as the reverse complement.
TCTTAGCCTATGTGTGTACTCTCTTAAGATGTATAATTAGTTGGAAATCCTCCAACAGACATGAAGAACTCGGCTGAGATGAAATCAGAGTTCGTTTGCTTAAATTAAAGCATAAGAGGAAGATGAATTTCTAAAACCATTTTGTTGGGTATTCTTATGTGACTGAAGCCTGTGGCCACCACTGCTGAAGCTCAATTGACTATGTGAATCTAAAGTAAATGAGCAATGGAAAAGTCTAGAAAAAGTCAGAGAAGACTAATTCGGTAAGACAACTACTCTCTAATGAAGTGATTTTTGTAGACTTAGTGAAGTCAAGAGAAAAATCAGTGGATCCTTTGACGGAAGGATAATCTAGAGAGGTAGTTTGTTATTGCATCAAGGGGGATGGGACTTAATCTCAAGAAATAAAATTGCCATGAAGGACACTCAACCTTAGTGACTGGAGATCCCAAGATCAAGGTTCAATGAGACAACTAATTTGTGGTAATTAAAGGTATGCACTATCAAGAGAATTACATTGTTTGTCCCTTCCTATGGTGCATTGTTGTGATAGTGTGACTGCATGTGAAGGATGACTTTTAAGAAGTCTTAATGAGTTCTATAATTTCAATTTAAGATTGAGTGGGGTGTAGAAGTAACACTCTTGATAGAACTCACCTATCTGAATGAGGAAGTGGGCCGCTTCCTATGAGAATATGAGCTGATTCTCTAGAGCATTCTGAGAAACGGGATATTTTCTTAGGGCCAAAATGAGCACAACGGCACGAGCTTGGCATCAACCTTGGAGATATCATGCGTGGTGGTTATCGCGAATTACACCAAACGCTAGCAGTTCAAGACATCGCGTTCACTGTCTCTAGCAAGTAGTTCCGGTAATATCTCACTAAGCAAAGGTTCAAGACCTCATGGACACCTCTGCCTAAAATGGTATTCCTACGTTTTATGTGATTTTCGTTTTTTTTTTTGAGATTCATTTTGAGAAAATGAGTTTTATGCTGTTTTTTATGGTCTTGGTATTACTGATACTTAGGACCTAAGGGATCACTGGCTCATTTTCACTTTGGTGAACGGAACCTTTAGTCCCACTATGGGAAACTAAAGATGAAAGCTCTTTATACTATTATGATTTATGCAATCAATAGTATGACCCTGGGGTCAACACACTTTTGTGTGAGGGAGAGGACGTTAGAATGACTAGTATGATTTCAATACACACGGTTTGGCTGATTGTTCAGTCAGTTTGACCGGGTCGTGGAATTGGGGTAATGATTTACCAAGATCTATTTATTTTTTCATGTTTTACTTAGGTTTTTCATTCATGTGGGGGATTGTTGGAAAACAATATATATAAAATATGAATTTTAAGGTTTTAAGAAAATAAATAGATTCTTGTTTTCTTTTATGAATGAAAAACTCATTAGTCCCACATTGGAGAGTTTCCAATCTTAAGCTGTTTTAAGAGACTATATAAAATTATTAGTCCCACATCGGGGAGATCACTCTTCTTAAGTAGTACTAGGTTATTATATAAACAAGCTCTTTTCTCAACCTATAGAATTAATCCAAGGAAAAAGGGTTTCTCCATACTTTTAGAGAGACCAAAAGAAAAATATTTTTCTATTGTTTTTCTTAAGCTTTCGCGATTTTTCTTGAGGGTTTTTTCGGAGTTGCCAAGCTCAAGTTGAGCATCTACTACGAGTGCTAGTAGTAGGTGTAGCAGGGTGTTTTATCCTGGAGGCATCCGTCCTGTGGAGGCTATAGCATCACTCTTGAGTGTAGCCGGGCGCTAATGTCTTAAGGACAGCGTGTTGAACACGTGACTCACTCTGTTTTCCAAAGTTTTACCATGTTGTTATTGCGGAGATCTAGGGAGCTTATCCGTTTTATCAAATCGATCACTTCCAATACAAAAGAGCATCAATAACTTTTATTTATTTGAATTTTCTTCATTTTGATTATTGCGTCCAACAAGAATAACACATGAAGATTGATATCACTTGACTGTTGCAGACACAAACCATATGTTACTGTGTGTTTCAAGTAACGTAATATCCTCTTTACAAGTTCACAATGCTTTATGTAAGGATCATGCATATACTGGCATGGTTATTAGCAACTCTAAAAATTTCAGTCCGTGTTAGATGAAGATATTGTTCCACATATACCGCGATATAGAGTAGGGTCTGTGAACTTTGAACTGCCTTGATTCTGGAGCCTTGTTTGTGCAGCTAGTGGAGTTCCAACTGGTTTGATACCTTCCAGTTTTGTGCGACACAATAGGTCTTCAACATATTTCTGTTAACAGAGAATTTTATACTTACCTTTATAGATAACTTTTATACCCAATATGTAAGTCAGAGAACCCATTAACTGCAAACACTGCACTCAACTCATTAATTAGTAATTATACCATCGACGTAAACCAGTACAAATATCACATTGGTTTTATTAGCTTTATCAAATAAATAAGTATCTGTTATTGATCCTGTAAAAGCCAGTTAAGTAAGATAGTTACTTAGCCAAGAGAATCATGCCCGCGGAACTTGTTTCAGTCCGTATAATGACTTGTGTAACCTGCAGACATGTTGAGGATTACTTGAATCAACATAGTCAACTGGTTGTTGTATATAAACTTCCGCTTTCTTTGGATCTGTATTATGTGTATGGTCTCATGTAATGCTTGACTGCTTGATTAGTATTGACGTCCGCTTTCTTTGTCATGTTCTTAAAACCACGCCTTTTGAAGAATAGTTTCTTCAGAATACTTTTTTTTTCCCTGAAGATTAATCTGATCAAAATAAATAAATTGTCCATTTAAATTACTGATGTTGTTTCTCAAACACCACTCTCTTATGATTATCCTGTTAAAAACTATAAATTCATAATAACTCGATTTATCCAGTTAATTTTTGGGTGTACATATATCTGTATGCTTCCCTAATTGGTTTAAAGGTTCGCTTATCATCTGATGTCATTTTTGAACGTAATTGGACGAGATAAAAATAGTGTTTATGTTGGTACGCTGAGTTAAATTTTGTATGAGATTTAGTTTCAAAGAAAAAAACAGATCATCTTTGTTATAAAGAACTTTTTAGTACCATTGTTGATCAGAAAAACAAGCTTAGCTTTTAAAAACTATGCTTTGTAAAAACTCCCAACTGCAGGTTTGGAATGCAGGACGCGGACGTAAAGGCTGTAACAGTATTTATAACTCAAGAATTCCTCTAGCTCCAGCTACTATAATGGCAAGGTTTGTTTTCCTTTTAAATAGAAATTAATTTCTGAAGTCTATTTTCGTCTAAGTGTAATATCGGTTGGAATATTTTTGGTCTTGCACATGATGGATACTAGGGTTTTGGGACTAAATCTGATCGTTAGTCAGTATTCTGTAAAGAAGAAACATAATCAATTTCAGCCTGTAATCAGTTAATGTGAACTTAACAAATTGGCCTTAATTATTCTCTATTTATCGTAACTAGTGTGCTCAATGGTTGAGGCAGGTGAACCCATTTTCAAGAGCTGGCGTTAGAATGGAGATATCTCGATTGGATGATGGTTTTTAACCAAGGACTAACCAGAATTATACTCTATTTTATACAGGTAGTCTTACATCTTCAAGACGAAAAATAGCCAAGGTAACCCAAATTGCTTTCTCCATACTAGAAAGCAAATCTACATGCCTCATGAGCATCTACACTACTTTCTCCATTGTGAACTTTGTTGCTACATTGTGAGCATCTCCACTACTTTCTCCATTGTCAGCTATGTTGCTCCATTATGAGCATCTCCATTATTTTGCTGCTTTAACTTAAATCTCACTTATTGACACGAGATTGGCTGAGTTTTTTGGTCTCAGATTCATCTCCGTATCACTTTAAATAGGATTCTAGAGGCTGAGTACCGCTATCTCAATACCTAGCTAGGAAGATAGTTCAATTGTCATTCATTGATGTTTCCAGTGCTTCGTTAGTTTGTTTTTCATATTGTTATCATATTATCATCAAGTCTGACAGTAATTGAGGGACAATTTGAGATGGTAATGGTACTGTAGAAAGAATGGAAAGAAACAAAAAGAAGCTTACTTCGTTTGTTTCATTGCAGATACAATGTTATTGTGTGAGCCAAGCACTTCGTTGGAGATGGAAGCACTAATAAGGGGCATGCCATATCATCCTGTAGCGATTTGGAAAGATTTCATATGGCACCTTACGTGGATTGTTTATCTCAAGGAGTTTCCACAGTTATGGGGGCGACCTATTCTAGCTGGAATATGAGCAAACTCTACACCAAGAATATAATCTTCTAACTACCATTATTTTGAAGGAGAAGACTTATAGGTTTAAAGGTAAAGAACTCCTACCCATATTGTGACAAGTCTCAGCCTCACGTATCAGTTTTTCGTTTGCATTTCTAAATCGATCAATGCAGGGATTTGATACTTTAGAGACCCAGATCCAAATCTAAAATCTTAGACTAATTAGTAGAAAAAATTCATGATTCTCTTCCTAGCTCAGAAACTTTGCAAGTGATGGTTTCTTTAAGATACAAAAGTTACCCGAGGACTTGATGTTTCTGGTGGAATCAGGACATGCCCATATTTAGTATGTTCATTGTCCATGATCCTTTTATAGAGTAATATAACTATTAGTTAGTGAATGGTCAAAGAGACTTTTAGTTTCCAGGGAGAGCTTGGTAGCCCCTGTTAGAGAATAACAAATATTGTAGATTTGGAAATCTTTTGTTGTTGTTTATGTTGCGTTTACCCTTATCTACGATAAAGGTGCTTTAAAATGAGTTTTTGGTTATGTATTGGTTTCTTTTACTGGACAGTATAAGATTGTCATTTACTATAGTTGATTGAAGTTAGTTTTTGACGTTGCATATGTATGCAGCTAATTCATTTGTACGGGAAAGCTCACCACTCCAAGTGCTCACACTAGGGAAGTTGAGTGCACCGAGAATATTGTGCATTCACAAAGTAAGTATGATATGGTCACATGTTTGTACATTTCTTGCACTTCCGTTGCTGAAGCTCAAAGAGCTGTCATATTTTAATGTTGTTTTGCACATGTCTTTGTGGGTAGTTCTTTTCCTTAGATTATTATTTCAATCATTATCATCCTTTTGGTGACCCTTAAATGATTTCCTCTTTTAGCTGTAACTAAATTGAGTAATTTTTAAATTTGTTCCCTGTGTAGTGAATTTTGTTTACAAGCATGGTACTTGCAGGTTGGCTCTTTATTTACTTTTATTGTGTGTATACGTATACTTTGAGTCACACAGGTTATGATTGCTTCATAACTTATCCAGTTGAAGAACTAAACGTTAATGTTCAATGGAACGTCGCTAGAGTAGACAGTTTTTTGTTTACTCAGTCAATTATTCTCCATGTTGGGCAAGCATTTTCCCGTGATCAAGTATTTTGCTATTTGACTGAAAAAAGAACTAACCTTTGATTCAATCTACTGCACTTCACCTGTTAAATTATAACATAAACCCGATATCTGAATGATGTCCATGGAAATCAGACTCTATTTTGTTTGTGTGCGCCGAGGAGAAAAATGAAAGACATTCTGATAGATGCTGCGACTACATTCAGTCATAGGACACAATATTTCATCTATTGTCTTTACCTGCAAACGAAATAGAAAACAGAAACAGTTTTTCAATACAATCCTCGACTCTGCAGTTAGTAGCATATTGCCAATTTTAATGGTTCTAGCCTGCAGCTAAAAATTCATTTTTTTCTAGCTTAGGCAAAGTACTAAGTATTGAATTTATATGGTTTCCTGAAGCAGTTCGGCATCTTGGAGACATGTGTCCTGTTTTTGGGTTCTGTTAGCATCTTGGAGACATGTGTCCTGTTTTTGGGTTCTGTTATGTTTGTTAGTCCTTACATTAAGACTTTCACGCTACATCACACAATAAAACCATGTATTAGAAATGTATAAATATTTTATTATGTTTGTTTGAGGGATTGTCAGGATTTTACTAGCTTTCTAATTTCGATCAAGCAAATAGTTCAAGTTTTCAGATCATTAATTTTTAGCTGATGTAACTTGTATTTTAAATAATTCTGCAAATTTTTAGGGATGTTTGATATCTTTTATTAATATTTTTAGTTTTATCTTTTTTGTATGTAGATATTTAATTTTGCTTATGCGACGTTGGTGGAGTTAATAGAGTTAGATTCAGGTTTTCAATTCTTTACGTTCATTCTTCCAATTTCATACTTTCACTGATCATTTGGTACACTGTATTATAACTAATATATCAACCTGCTTTTTTTTTTGTATATAATGTTTTTAATTGAAATTTTTTAAATAATAGGTGTACAAGCAGATGATTAGCTCAATTAATCTGGATTGAATTGAATTCAACTTTTTTTGACAGGGTAAAGCTTATGAATGTATTGAAAAAATTCTGTGAAGGCATTAAACCCATAAGGGATATAAAAGGTCGAATTCCTAAGGAGAAAGGGCCTAAGAACAAGGAAAAAGCAAACAGTAAATCCAAGGTTAGGAACATCAAAGAAATGCATGGGATGGATGCCCTGGCATTGAGAAGGAAGATCCGAGTCGCTAGATCGAAAAGATCGCTCACTTACCAAAGTCAAGCTGCAAGAAATCCATACAACGAGAGCCACTTAAATAGGAGCAAAGGCTCTGAAAGAGCAGAAGGTCATTCTATTTAACCCATATTGATTCAATATGATTTGGTCTTGCAACTGGATCCCCGCTGGAGTGCTACTGAGAGTGATTCGTCTTCCTCTCCACTTCATTCATTGTCCAACCCCTTCCCGCGGTGATATATTTTTTTTGAAAGATCTAGTCGGAGAAAGCACTAAGGAATTGGGCTCTCAGATATTGGCCAAAGGCAGGGCGAATACCGTCACAAGCAGTAAAGGCTGCCAGCAGAGTGGAAAAACCAGAAGCATTTGAAAACCAATCCAATTCAGTTTATAGAGTAAAGGAAGCACGCTTGCAAGAGAGATCCCATCATCTTATAGCCTGAGAGTCCCAATCTTCTTGAAAAACGTGATACGCGGAACCAACACATCTTGATGAGTGAATTTTCCAGTTTGAATTCCGCTCAATTAATCTGGATTGAATTGAATTCAACTTTTTTTAACAGGGTAAAGCTTATGAATGTATTGAAAAAATTCTGGATTGAATTCAATTCAACATCTTTAGGGTAGCAACTGTTTTTCCCTAATAGGGTAAACTTTCGATAGGATTATTACATGGTAATGGTAGGCTACTTATCAAATATTTTTTATATTTTTATAGCATTTTGGTTCTTTGTGGTGCTGAAATGGAAGTTGAATTGATGTTGCAGATGTTACACATGTGTTGTTTGACCTTGAGCTTACGATTCAAAGAGTGAAAGTGATGGCAACTCCTGATGACAAAGTCATGGACATGTTCTTTTTCGCAGACAAATTGTCAGTCTTTCTCATAGTCTGATATATGCTGTTTATCGTGCAAAGGTGGTCCATCTAACCAAGTCTCAATTTGTAACTTTCAAGGTTAAAGCATCATTTGATCATTTTAACTATGCAAACACTTCGAAGAACAAATAGAAAATATAAAGCTTAAATCTTAGTTGACGCTTGATTGCAGAGACGTATGTTGGGTAAGTAGAGAAGGTGCAATCAGAGAGCTTGTGAACAAAATACAATCTGTTCGTGGTGAATTTTCCCAGCACAAAAAGTAAAACTGAAGACTAATTCAGCTCCATTTTAGGTTTGCCTCTGATTCTATACAACAATCAAATATTGAGGTTTGATTCGTCGTATTTGCTACTTTTGGGTTACAAGCGTAGAAACCATCGTTCATGTTCTCTCTTATTAGCTGCCTATATTCATGTTTTCTCTTGGTATTATACTTTTGTGAGTCTTGAGTTTTGGTTTTGCAGTTACAAACATATTCATTGTCACTTTCAATATTAACCATGCTAATATTGGAATGATATTAGTGGTTAGAAGACATAATATTAGACTAGAATCCAAAGAATTTTGCAGGCTTGGCCGAGGCGTTCTCGGGTGCCGAGCATTCAATTCAAGTTTCAGAGATACATAAGGTGGTTTATCACTAAAAATTTGTAACATCTTCTGCTAATGTTTATGTAGTTATTAGATGTTCAGTAAGTGTATCTTCTTTATCTATACCCAGAGTTTTTCAATTTGTATTTTGTTTACTGGGTAAAAAAATCTCCTAATTTTTTGTACGTATGAATAGATTGCAATTTCATTGTGTTTCTGTTGTTTGTTGGTACTTTTGCAGTAATAATTATCGTAGGAGTTTGCTATGATTTCCATGTGGAGAGTTCCTAAAATTCCCAATGGACATGTTGTTGTAACATGTTACTTAACTTCCTTGCTGAACCTATAAAACAGCCTACAAAGAATATTCATTCGCTTGAGGACCATAATGCTTATGAGAACTTACGATAGTTCCAAGATTGGGTATGCTTACGGAACCATTTTCATATCACGCTATCCTTGCCTTTTTTTTTTTTTTTTTTTACTATTTGACTCGGATAACCCGTACCGTTGGGAAACATTCAACTTCGGAGTTGTTAATTCTGTTGTTTCTCTTGAACATATTGAGTATTATGCCTCTAATGTAACTTTAATAGACTTGGAGAGTGGAGAGCTTTCTGTGGATAATCTTCTTTTGAGGTAAGAGGGAGAGAGATCAATTGCAATGAAGGGAACTCTCTTTATCTTTCTCAATGATAGTTTCCAAGCCTACACCTGATCATAAGGTGGTACGTAACTGAATTTGTTGATTTTATGTGATCTCCGCCGATTTTTTTTTTAATAGGAAAAGAACCATGGCATAAGGTTTCTGTTTGTTTTCGATTCTGCAGGTTTAGTTCAACGTTTGTTTCCTATATTGGTTTCTGTCGTCCACGTTGAAGTGGTAGTGCCTTTAGTTATCAGACGTTATGCATCTTCAATGTGTTTAAATTTACATGGTTGCTATTGTAGGATATGTGAGAATATTGTGATTATACTTTATGGACAAAAGGTTGATGTCAAGAACAGCCACATGAAAGCAAATCAGGTAACTTTCCATAATAAGAAATATTCGATACTATGAGAGTCCTGCAAAGAGTAATTACAAATCGTATTTTCCATTAGATTTTGTTATATTTGTTTAGCTACTAGATGGCGTATTATATATTAATGTTGTGTTAATTTTTGCAAACTTTCAGCCACTGGGCTCAAGAGTTCTTAGTCTTTGGGCCTTGCAAAGGTATGTAGGTGTTCTGGGAATGGTTAAGCATATGAAGAGTGATCCACCAGGTTGTCGTTCGAAGTTGAACTTTAGAGGTACATTGTAATGTATAAAGAGTTATTAATTGCTTTGTTTTTTTCAGAGGGTTATTCCCTGTTGATTGTTCGCAGTTGCAAGTCAGTAGATCAATTTTATCAATTCTATATTTACAAAGTTGTATTAAATACATAAGTCAGTAGATCAATTTTATCAATTCTATATTTACAAAGTTGTATTAAATACATGTTCGCATAATTATACAATCTGAGTTCCATATATAGTTCATGTGTTTTCTATGTACTAGAAGCCATATGAACATCTGAGTTACGTGTATCCATGGCTGGACCTTCTGGGGGTCCCTCACTGTTTAAACTAACCCCAGATTTATGTGCACGGTTATGAATCTGTGGTGCAATGGTAGCGCGTCCGAATCCATGTCAGAAGGTTGCATGATCGAATCACGTATGGTTCATTATACGACTTTAGTTATCTTGGGACACATTGAATAAAATGGAATAATTTGTTTACGACTTTACTCTTCAATTTAACTTCCGATAATATATTCTAAGGTTAATAAAGTTTTCCCCAGTCTAATGTATTCATGAGGAACACTGAAGCATACTATCTGATATCATCACTAAAAAACGAAAACTCAGTCATCAACTGTATTTCACAAGTGACAAAACGTTTAATCTGAGTATCCATTTAACATTTACTGTAGTAATTACTGTTGTTGTAAACAGGATCATTTAACAACTAAAGCTGCAATTTGGAACTACTACAAGTTGCACCACAAGTTTCTTTAAGTCTGTAAACAATTTGCATAAGGCCCAGATTCGGGCCTCAGTTAATAAGATGGACCTTAATCGCTTTATATGTGGTATCTTCTATTTTAGGGACACCTTAGAAAGAAGGAATTTACTGCAAAATTTTACTCCAATATGCTAACTCTACCTATGCAATGTTCAACCCAATGATGACACCACAATTATCCAGTCAATCATACCAAGCAAGGGAGAATTAAATAGACAATTACTCTCCAATTTTTTTGCACTACCCTAGAGACGCACGTAAGGTGTTCGTGAAAAATCCCCAATAAATAGCAGTAAAAGGAAAGAATATTCTGGGACTATTAAGTTGTGGGCTTTTTATGAATCGGATTTTGGCTCGGTGTGTTTGGGCTTGACTTATTTTTAGATATTGAAGAGTTAGGGTTAAATTATAGAAGAGAGTTCTACTCCAAGAATTTTCTACAAGTGAAGAGGTATAAAAGGATGACAACTACAACAAGATAAATTCTTACACAATCTGATTTTTGACATCTTCCATTGAGTTTTTGTAGGGTTTGTTACAGGTTGAAGCGAACCGGCCGCAATTGAGTTTTACAATCTAGGGTTTGATATAATTATTTTTCTTCTTAAGTTTAATTCAATTTGTGAACTCCTAATAATGAGTAGCTAAACTGTTTATTGATCAGGGAGGATTTCGAAACTCCGTAACATGTTTTATTAATATATTTTTGTAATTTTTGTTTCTTCTCATTCACCTCTTATTTTTTGATCGGCTTCTCCTTCTCCTGTAATTAACACAAACTGTATTTTTTTTTGGAGTTTTTGAATAGGTGTGTTTCTGTATCTTAATTATTGAATCAGTATGATTTGATCTTAAATTAGGGTTCTTTATTAATTGGTTTGACTATTCAAATCAGTAGTAACAGAGAAGATGGACGGAAGAAACCAATTAAGAAAAACAAAAAAACTTCCAAACCGACTTGATGATAAATCAGTAGAAGATATACTTATCAACCTTCCTGTCAAGTCTTGATCTAAGGTAAGTTGAATTAGGTAACAATTTGGGGGAAACCTTTGTCCTTTTCTGTTGGTTCATGTATGAATTTAAGGGTTTCTATCAATTTCTTTAATTTTATTTGTTGTATTTTAGCTGAATGTACACATTCACAAAGATAGTCTAATTGATTTCAATAATCTCATGGTTGAAATTTTGGGTTGTTGTATTTTGTTATTTTCCAGATTATGAAAATTTGGCTGTCTCAGTGTGATGAACTTTAGGTTTGTATCTGTTATGGAGAACTTTTTGTTCTAGAAAGGTGAGATATTCTCAAGTAGTACCCATTTCTCCTTTCTATTTTTTTTAAATTTAGAGGAGATACCATTTTGGTTTCATCTTGATAAAGACACTTAGAAAAAGACTTGAAAGGTTATTCAGATTAAACAATTTTGCAAAGGCGCTCTCGAAGAGATTATTTACTCTATCCTCATATGGGAGACCTTAGAACAACTTAGTTTTTTGAACCACCCTAATGCCCGGGGCTTCCTAAAGGAGCAACTAGCTACAGTTGCAAGGGACCTTAACACATAAAGCTATAAGTCAAATAACTTACGAATTTCTAGACTGCTCCATATCAAAGGAATTACCCTCCATTAACAGGGGCTAACGGTATAGATTTCATTTAGCTCAATTGTGTGTGTTTTAGCCTTTACAAGCTATAAATAAAACTGATGTTTGAGTGTGGATTACAGGCACGTGTTGGTTTGTGTAGGATCATATTTATATTTTTGTACGTTATGATTTGCAACCTAGCTGAAAATAAATATGTTTGCAAGCATACACCACTCTAACAACGACTAATTGTTTGTATTATAACAACAACATCGAAAAAGGGTCACTTGACACCATATACATCTTGGAGCACTTACCTTCCGTCATTAGAAATGTGTACAACTGAGTGAGATGTATAATTGATCATTTAGTCAGGTGATAATTGAAGTATCATCATCGGTGTCTTAAAAAATCCATCCAGGAGATGCCAGAAAGATTGGTTTACTGCCGAAATTTTACTTTGAAAGGTTGGTTTATTTTGAAACAATTTTTTTTTTGCGTGTTCTGTTTTAGTTTTGGATTTATATGATATATAGAGTAGGTATATCGACGACACTTATACCCACTGCTCAAATTTACAGAACTGCATGATCAAAATGTGTGAGAATATCACGCAATTCTGGTAGTGATCTTTCATGCTCAGATGAATCTCTTATGCTACTGGCTTAGCATTTGCGACTAATTTTCGTTTATTTCTTTTTACACTTTTAATATCTTCTAATGTTTATATGTGTCACCATTTTCTATACATACTAATACATTACTTTCACAATTTGCTAATATCAATTTTTAAATTATTTTCTATTGTTGAACTAGCTTATCGAGTTGAATTCTTTTACTTTTAGACCAGACATGTACGACTCTTATCTCTAGGAGAATGAGAAGCATGCATACATATGATATGTGATGTCATCTTTGGTTTATTTGTGCAGCTTAATCGAATGTACACTGACATCCATCTGAATTTCCCTGGCAAGTCAAACATAATCATGTTTTTCGTAGTTACATGCTTGAAGCACCTTGCAATCAGGTCGGTGTTCCATTATGTTGCATAGTTCGTTTCATAGTTTCTCTTATTGCTTGATCAAGAACAAATTAGCATTTTGGACAAACTTCACTGTTATTTTTTTCTACCATTTTTCAGTTTGCTTACTTGAGCGTTTTAAGCAGTGATCTTTTTTTTTTTTTTGATATTGAAGTCTTTGTTTGCATATCTTTTTACTAATTTTCACGTGTTGATATTCAATGCTCCAGCATTGTCTTCGAGAGGGACAACTAAATCAACTCTTTCAATTGTAGGAATTTTATTGGTGTTGTAGGGGGTCGGGAAGACTCATATTTAATGGAGCTCTAAATGGTAACAATTTTCTTGGTCTTCTTAATAACTTTAATGATTTTTTCAGGATCTTCTCATCATGTTATTCCCACATTTTTTTTTAGGAAATCAGTATGTGTGTCACATAGGCCGGCCTAGATTTTCGAAATACTTTTTGAATTATGTCTACCTAGGAAAACATAGAAAGAATGAATGAAAGTAAAGCTGAAAGTATTGTATTTACCATTATTGTCATTCAAAGCTTTCTTGATCTTTAGAACACATCTGTGACAGTCCGTTCAGATATATTTAAGTCAAAAAAATGAAGTAGATGTATAGTCTTAATGGTTTGGTATTCTGTACTCATATTATATTTGTTATGATTATACTCTATGTGTTACAAAGATGGGTTTAAAGAAGGGTATAACTCTGTTATACGAGGCTCTTGGTTCCAATTTTAAGGAAACAACATACTTTAATGATTAGATTGTGTATTATTGTTCCTCACATATTAAACCAGATCACTACTGCTTGCATATCAAAAAAAATGGACTGGGGACTTTCATAGGAAACAATACTTCATTGATATTTTGAGGTATGCAGGAAGTCACCCAGCTGTAGATATAATTGCTCTTTTTTATTGTACAGTTGTGCTTAGTCTTGCCTTTTATATACTATCGTCCATAATTTAATTGTAGACAAACTGTTAGATTAAATGCCTTGAACATTACACCCTTATATCCTGAAGTTTTTTGTGTTTGTATTTATATTTTACAAAAAATTGTTGAGATTCGAGGTATATTACAACTTCAATTGACGTTTTTGTAAAGCCAGGGTAGAAATCAGGAAGAGGCAACTGCTACTATCATGGTTTACATAGAATGTTTTACAACTTATGAGCTTATGAACCTAAAAGAATTGAGAAAAAAAGTTTTCTGAAATACCTATTATTCCTTATATATTTGCTTAATGAACTGTTTGAGTTAAATGATGGAGATGAAGCTTTGTTGGTCAATTTTCTAGGTTAGTTGTTGTTTGTATTTAGGGTTTCATCAATTCTTAAACAATATTAATGATTTTTATTTTTATCGAATACACATACGAGCTAACCATATAATATGATTTATGAATATTATAATTTCTTGCTAATGATCTTGGTTTTTCTGGATAAATTTTCTTGAGAATATCTATATGATTAACAATATATTTCAAGTAATGGTCGCATATAAAAACCACGATGCACTTTTTATTGGTCTCCGCATACAAATGTTTGTACGCAAATTTTAATGGCAGAACTTTCATATACAATGGAACAACGCGATAATTTTAGTTGATGGGGTGTATTATAACATATATTGCTTGATACAACTGTACACGAAGCACTTAAGGTTCATATAATACTTTTCTGATATATTTTTCACCAATCTTTGATAACAAATTTGATGGTTATTGATTAATAAGAAAATTTGAGCAGGCACGGGAAGTACTCCCTAGAGTAAACATATTGAATCAATCGAGCATATTGGTGGAGCTTCCCTGGGACAAACCGGTGCTTGTTCCCATCGTTTCATGATCCCGAAAGCTCTGGAACAACTAGTCACTATATGACACTTAGTTCATCTCGGATCTGACGCAAAGTGAAACGAAAAACTGTTCGCTCTTGTTAATGGACAAGAGAAAAAAGCTTAAAGTATGTTTAAAGAAGACTCCAAGTAAGGATTTTACAAAATGGTCGTAGTTAAGTTTTGAGATCTCATTAGCTTTGTTATTCTTAATGTAGAAAGGATGATGTTGAAGATAAAGGTGGTCTTACAAAGGAACATAACTAATAATTACGAAGGTGTAGCTGTTAAAAACGTTTCTCTCCAACAAATAAACATGCCACTTATAATGATTTGAAACCATAATCCAAACGATTCTTAGAAAAAGTACATGTATTATACTTATATATGGATTCACATACCAACTCTGTGGACTCGATACCACAACATAGAAAAGGCAAATGCCCTATCCTACCTTTCTACCAAGTTTGATGTACATGAATCATCCACGTATGTGTGTTTTTCCTATCTGTTTTGTTTCTTGAGTATCTATGTTGCTTTGCTCTAGTTTTCTATAGCATAAATGCCACCAAAGAATGATCTGGAAGAGGAAATATCGTGAGAGTGAATACAAAAAACAACAACTGGGGAGTGATGGGTACGAGAAACAACATTCTGATGGAGGTTTTGCGGTAGAGGGGAATCCATATCCACGTGTCTCATAGCTCAGAGTTAATGTATGATTTTTCTTTTTCATAGTATAGATTTGTTGTTATTTATGTAATTGATGTCCATATGTAATATATTTATATGCCAACTTGATTTTCTAGGGATCCTGATCATCTGCCCAGAAAGCACCTTGTGAAAAGGAAGCACAACGGCATAAAAAAAGCAGGGGAAGGTCGAGAAAAACAACAATGTGGGAACCATGTGAGCCAACTTAGTGTACAATTCTCCTTTGAATTTCTTGAGAACATAACTAGATTATTCCTCCATCCCATTAGTCATATTATTTAATAGCCTATCTGACGTAATGAATGATCAGGATATATAGTCTGCTGCGACTTAAGTGCATTGGTCAAGTTGATGAATTTAGTTTAGAGGAACAATACAAGGAGAAAAATACAATTATGGGGCAAACGTCTCTCCATCAAATGTATGAAGAGTTCTGGAATTAATGTTGTATCTCCATGCCGTAGTGTTTGCACTAATAGAGGTTTAGTCAATTGAGATTTGTAGACATATATGAAGACTTTTTATGTCAGAGATTTTGGGAAACTCTCTGTGAGTTCATAGATTTTGGGAGAATCTCTGAGTAATTTTTAAGGAAATCTCAGTTATTTATAGAGAAAAAAATATATAGGAATTTTATCTTACATGCATCAACCATTCATTTTTTATTTAAAAAAAAAACTAATATACAAAAATCATTCACAAAATAAACGTGTAAATAATTTAATGAAAACATATAAATTATGCATGCATAATTATAGATATTGTAAGTATTCTGTCAACTATAAATTAAACCAAGTTGAACATGAACACGAAGGATTGGAATCTATCATGAGTTTGTCATAGTTTTTATTTTATTTATTTGGAGTTAATCGTAACTTATTTGGTTATTTTTATTATAATTATTATTTTGATTTTTAACCCTAAAAAGAGAAAGAAGAACAAAGTCTCTCCAAATATCACATATTTTGGAGATCCGTCAAAGCTTTAAATCACTAATTTCAAAATTTAAATCAAATAATAGAGAATGCTATAAAGTCTTTATCTAATAATAAGAACTCTCAAATATTTTTTTTAGAATTTCTCTATCGACTAATAAGAGATTCGGAATGTCTCTACAGTTCCCTATAAATCCAAGTTCACTAACCCCTTGTAAGTGCCATTAACCTTAAAATACTCTGTGTTTCGTTGGAATGGAATCGAGGAGTTGCCCAGCAAGCACGTCGTGCAAAGGAAGCTCTGCAGAAAAAAGATGTGGCTTCGCACAAAGTATACAAACTGTGCATTAATCTACAATTTCGAATCTAAATATTATTATTGCCGTGGTTTCCACTGAATAATTGGCTTCTATGCTCTTGACACGGTTTATCTACATTTACAGATTTCTTGACACAAACATATATGTATGTTTTATTCAAAGAATTCGTGTAAAGGTGATGTCCCAGAAAACTTGACAAGAATCCAAGTGATTATATTTGTGGACCTTGTCGTGTTCGCAGACCCATGTTCCAAAACAATAGACGTTCGACCGCAGGTTAAGGTACTGGGGAGTTTAAACAACCCACACAACGATTTGATTGCTGGGGTTAGTATGGAACCTCCGGGTTCTTTGATAGCGCATTGGGTTCAATGTATATACGAACTTAACTTATCTACTGAATTATTACTTGGTTTTGTGCTTTTAGATATGACTCTACGTATATATGATATCAATTGTATTTATATTTGTTTTATGTACAAAATAATTGTTGTCAGACTTTTTACATTGGATAGGTCAGATGAATTTTGTAGTCCGTCAGATGAAGAAGACGACGTAGGTATACAAAGTGTTGTAAATCTGACTTATATATTTGTATTATCTTAGAAAAATGGACATTGCATGCTCTTTGTATGGGGAAATGTACCGGATTGACGAGAGATTGACCAAATAATCCAAGAAAAAACCAACCTTTGGAAGATATTTTCGTTAGGGAAAAACATAAATCCCTCCGTTGCTTGAACCTAATTTGAGGGATTTATACGAAGGTGATGATTCCCTTTCAAGATTGTTCCATATCCACATCTGAGAGTATAATGGTTCGAATGCATTTACCAGCCTTGGTTGCAGTCATGATTAAAAAGCTCTAAAAGGCAAGGGTCGACCAAAGTGCTTTTCAATAAACGAGACTTTAATACATGAGTGGAGCATTAGCACCAGATGAACGAAAGGAACCATTTTATTTCTGTCTTTCTATGTACGATACTAATTATGCCCTTAATTAGCATTCGGCCAAAAACAAAATCCCCAGCTGGACCGAGATTTTCTTGGGACAATTCAGAATATTTTCTCACAACATAATATGTTATGCGTTAAGTATTCTCCCCCACATGAGATTCTGAGTAATGTCAGTCCCAGAGATAAAAATGTAAAAGTCATTGGTATTCCTAGGCATATTTTTGATATTTATCAAGATGAAATAGTACATGTTATAATCATCACCTATGTATCATCTTGATAATGACCACAAATCCGAGTTGGTTAGAAATTAAAGACGAGCTTATACTACATTATTATGCTTCGGATCTTCCCAATATGATAGCCTGTATTTTTGAATTGAAGAGAGATGAATGCATACTTCAATTGAGGAAAGAAATCAAGAAAGGAAATATGTTTGGTAAAGCAGTAGCACATGTGTTATGATTGAATTTCGAAAACGTGGTTTGGCTCAAATGCACACTCTTTTGTTCTTGGATGGTCCAAAAAATTAGTGCATTGGAATAGGTTGATAAAATTATTTGTACCGAATTTCCGGACGAAAAAACTGACCCAACTATATTTGAGAATGTATGGAAATGTATGTTACACGGTCTATGTGGTTCAAATTTAATATGCATCAGTAATGGAAAGTGCAGTAGATGGTATCTAAAGAAATAAGCTGATAGTATCACCATGGAAAAAGGTGTACCTAATCTATCGCCGACGCGATGAAGGAAGGGGGGGTGATTATCCGCAACGGATACAAAGCAAACAATGCAGGTGTTGTTCCTTACAACCCATATTAGTCTAGGATGTTCAATTTCCACATAAATGTTGAGATTTGTGGAAGTGTAAGGGTTGTTAAATACATATATAAGTATATTTATAAAGGCCATGATCAATTTTGCACTATAATCGATTTCATCTTTTTGCAACCAAAATTTCGTTCTTTACACAATAAACATGGTACTACGACACCCTTTCAAGTATGTAAATAAGGATTTGGGAAAATAAATGCTAATATATGTAAAAGTGAGTCGTAGTTAAGATCTGAAAAAAAAATTCCTAGATACAATCATCAACATGATTTAAGGTTAGGTAAAAAAAATAGTGTATAAAGAAGTATAAATAGAAAACTAACCCAGACGATATAAAATTAGGCCAGGGTTGTGATTTTAAGTAGTTGTCAAAATGAAAACAAGATATAGTTGTTACATGCTTAACTTTAAGCGATTGTATTATCTGTTTGATAGAATATGATCACTAAAAATGGGGATGTATATCTTCTTAATTTTTTTGTGTAATTCATCAAATGATTTTACAATTTAGTTTTCCTGTTTTTTTTCTTTTTTGTTGTTATTTGTTAAATGAACTACAATCGTTACGAATATAATTTCTTTTTTGAAAAACAACTTGAATAAATAATATAAGGGATGTGGGATTACTGTTATATAACTTCACAAATTTAATTATAAAATTCAAAACCCTTATGAAATCATGTGTGTAAATTTGTAATTGACAGGGTAAAATACTACTTTACTATATAGATTTAATGTAAATCAAACATTTAATAACATGACTACTTTCAAACATTTAATTTAATGTCAATTTACTTCAATTGATAGGTATGGATGCGACTTTCCCAGCAACAATGTCGCCGTAGAGAATTAGATCACAATTTTTTGTATTCAACATGCAACACCCCTGGCACAACTAGAAAATAAGCCGTCAAGCGTAAATTTATAATTCATGCCAACCGTAACATAGATAACATTGATTTAAATATGCTTCTAATTTTATGTTTATAACAATATACATCCTTGGCAAAAAAAATAACGTCGTAAAAGAGAGAAACAAGAAAAAGTATATCAACAACATGCAATGCAGACTCAACAAAAACTACAAAAAAGAAAGGTGAACCAAATACAATTACATGTAAGGAATATGAATAAGGAAATGTACAAAAAAGTAAACCTTAATAATGCTTTTCAAATGATAGGTTTAATTGGTGCACATTTAATGTTCTTTTTTTTATTTATTACCGGTTCCTTTGGTTTACTTGATTTACCCCACCTTCTAAAGAAGACGTTTTTGTATAATATTCCTAAATGTGTTGTGATATGAGATATGATTAATGAAAACCAAAAGCAATCCAGACATAGGACATTCCTAGACTAAATGAGCAAGTTTGCACAAGTCTGAAATGTTTCTATCAAATTACATGGTCAGACAACCAGACAATAGTTTGGATCAAAGATGATTTTAAAAAATGGTATCCTTAAGAATAGTTTGTACTTAGGGTTTCCAATGCCCATATGTATATGGTAAATCAGATGAGATTAAACCAAATTTCTTTGTAATTGCAGGTTATCCGACATAAAAAAATAAGGAGAAAAGAGTCAACAAATCAAAATGTCTTTGTAGCTGCATATGAAGATCAAGTAAGAATTCAAGAAATTATATAACTTTTCCATGAAAATAAACCACTCAAATATTACGCCATTGCTTAGTGAACTATGTGAACATCTAAAAACGACAACAAGTAAGTGAAAATAATAAAAATTATAATGCACCACATGATAATATGAAAAAATACTTCTCTATTCATTGAATATCGAACGGAACATTATTACAATCACGGATAGTGAACATATTTTTGCACGCTATCCCTGATTGTGCTCCATTTATTCATTAACCTAACCTATGTTGTTTATGT
This sequence comes from Papaver californicum, assembly GCA_023531435.1. Lineage (NCBI taxonomy): Eukaryota > Viridiplantae > Streptophyta > Magnoliopsida > Ranunculales > Papaveraceae > Papaver > Papaver californicum. The sequence goes on along the minus strand of JAJJMC010030977.1, from coordinate 14,007,679 downwards.
ATCTCCCTCTGCCACCATACATATTGATCATCAATTTAAAACCTTGATGTTTTAGACTTTTAAATGTTCTTGGTGTGCCCTAAGCTTAACATGTTCTTCTAGAATCAAAATACATAGATCCCTTTTTAACTCATTGCTTCCAAGAACATAAATTAAAAAAAAAAAGAACATAATAATAGACCAAAAAACAACAACAAAAAAAATAAATCAGTATATTGATGTTGACTATGCTGATCAGGTATCTATTTTTTTGTTTATTGCAGATGAATACACAAGTAGTGAGAAATAACATGCAGACAGATTCAATTCGTGCACCAACCGCTGCAGATGAAAATGAAATGCGATATGCTAAAATTCAACACTAATGTTATAATATAAATTTTATTTGAATGTTTTTTTAACGTTTCATGCTATTATTTATATTTAACAGATCTATTCCTTCTCCAGAAATATCTTCTGATGAGTACACTGATTATGACTATTCTTCGGATGAATATGTTAACAATGGACATAAAAATATACCTACAATTGTTCATAGAGGAAAAGTTAATCTACCAGCACTCCGTGTACCTCCTCACCCATTGGGAGAATTATACGAAGGAGATGATGATCGTTCGAAATTCTTTCGGCAAAATATCAAAAGTTACAATGCTGATGCATTTACAAGTCTTGGATGCAAATACGACACAAGGGCATCAAATGAAGAGGTCCTCTCTGTTTTTCAATACATGGTGAATTACGTCATAATAGTGGATCTCTGACTCCAAAAAAAAAAGGAGAGGATGTGATTTCTTCACAACTATACATATATGATCCGTCTCATGCATTGGCCATACGAGAAAAAAGAAATCGAGATCTAAGTAGAGAATTTCTTAAAATAATTCAAGATACACTATTGCAGCACAACATTTTCATTACAAAGTATTGTCAGGCACACAATATCTTAAAAGATAAAAAGGCACCATCTCAGAAAACTGTGCAAGTCTCTTTATATTTTAATGAGAAGTATGATCAAAGACGTTATAATCTTCCAACTATGGAAGATTTATCGGTAATCATACCTTAAAATCCCAGCGATATAACAACACCTCGCGATATTCTTTTGCATATAAAAGAAGGAAACAAATTTACAAGAATTAATGAATGTCATCCTGCATATCTACCTCAGCATTATATTTTTATTCCCTTATAATGAGATAGGTTGGAGCACCGAACTTGCACAATGGGATGGAAATTTTTTTACCAAAAAAAGTCTATCACAGATGCAGTTTTATAGTTACCATTTTTTTTAGCATAAATCAGACTATTCAACAATACTGAGAGGAGGAAAACTATTCCAATAATTCTTAGTAGACGCATGGGCTTCGATTAAATAAAATTGTTTGTATTTTATGATATTTAAGTTACATGCAGATCAATACGCTTCCATAAAAAAAAATGAAAGAAGACAGATTAACGCCCGATAAATGAGGTACACCATGCATTTTACCATTATCACACATTGGAAGTCCAAGACACATGTATGAGATCTACCAAGGTTCAATAAAAATTACACGTTTTAACCATCATCCAGATATTTTTCTCAAAAAACTGCAATCTGAATTTTCCAGAAATCCAAGACGAGCTTCTAGGACATCAATATGCCTCTGATCGTCCCGATTTAGTGGCACGGGTTTTCGAATTAAAAAGGAAAGTACTCATGAATGAGATAACAAAAAAAAAAGAATGTATTTGGGAAAGTTGTGGTTCATGTACACACCATTGCATTTTAGAAACGTGGATTACCACATATGCATTTTTTAATATTCTTGGAGAAATCAAAGAAAATACGTACAGTTTAGCAGGTCGACAAATTTGTTTCATCCAAATTTCCCGATGGGAAAAAATATTCCAGTCCTCTTTCACACAATAAGGAAGTGTATAGTGCATGATCTATATGGTGATAGAAATCCAGAGTCCCCCCTGTATGAAAAAAGAAAGATGTACTAAAGGATACCCAAAAAAATACAACAAGGAAACATGTCTAGATGCTGGTGGGTGTCCGGTCTATCGTCGCAATGATGGAAGAGAAGTTGTTGTTCGTGGAGGACGTAAATTATACAATACAAATGTTGTACCTTACAATCACACTTAATTATCAAGAATGTTTAACTGCCATATAAACGTTGAGATATGTGCTGGAATATGGGGAGTGAAATATATAAACAAATATATCTACAAAGGATATGATAAAACAACAATTGTTGTTGGAGCAATATATGAGATTCAAATATACATAGATGCAAGGTACATTGGATCGTCTGAAGCTGCATGGCGTTTATTTGGTTATTAAATACATAAGGAATAACCAAACTTAGTAAGATTGGCGATTCATTTTTCATAAAAGAAAATAATTATTTATGAGTCAATAGGGTCAATGGAAGGGGTTACAGAATAAGCTGAGAATTATTAAACGACATTGATGGCTTACTTCGAGTATTATGCAGAGAATCCTACAACACCTGGTAATACGTACCAAGAGTTTCCACAACACTTTTCCTACTTGATAAAAGTGGCACATCAAAAAACAGGGTTTTACAATTTCTAGAATGTATTTTGTTCCTCCTAACGCTGAAGAATTATACTACTTGAGATTGTTGTTGACTGTTGTTGCAGGTGCAGATTCATTTGACCATTTAAAAACAGTAGACGGTGAATTGCCTCTTACATTCAAAAAAGCGTGCATAACACTTGGACTACTCGAAAATGATGGAAAATCCCTAGAGTGCCTTAAAGAAGCCGTAGATATCCAAACAGGTAGCCAACTAAGAAAACTCTTTAAAATCATTTTAACTGATTGTAACCCAAATGAATCATAAATTTTGTGGGAAAAGTTTGGTTTGAACATATGCGAAGATCTTCCTCATAAACAGAAAACATTGTTTAACATTCCAAATCTAACAAATGAACAAACTTTGGATTATGGATTATAACTGTTGGATAAATTACTACGCGAATCCGGCAAAAAGCTAAAATATTTTTCTACAATGCCGAAACCAAAAGAAAATTGGGGTAAGATCGTTGGCAACAGATTGCTATAAGAGTATAAACAACTTCAATTTGCAATAAAGAATCATAACTTAGAAGAAATATTACAAGCTTGAATCCGGAACAGTTGTCAGCGTATAATAAAATAACAGAGACTGTGTAACAAAGAGATGGTCGTACCTTTTTTCTAAACGGCAGTACAGAAACAGGAAAAACATTTGTATACAATACAATAGCTGTAATTTGTCGATTCAACGGGGACATAGTGCTCACCGTTGCATTATCGGGTATTACTTTATTGCTTTTGGTAGGGGGTAGAACTCTACACTCGACATTTAAGATTCCGATAGAAATCAATAAAGACAGCGTATGTTTAATTCCTAAACAAAGTTCAGAAGCTAAACTCATTAAAAAAGCAAAATTGATTATATGGGATGAAGTACCAATGCAACATAGATATTGTGTGGAGTTGGTAAATAAATTACTTCAAGATGTACGTGAAAACAAATTATTATCTTTTGGAGGTATTACTGTTGTTATGGGGTGAGACTTCATACAAACCTTACCAGTTATACCGAACGTCGGTCGTGCAGACGTCGTAAGTGCGTGCATCAGAAAATCTATACTCTAGAATAATATAACAAATATGACGCTTATAAGGAATATGCGCCTTGATTTACATGATCCGCGTTCGTAGAAACCTTACTCGAGGTAATATTTTCTGACACTGCATTTAAAAAACAATAATAAAATTTAACTTTAAAATAAATATTTTACCGATAGGTCGGGAAAAAACCAGAAGAAAAAGTTCAACTCCCTCATTCGGTGCATAGATGCAAAGACGTGAAAGAACTCATATCTAAACTCCATCCCTGTTTGGAAACATCTGATCAGGTATCACCAGAACAACTAACTGAGAGAATGATTCTATCAGCACATATTGATGATGTTAATGAGATAAACAAAGAAGCATTGTATATTTTGAATGGAGAGACATTTACGTATTTAGCTGAAAAAAATTGAATCCCGACGAAAGCGGTATTATCCTAAATTAAAGTAGGAAAATTTTACAAAATCTGAGTCCACCAAGAATGCCTCTATTCAAGCTACAACTTAAAATTGGTTCTCCAGTTATTTTGATGAGAAATCTTTGTCCACTATAGGGTCTTTGCAATGGTACAAGACTGTTGGTTATTAAATGTGGTAAAAATATAATTCAAGCAAAAATTCTAACCGAGCGCAATGCTGGTGACAAGGTATTACTACCAAGAATATTGTTTCAACCATCGGTTTCAGAATTGAATATAAACATGACAAGACGTCAGTTTCCAATTCGCCTAGCCTATGCAATGAAAATTAATAAATCAAAAGGTCAGTATGTAAAGTATGTTGGGATCGATTTACAAACTCCTGTGTTCATCCACGGCCAACTATACGTTGTTTTATCAAGATGCGCCAAATAGAATAATAGTATTGCTATGAGAGGATTCTGACAAACTTGAAACAACTAACATTGTTTACCCAGAACTTCTGCTGTAATTTATTGTGACATTATTTTAGTTTATTCTATAAATTTTTTTTATATTATTCTTAAAATTTTTATTTTTTTCATCACAAATCAAATTCAGGACTATCAATTAGTTTTAGCTAAAGAAGAAAAAAAATTCATCAACCAGTGGAATAAAACTTTACCAAAGCTTAGCTTTCAAAATAAGAAGCAATAGAGAATTATACTTAGATTGCATCAGCATCAATTAGGCATACTTCTCTTATTTCCAGTTTGTGTTCAACAACAATTGTCCCTCTTTTCGTCTAAACCTGTGAATAAGAGGCAATTTGATTTTCGACTTAAATTTACCAAAAAATTAAACAATAATTTAAACAACAACCAATTTAATTAGTTGTTTGGGATAATAAAAATTCAACTAATCACACCACACAGTAATACCCGATATACCAAGAGTATCAAAAACAAAAGTTCGTGAGAAAAGAGTATCCCATATCTGTTAGAATGAACATGATTTCTTTAGGATATGCAACATTATAGAACAAATATATGAAATGTAACAGAATGATAAATGTATATGCTTATTGTGTTCCAGGCTTGAACAAGGCAATGGAAGAAATTTTGGACAAGAGAGTTGATTGACTTAATGTCCTAAGCTAAATATAACATAATATTGTATTGTGTTTGTAATGCTTCTTACAACAGCTAATACCACTAGTACACAAATGGTCTGAAGTCAAGTCAATTTGGTGTGGCCATATGGTATTGGACACGCCATTCATTTGTACTCATAACGTGTCAAATAGAACCGAGACTTTTTGTGTATTTTTCGACACGCCAACATTTGTGTGTCTAAATAGCGGGCAATAGCCATGCCATAAGTCGAAGGCGTGTCTATATGGTGGTAAGAATCCCAAGTTTTTATCCCATTTGGCTTGGAAATTAGTTGTCTATAGACACGCAGTTAGTTTTTAAAGTGTTTGTTGTTTAACCTTTAGCCACGAGATATGTTTTTTAATTTGTCTACCGTGTAACCTGTAGACACGAGATATGTCTTATAACGTGTCTACTGTGTAACCTATAGACACTAAATAGTTTTTAGAGTGTCTACTGTTTAACCTTTAGCCACGAGATATGTGTTTTAAAGTGTCTATTGTTTAACCTTTAGCCACGAGATATGTCTTTTAACATGTCTATTGTGTAACCTATAGACACACAAATAGTTTCTTAAGTGTCTACTGTGTAACCTATAGACACGCAATTTGTTTTTAAAGTGTCCATTGTTTAACCTATAAACACGTAATTTTTTTTGAAGTGTCTGTTTTTTATCTTATAGACACGCATTATTAGTTTATCGTGTCTATATGTTCTGTTTAGTTACGCCAGTGCAATATTTGACGCAATCTTGTACCGTACATTCGTTCTAGACTAGGTGAAGATGATGGAATTTCCGTCGTTCATATTAGATGCAAGTACCACCATCCACGTGGTATATTATGAGCCATCCATTTCTTTCCAAAAAAATATCATTTTTTAAAATTAACGAAACGTGGCTAGATCCTAAACCATGCGTGTGTTTTAATACTGAATAAGATGATGGAATATCTACGGTTAAACTAGATGCATCCTACACCATCCATGTGGTTCCATTCCAAGTCATTTATTTCATACCATAAAAATATTATATCTTTAAACGTGGCTAAGTCACGAACTGTACACGCGTGCAGATATCGATGAAAGATGATGAAATTTCAACCGTTCACGTCGCACTAACTAAGCAGTTTATTTCTTGCCTATTCTTAAAAAATAGATGTAACGTTGTAAAATTTTAAACCATACACGTGTCGTGAACTAGGTGAAAGGCGATGTAATCTAGGCCATTAATCTAGATGTTTTCGACGCCGTCCACCTGGGACTAACCGAACCGTTAATTTCATACCAATTTTTATAATATTTTAAAAGTTCAGGTAACGTGATTAGATCTCATATTCATTGATAACAAAATTCATATTAATAAATCACACAGTACCATGTTTAGCTTTGCTCTAATATTTGCAAAGGAAAATAATATGAACCATTTATGTATAACGTTATATCTTTGACTTTTTAGGTTTTGGTGTTTCCCCATCAGTTTGTTGCACCTTGCTGTGTTCTCCGCATTCTTTTGGTCATCTGCCATGCCACTATATTCTACAACATGTGCTCTTAGATCATTTTCTGATATCTTATCAGAAACTTGAACAACTGCTGGTTGCTGCTGAGGATTTCCATGTTGCGGAGTTTCCTGCGACAAGAGAGTAATATTTAGGATTAATGCAAGATATATTCCCAAATCTAACATGAACTCAATTGGTCATGTGAGTTCTTATCAAGATACATGTAAAATTATTTTCCAGCAATAACTAACTGGAATGAAGGCTGCACCTTTTTAACGATGATTGAAACACTGCACAATGCAAAACTAGTGCCCATAATCAAATTGGTAACCCAATATATCTATTTAGTAAGTTAAATATCTAATTAACACTGCCATTCATGTTTCATTTAGTTGATAACATATTTGTGTTTCATATCATTCTTTATACAAACCAGATAGACTGATTTACGTAAAAGAATGTATTTTATGAATAAAGCAAAAAAGCTAAGAAACTAACCTTGTCAGTGAAAATACAGTTAGCTTTCGTCCAATCCAGTTGACTTGCACGAGCATCTTGTAATGTCTCAAACTCTCTAGTAGGTACCGGCAAAGGGAGTGTTGGGTCTACAACTTCATCAATTAAGACAACGTAGTTGTCACTAGCAAGATCTTTTCCATGTACTTTCCGATTTGCCACATCAGGAAGAACAATACCTCTAGCAACGCTGTTTTTCTTAGATCCAGACCAAAAGTCGCATTTTCGAAGTTGTAGAAATGTTCGGCATGTGGACATCATTTAGAGAGGAAACTATAGAACTAACAGTATAAATTCAAACGCCAGCAACAAAAAAACATACTTTTCTAGATGTCATAGTATGATGTTCCCCCGTAGATAATGGCGACTTCTGTAGAGATATTGAAGAAGCAGTCTGGGGAATACTGGTAGATTTCTGCATAATATTAGGAGAGTGCTTCTTAGATCCATTAGAGCGGTTGCTAGGTGCAAGAATTTCTTGTAAAGGTAACCACATATCTCGAATTCTATAGGTTCTCTAATTTACTCTGGCTTTCGTGATTCATATAGTTAATAACATGTTTCTCTGTGATATCCTTCTTAATAAATACAAACTAGATAAACTAGCTTATGTAAAAAAATACTCAACGAACAAAGCAAACAAGCCAAGCAACTAACCTTAGCCTTAGGAAGATCATCAAATTGAACATTAGACTTTGGCCAAGGAATCATTTTCCCAGGAGCATCTCCTAAATTTTCCATACCATCAGTTTGTATGGGTAGACAATAACCTCGCTTTTCTACTTTATCAATAAAGATATTGAAGCATTAAGCCGCTTCATGAGTACCCCAACCAAGTAATAGTTAGTCTTCCTTACACCTGAAAGCTCTGCCTCTAGCTAGGATGTCTTCCCTACTATCTCCCAAAATGATGCATTTTTTACCCTGCAGAAATTTATGCCATATGAACATCGTAAAGAGAAAAATCAAAAACGTATTAGATTTAAATGAAGTAAAAAAATACATACTGATGGAACTACTTTAGGTTTTTTGATCTGAGATTGGCTTGGAATAGGTGGAGCCAGTGATTTCACAGTCTCGGTAAATTGGTCAGGTTTTGGTCGACTTACCTGCAGCAGCTGAGTAGTATATGGCATATGAACACCGTTAAGAGAAAAATCAAAAACGGTATTACATTTAAAATGCAAGTAAAAATTAAAAAAAATACATACCTTTGGAACTGATTTAGTTGTCTTAATATGAAATTTGCTTGGATTAGTGGAGGTTGTGATTTCACAGTCTCGGTAGGTTTCACAAATTTTAGATTGCTTACCTGCAGCAGTATAGTAGTATATAGGATTTGTATAACAAATATACCAAACTCCAATGTGAATGCGTTGGTTATGTGAAGACACGGATAAAATTATTTCCTAACCACATAAGTAGCAACTTAGAATGAAGGGTGTACTTTTTTTACAGTTATTGAATTATGGCATACTGAAAAACTAGCTCATTATCAAATAGGTGACCACATTTATCGATCTATAGGGTTCTCTAATTTTCACTAGCATCCGTGAATCATATGGTTGATAGGATATTTATGTCTCATATCCCTCTAAATACAAACAAGATAAGATTGGTTTGTGTAAAAACATATTCCATGAATAAAGCAAACAAGCCAAGCAACCAACCTTGTGATTCATGATGGTAAGGGTTGTTGGCAAAAAAATTAAAGTATCAGTACCAACATCTTTTAAAGTTTCTTTCCCAACATGGGGTACGAGTAACCTGATTCTTTCATCAATAACATCATCAATCCGGACGCGGTGGCAGTCAATGGTAATCTTCATTCCTGAGCTAAAAAACACCTCTATTGGCTTTGGCGGGTACGCTATGCCTTTGGCAACGATTTTAGACTCCGTTCCATACATAAGTTTGCATCCTAATCCCTGCAGAACACATGGCGTATGAACATCGTATATAGAAAACACCAACACAATATAGATTTAAGTGCCTGGAAAAATATATTTACTTTTCCGGGATGGACTTCTTGGATGACACATTATGAGATTCCCCCGTAGAAGGAGGAGACGTAGACTTCTTTTGAGAAAATACAAACGTAGGGGATTCAATAGAAGGGCTCGTCGTTCTTGTACCAGGAGAGTGATGCTTAGACCCAGTAGACCCTTTCCCACTTCCAGAAGACTTCTTTCGTACAGATTTTCCATCATTTTTTGAAGACTTTTCAGGTGCATTTGCCAACCGATCATCCGGTTTTGAACATATCTTATGCTTAGATCGAATCGGAGAAGTTGTTAGGTCCTCCATCGTTCACTTGCGTGGATGACGGTGTACTTTTCTGATTTTCCTGAAGTGTGCGGTTGAAGAACGTTAGTAACAATTAAAAATTAAAACTTAGTCTCTTAAGCACACACTATCCAATCATAACTCAGTTCACTTACTTGTTCCCCAGAACTGCCTAGTATTATGCCTACAACTTCTGGTACAAGATGAACGTAAGTCTCCATGGATATTGTTAATGCCTTAACCAAAATTTTAATTTCCTCATATTGTTGATCCTTAGCTGCCATATGTTCATTTAGTTTATCAATGGAGTCTTTCTTGGATTTTCTCGATCGTACGCCATCCTTTCAGTAAATGCTAGCAGTCACCCCAAAGCCATCTCCTCTCACACACCCACCATTATCTTTTCCGATCACAAGAGTTAAGGCATCCTCTTTATGACCAACCTTTTTATCTCCATCTTGAATCTTCTTTTGCATATCAGCCTATGCATCAAATTTATTCAAAAAAAGTGTAAAATTCTGATTTTAACTTTACGCACTTATTTAAGTGAAAAACATGAGCTTTATTCGATTTTATCATAATTTTATCTGCCGCCTCCCTGACTAAGTAATCTGGTAAATTTCCGTCTTTGTCTTCTCCTGCTTTTCTCCACATGAAACACCGATCCGCAAGTTGATCTTCGGTAACAACTCCTTTTCTGGCCTGGTAGTTATCAAACACACGTAGGAGTTTACATCCAGTCACATATATTATGACATCAACTATGAGACATAAAATCAATTCCAAAGCATCTTATACGACAACAATACATAATGCATGGTAATATATGAGTATTCTATAATAGGACACATCCCTATAACGTTACAGGTTGCTGCTTATATGAGACACACACAACACGACAAATGAAACAAAAAATCAATGGAACAATGCTCAGCTTTATAGTGCAGTGTATAATAAGACAATGGGCTTACTAATTTTTCTTTTAATCCCACGTATCCTGAATGTCCTGTCCGATGTGGGTATTTGGAGTGTGATATTGCTTATTTCCCCTTTTCGGATTTAACCTTACAGTGGAGATAAAAAGAATATCATCAATATGTTAGGCTAGACATAAGCTTGAAACTATGGTAAATATAACAATGTGTATCCTCTAACCTTGAATTCTTGCGATTGTACATGTTGTACCAATTTGGTCCAGGATTCTTTGTCCACAACCGTTTTATACTTTCTGGGGACTTTTGCAAGTTGTTATGGATTATCAAGATAGGGAGCTACATGGCTATTATACATTTTCTTTCTGAAGTTCCGCAATTGAGTACCAAGACGTGACATGGTATAATCCTTCCTTCAATCGGAGAGGTCAAAAAACAACTACCGTTTAATGGTATGTTAGTCATAGTTACAAAATAAAAAACGATGAATAACGGAAGATCCGAAGATGTATACCTTTACTAAATCCCACATTGTCTCCTTTATGTCTGGATCGATATTTTTCTATTTCATATATCGAAGGCCAACTTTTAAACGGACCAAGTGGCCCAGATAACTACTGAATAAACATTTGTGATCTCCGCTGGGTCTTTTATATCTATCAATTTTTATTTCACTTTTTTCCAGGTTCTTTTTGTCAAACTCTGAATGCAGCTTAACTAATCTCGTCATTCCCCTATCATTCTTCTTCTTCATACTTTGCTGTTTTGGCTTCTCTGCATCTTCCCCTTGTTTTTTCTCCTGCTTCTGTTACTTCGGCATTGTATGGAAATATCAGAAACAACCTTAAAATATATGTGTTGTTTTAGTAAAAACAATACATACAAGATTTCGAATATTACCATAAAATTCTTCATATATATCAGCTCCAGCATCTTTTGGATCTTCGTCTAGAGAGTCACTGTCGTTGTCCTCATCTCCAGTATCTTCTGGAAATTCTTCTATAAAGTCATTGTTGTTGTTTTCATCTCCTCCTCCTGTATAAGAATCACTTAAACCATCTTCAGAACCCCATCATTCATCCTCAGACTGTCGTTATGACCGTCGTCTCCCATAACATAAACTGTGTACGTAAGTTCCAATTTGAAATATGAGATTATTTTGGAATAACATTATCTAAAACTAAAAGCAAAAGAAGCATGTTTTATAATTATATGACCTACATTCAATATTCAAAGAAGCCCTCCAATAGAATACCGATAGAAACTCATTGATGCGTGTAACTTAAGCATAAAACATTTTTGTAACAAACACAATCTCATTAAAACCCCTTATATTACATATATATATCTAAGATCTGAAGAAAATAAACCGTGAACCTCCTTTTCAAAGGGAAAAAAAAAAGTAAACCGAGATTGAAACAACCCATGATTGCCAGTAACTACTTATTTGATACAACCAAAATAAAAACCCAAATCATGTTTTAACTAGTAAAAGAACCTATAACATCTAACATCTGATTCTATGATATCAAACAAACAGAAAAAACTAACATAAGTATTCAATCAAAAATGGGTTGTAGAAATAATACCAGTAAGAACGAGCTAGTGTGATTAGATAGGTTACCTGTAAAGATGAGAGTTAGTAATACAATTATGATTTTAGAAAAAAATGAATCAAGTTACAAAAACTTGATGGAGAAGATAGTAGAACTTAACTTTCTTATTTGACCAAAGCATTAAGCGGGAATTGATTTTAATTTTGAAATCATCCCGCCCAGTAAAATTCTAAAATTTCATTTTCATCATCCTGCCAAACATATGAGTTAGAATGCAGATTCGAAATTTTTGGTTTTTTTGTTCTTCCATAAATTTTCTTTTCAAATATTTGATTTTTAATTATAACCAATATGGTTAGTTTCCCAAAGAATCCCAGGGTGGTTATCTTATTTTTAGGATAAAATTGTTTGTTTCCCAAAACCACGAACTATACTTTCCTATCTCTAACCAACTACAAAAAAGGTCATATAATAAATTTGGGAGTATAATATTTCTTTATTTCGAATTATATTTTCCCTAATTTTCAGCCAATAGATTATACTCCCTCCCTTGATCATAAATTGAGTCATTCAAGTTATTGGGACTATGCTGAGGTAGGCAGATCTTAGAGGTTGCAGTATTATAGGGAGCTTTTATCCCATTACTATATGGATCATCCCAACCCGTATTTTCAGAATTCATAAAAAAGAGTCGTGGTTAGTGTCTCCTAATAAAACAAACATTTCCCACATGCGGTTACATGAGGTGTATGGTTGCCATTCGTCAAAAATCCACTTAAGCACACCATCAGAGTGATTAAACCCACTTAAGCACACCATCAAAGTGATTAGACAGGTATAATTATTAGATACATAGACATCTGAAATGGCGGTAGGGGAAAATTAAGAGTTTTTCCTCTCTAGAGATGCAAATGCTTGGGGAAACACCCCATCAAAATTAATTTGTGGTGTGTGAGTACCCATTTATCCCTAAAAGTTGCTTTACAAAGCAGAGAGAAAACCATTTCTTCCATTTACTTTATCTGCAGTCTGAAAAGTACCTGTTTGGTGATTTTGTTTTTTGTAATTTTGCAGAAGATTACGTGTAACTTCACTAATTTTACATTATTTTTTTCACTAGCCATTTGTACATGTTTAAAGTCGTAAAACAGACAACAAGGAGATAATAAAATAAAACATAATATGCCAAATTAATTGTTTTTTTTTTTGTTTACAGGAAACTAAATTTTCTATTGTTTTTCCACATTTTCAGCTAATTATAGTTATTTTTCCCTTATTTTTTTCAAAAGAAAAGAGTGACAAGCGCACCACATAAAAACAAAAAACAAAAAATGGTTAGAGTGGATATCCCATTCTGCACATTATAAATGGTTAAAACTCATAATCTCATTTATTCCATGATTCTAGATTTAAATAATAAAAGAAATCATAAACATTACCATCTCCTAAATAACAAAATAAGAAATGGAAACAACCTTCATTTTCACAGAAAAAAACTATAAAAAAAATCCTTCAAAGAAAATAAAAAACAATCATCAAATGAACCTTAATTTCCACCACTTATGTTTCAAAAAATAAAACAGGCTTGGGATTGTCATCCTCAGATTTTCCGATTTCTGCTTCATCAATCTCCACAAGATTGTTGGGCTGGTGAGATACAGTTGGAACTTCCTCTTCAAAAAATTCCTCGGGCATTTCTGGTAAGCCAGAATCTTGTAGTGTCTCATTAACTGGCCAAGTCGGTTCAACATCTTCATTAGTAATTTCAATACAAGCAGGAACATCATCATTCTCAGTAGGAACATCAGCATCCTCAACGCCACCGACTTCTGCACGAATTTCAGCATCCTTAACATCAGCGACTTCAACACGAATTTCAACATCTAAAGGAACACCAAGAACCTTAGTCACCCTACTCAAAGTAATTGTAATTCTTAAATTACGGGATGCAGACATTAGTCGAGGAAATTTTTGGATTCTCTTATCAATTTCATCTATGTTATCCCTCTTAGAAACTCATTTTTTCCTATACTCTATGTATCTCTCTTTTATTTTATGTTTTTGTGGTTTATACGACCTCTTTAATCAGTATTTATATATCTAATAATGAATATCCTATTTTTTTTTAGGTTAAGTGCGTTATCTTCGATTGCCTTTTTTTTTGGTATTCCATACACCAAATATTTCAGTTTCCATATCACTAAAAATATGGTAGCAAGTATTTATATCATATAGAATGAATATGTCATGTTTATCTATTTTCTTTTTTAATCTAATTTAGTTTCCAAACAATCCAAAAATTTAAAAATCACCATCTCCGAAGAAATACCCTAATTGTTACAATTTTTTTTTCTTGGAATTAACTACAATTACCTAAATTTTCGGCCACCATATGTCATTGTCAACACCAAATACTCCATATCACTTTGTATATATATATATATATTATTTTTTATTTATTTTTGAAGCATCTCTCTATATATGAGTCATATACGAAAACACACCATATTATTTTAGTTGTTTACTCATATTTTTACAGTCCAATATTAACAAATTAATGCGACTTATAAAATGCACATTAGTCCATATAGCAGGGTGTAAGATAAAAGGTAAATCACATGGTTTCAGTTGGGCGAAACCCTACACGAAAGTAGGACTAGGCGTGACCCCTACAAGCCTATTGTGAACAATTGTGTCTTTTAAGTGAGACTAATTTAAAAGAGGATTAATAGAGGAACCTAGAGGGTCAGAGCTAAAGAAATTTGGAGAGGAAGATATTTATCAATAACTGTGCATTCAAATTTTCTAAATCAATCAAACATGGATGATGATGGTGATCGACGAAGAGAAAAGGGCAAAGCCCCCATGACTGAGCAAAAGTTGAAAGAGTTAGAAGAAAAAGAAAGAGAAGAAAGGTTAATCACCGTAATGCGGTTGATAGAGGATTTGAACAAGGATGATCTGGAGGTAGTACAAAACAGAGTAAGAGACTTGTTGCATGATATTGAACTCGGGAAAAACTGGGAAGAAGCCCATGCAGTATTAAGGGATCAGGAAGAGAATCCAGAAGTATTACCAAAGAAGCGTCATCTTGATCCCTTCAAAGATGATGCCAAGAAGGAAAGGTTTGAGGAAGTGCAGGCGAAAAATATGAGGTTGGAGACAATGGAGGAGATCAGAAAGGAAAGTGTGGCAGAATATTTTCCGCATGATAGTGATGAAAGTGATGAGAAAGATGAAAAGCAAGTTGTTGTGTATGAAAGTGAAACACCCACTCCAGATTCAGTGAAAACGACGATTGCAGAGGATGCTGCTGCTGAAGACCTAGAAGATGAACTTGACGAGTTTCGCGAAGATGAGATGAATGGGGATAATGATGCATTGTTGGCTCAACAGGACGATTCCGAAGCGGACAAGTCAGATCAAGATGAAAACGAAGCGGATGAGACATATGAGGAGGAAGAGGAATCTAATGATTCTGACTCCGAGTGATAGTCTAGCAATGGGTAAGTCTTCTCGATATTTGAATTCTTCTGTAGAGAGCTGGTGGATTTTCGGGTAAGTTCTCGAATGGAAATGATGTTATAAGTTTAAAAATGGTTGCAGAACTTATATTATTTTGAAGTACCTATCATCAAAGTACAAAGAAGAATTCAAATGGAGAGGGGTCTAACGCAAATGGTGAGTCACTGATTAATATTTTCTTTTTTGTTTTTGGAAGTGTCAATGGAATTGTGCAAGTGGCAATGGATACTGGAAATACAGGGGATGATGAAGGGGAAAGTTGTTTTTTTATTTTTTCTTTGTGGCAGATTGATTTTTCCTTAATGTTTTAGTTTATGAACATGTAACTGGGTATGAAATGATATTGTTGCTGCTAAATGTTGCTCGATACTGAATGAACAGAAGGTTATTACTTTTTTGAAACGCAATATGATGAAGTAAGGTTATTTATATTGTCCGATGATTGGGTATGATTGGATTGTTGGGTATTGATGATGTCGTAGATGCATGTAGTAATCTAGAAACTAAAACTATGATCAAAGAACTGGAACAGGTAGTTGAATACAACACAAAGCAAATAAAAAATGGGCACAATCATATAAAATGCAAGAGTAAACTGCGTTGAAAACAAATGCATACTAAAAACAAGTAATTATAGTCCTTTTTAATAGTTTTCCCTGCAATTCTCTGGGTTTGCATAAGGTACATCTATGTTTGAAATTACACCTTTGATTCTCTATTCAGTACAATTCACAATTATACTACCCCTAATGAATCTCAGAATTCTCTTTACAAGTTGAAGATTAGATGTAGTGGGAGGATGCAAAAATTGGCAAACATAATTGACAGCGAGGCATAAACCAGGTCTAGTCAGATTCAAGTATTGTAAACCACCAACTAAACTTCTATAGAAAGAAGCATCTTCCAGAGGATCACCATTGTATAGAGAAATTCTTGGACCTGCAGCAACTGGTGTCCTAGCAGGATCACAATTTAACATATCAGCCTTTTCAAGAAGTTGCAGTGCATACTTATTTTGTGTAAGAAGAATATAATTTACAGACCTAGTATATACCCAAGAAATAGTGCAAATAACCTAGCTCCTTCATTGAAAACTCCTTCCAGAAATCCACTAAACCTCTCAAACCAAGCCCTAGGAGCTTGTTTTAGTCCATAAAGTGACTTTTCAAATGACAAACATAATCATGATGAGTCTTATCAACAAAACCTTTTGGATGAGTCATATAAACATCTTCATGAAGGAAAACATAGAGAAAAGTATTTGATACATCCAACTGTTGAATATTTTTGTCAAAGCAATAGTTAAAACACACTTGATTGTAGTAGATTTCACAACTGGACTAAAGGTCTCTGAAAAATCTACCCCATCTTGGTTGTTAAAGCCTTCTGCTAATAATATCTAATAACAGTAAACACTATTTGGTAGAGAAGCATATACACCCCCAGTTTTAATCTACATTCTAGCGAAGGGAACGAATTATGAACATATATATATGTTTGAAATTGAAAAAAAATAACACTCCAGCACAGAATAAGAGTTCAAAAATAACCACAGGCTATAGATCTTCTTTCAAATACATGATTAACAAAAATTGGTCTCCGCTGGTTGCGTCGTATTCGACTTGCACATAATTGACACAAACACTACTTGGTGGAGGCTTATGCACACCTAATTATTGTATTCTATAATCTGACAACGAATACAAATCAAAAGATTCCTGAAATTATCTTGATTCATGAGATGCTGCTTCTCAAAACAGAATATAAGTTTTATTCACTAACGCTGATATCCTACAACCAAATACTATGTATGAGTCTAAGTTCAACAACCAAATATTCTTAAAAGGTATTACAAGCTTTCTTTAGATCATATGTCAATAGCATAAATCAGGACTGCATAGTATTCAACCTATAAAATCAACTGACACATAAAACTACTTGGTGGAGGCATAAAGCATGCTACTGAGATGTTCATAATCACCAAAACATCCTCAAAACATGATACAATTCACAGCAACATCAGATACAAATAAACCTAAAATCTAAAACCATGTATAATCTGAAAGATAGAGATGTTCATAATCACCATCAGAAATTGCATCATTCAAAATCAATAGTTTGTAACCTCCAATTTGTAAAATTATTAAACCCCCAAATGTTGAAAAAAATTTGATTCAGAGAAAATGAATGAATAGCATACCTTAGATGAAGATAACCCAGATCTGCATTTCCAAAATTATGAACCAGTGTCAATTAATACTTTTCTGAGAGATCGATTAAACCTAAAGCTAGGCTTAACTCGATATTTCACAGAAGTACTAATAACGGATTATAGTTCTTGATGAAGTTTTCCGAAGCTCAAATCGATGGAATTAGAAATGAATGGAGATGAAATGAGAGATGAAAGGAGTTATGTCTTAGACTCTCAGATGTTCCCGACCAATTATCTTTTTCTCTTCTAATTTCACCCCGGTAGACCGGAATATTTGAGTCCCATTTTGTGCACACTCTATAACGAGTGTGCACGTGACCTTTTAATCTCCACCATTGATTCAATTTTGGGAGTTATGTAACAAGGGTCGAGATCCTAAACATGAAGGGTAATGGGCCCATCTGTTAGCTAATTAACCAATCAAATAATTATGTCAAATATATAATAGTGTGCTGATTTTATTTCGCTTAACCTATTTTGTTTGGCATTAGTTGATTTTAGACCTCCGGTATAGATTTTTCGGTTAATCGGAGATTGGGACCCATTAGAAGTATCGGAGCATTTACGAAGTTTGGTTTTGAATTGCCACCTGATCAGATTTGCCAACATACACTGGACAAGTCTCATAAATGTTAAGAACAAACCATTTCAGGTGTGTACACAGACATAATGCAATACACCAGCATCACATTATGTATCTCAACATTTGATGGCTCTTCTGAATATGACCAACATCGGTACATTTAGGTTTCCGATGAAGATTCATTTCATATATATGAATGAGTCATTAAGTAGAATATGACCATCTCGACACATTTATGGTTCATGGGAAGATTCATTTTCATATTTTTGAATGAGTCATTAATCAAAATATAATCGAGATTGGTAAATTTAGGGTTTAGGGTTCTTGTGATGATTTATTTTCACATATTGGAATGATTCTGTCTGCAGAATATGCCCAAAATCGGTACATCGAACTAGGGTTCCGGTGAAGATTCATTTTCATATATTAGAATGAGTCATTAAGCAGAATATGAACAACATCGGTACATCGAACTAGGTTTCCGGTGAATATTCATTTTCATATATTATAATAAGTCGTTAGTTCGCACAGAATACGACCAACATCGGTACATTAAAGGTTTCAGTGAAGATTCATTTTTATTTGAATGAATCTTTAAGCAGAATATGACCAACATCGGTACATCAAACTAGGTTTCCGGTAAAGATTTATTTTCATATATTGGAATGAGTCATTAAGCAGAATATGACCAAGATCGGCACATTTAGGGTTCTTGTGAAGTTTCATTTTCATATATTGGAATGAGTCATTAAGCAGAATATGACCAAGGTTGGTACATTTAATTAAGGTTTAGGGTTCTTGTGAAAATTTATTTTCATATATTGGAATGAGTCATTAAGCATAATATGACCGACATCGGCACATTTAGGGTTCCGGTGAATATTGATTTTCATATATTGGAATCAGTCATTAAGCAGAATATGACCAACGTTGGTACATTATATTAGGGTTTAGGGTTTTTGTGAAGATTCATTTTCATATAGTCTTTAAACAGAATATGACCAACATTGGTACATTTAGGGTTTAGGGTTCTGGTGAAGATTCATTTTCATATATTGGAATGAGTCTTTAAGCAGAATATGATCAACATCGGTATATTTAGGGTTCCGGTGAAGATTCAGACTCAATATATAGGTCCTTTTTTTTATTTTATTTTTTTGCTCAAGTTGCTGATATCATCACCCAACAACTTTACCACGATACTACAATGACATATCGGTTTTTAATATAAATGACTAGAATACCCTTACAAGTAATTGGATCGTGAAATGTTATACGTTTTCTTTAACATAAATGTCTTTTCAAACCTTTATAAATAATCGAAGCATAAAGTATATCACAGTACATTTTTTAGCATAAATAACCAATATACCCTTATAAGTAATGGGATGAATGAAATATACTACTATGGTTTATCAAATTGAGGAAACGTAACTGTCAAACCCAGGAAAGGATTAAAGTGATTCCAAAAAAAGAGAGGAAAAAATTAGGTATTCTAGATTCACTTTATCAAGTACAAGTATCGAATAGGCAAGAGATGTAGTTAACAGATAGTCCCATTACCCTCCATATTTAGGATCTCGACCCTTGTGACATAATTCCCAAAATTGAATCAATGTTGGAAATTAAAATATCACATGCACACTCGTTAGAGAGTGTGCACAAAATCCGACTCAAATATTCCGGTCTTCCAATGAACCATAAAAATCTACCGAGATGAAAATAGAAGAGAAAAAAGATAATTGGCTTGGAACAATTCTCAATCTCTATCAGCAAATTCCTAGCCTGGTTCACTTTTATTTTCTCCCCAATCTCTCAAATCAGATTCATACATCTTTTTTCTCAAATTGAAATCACAAATTTAATAATCAAAACTAGAAATTATCAAAAGAATCATACTAACAGAAAACATTCATTCTTCATTAAACCCCTGTCAGTTACTTACAAACATCCCATAAAAAAAACCTTTATCCAGAAAATAGATAATAGTTCTAACAGCAAAATAAACATCCCATCACAAAAACTTAAAACAAACCAACAAACTGTACATCCCAACGTAAAAACAAACCAACAAACTGTATAAACCCTTAAAAACAAAATTTAAAGCTTTCCGAGAAAAAACGAGTAGAAACTTCACCAATCTTCATACCATCTCCAAAAAGATGAGCAGCAAACACTAAAAAGACATGTTCAAGAAAAACTTGTTAACCATAATTTTAAGCAAAATTTTAAGCTTAACAACCTTGGTCCTTCTGAATTTTCAGGGATGATTAATCATAATCATCTCCATCATTGTTTTCGTAATCATCTTTCTCATTGCACGCACTCTCATCACTACCAGTTGAAGCAACAGTACCATACCCATCTCAACATCTCCTCCAGAACCATCACTCTCGTCTTCATCCTCTTTTTCTTCATCAATTGTATCTTTATCTTCAAGAGGATCTCCATTTGTATCAAGATCATCAATGGTTTTACCATCTAAATCAACGTTTAAACGTTCTCTCATGGTCCTTGTAAATACTGGAGGATTCCCTTTCTGTGCTAAGTATTTTTCATACCAAACATCCTCAATCCTTTTATCTTCTCTTCATGCTTCTCTTCTGCATCAGATCCTTCCTCAGATGTCTCTTCCTCTTTATCAAAGCCTTCATCATCCTCATAAGACACACTCTCTGTCGCACTGTGACTTTTCCTCCAAACAAAATGCTCATCATCATCATCTCTTTCTCTCTGTTTCCGTGCATCCTTTGCCATCCTCTTCTGCTTCCATAGCGCATACTCAACAACATTTTCCTGACCTACCCATTCATATTCTGCTCTCCGATTGCTCTCTCAATCTCATCTTGCAAAAAATTCTTCAAATTCTCTAACTCTCTTGGATCTAGAGTTAGAGCAATATGCTTCGCATGATCATTTGCTCCTTGATTTTCCATTTTTCTTTGTTGCTAAACTTCTTTTCATTTTTAGTTTAATTCTCTGTATTTTGGAAATTATTTCTCCTACCCTTCTTATAGTGTCTTTAAAGATGGCATTAATAGTCATTTAAGGCATTTGGTTGAATGTCCCGTCCTTTGGAAGTTCAGGCATGCGCAACAACTCCTAAACCATCATAACTCCTCCTTAACTCGTACTCTTCAAGATTGCTAATAGAGGGTACCGAATTAGTGGGGGTGTACCAAATTAGTCATATGTCTAACCAGCTGTTGGTAGTCAGGTTCATCACCTATATAATTAGATAGGATTCTCTCGGGAATAGGGAATAAGAGTGAGGAAAAAAAAAGAACAATAATAACACGATTATAAAGGGGGAATTATTCATAAATGCACAAAATATTTAAATTTCCATTCACTAGACCCATTCATAAGTATGCAAAATATATCAATTTCCATATCTCTAAAAATATAGCAGCAAATAAATAATGAGATATAGAATGAATATTTCATGTATATCCAAATCCATGATCTTTGTAATTTTGTTTAATTGTTTTTGCATTAACTCCAATTACCTAAATTATATCGGCCACAATATCTTATTGTCAACACCATATATATAAGTTTCCATATCACTCTCTCTATAGATATATGAGTCTTATAAGAATACAACACCACATTTCTTTTAGTTTTTTTCTCATATTTCTATAGTCCAATATTAACAAATTGACGAAATTTATGTACCATTAACTCTGACTTGTAGATGTACACTTACGACTTGACCCGGTGTGTTTATTTAGTTCTTCATTTATAACATGAAACAAGTCGAATATGTGTAGAAGAATGTCACACCTCACTCAAAGTTGTTTTTCTTCTGCAAATCACTCCTCCTTTTCTTTCTATCAGAATGAACTGCAAATCCTATTGCTACCAATTTTTTTCTATGGGTCCTAGATTCAATTCACTTAGGAAAACCCTATGAGACGATTTTAAGATCTCAGAGTACGATGTGAGAGTACTTTTAGCCTAGAGTCTACGTATTTATAATCTGCATAAGGAATCATGCATATTACTGGCGTTTACGTGAGATTAATGCACTTGATATCGATCGACATTGTGTGGAATTGGTCCATGGAGAGAGTAGATGCAGTTGTCCCTTTGATCCGGATTTTTTCAGTCTCCAACTACAGGTTGATCAACTTCAATAACAAGTGGATCGACTTCAAGAACAATTGGTTCGGGATTTCAACCACGGAAATATGGCATCTATGGTTGATACAAGAAGACTAAATTAACTAAATAGATTTCTTATTTATCAGAAGTATGGTATATGATATCGATGATATTTAGTACTTTTTTTAGTTATTTATTAATAAAATAATATAATAAAAATTATGTTAATTTTTTTTATTTTTTTAAGCATGAACTCTGCTAATTAAGATAAAGTTTATTTATAATTTTTTCCCATTTTATTTTTATTTTTTTGGCATAACACATGTTGGTCTTGTATTTTGGTGTCAAAACACCACTTTCAATCTCTAATGTGTCTATTAAAATAATCCCAATTCTTTCAGATTCCAAATTGCCCTTCAGTTACAAAACATCCAGATCTTTTTCATTCATTTGCATTAAACCTTAATTTTCAAGACTATTATCATTTTCTTTATTTGAAGTATAAATTGTTATCATAGATCTAACTATCAATCACGTATACAAAAAATAAGATTTATCTCCCTTAATAGAATATAAAAATTCATGAAGCAGAATATGGCCAACATCGCTACATTTATCTTTTCCGCGTGGTGTTCCGTGTCAATGTGCATATTAGTCTGGCACAACACAGCCCATTAAGCTAACATGATGTGACGTGCCATGCCAGATCACGTGTTGTGCCGTGTTGTGCTCGAATTTTAACCTGCTATGTTGTAAACGTGCTGGCATAGCCCAATTTACACCTCTGTATTTAGGAATCCAGTGAAGATTCAGACTCAACTGATGAGGTCATTAAGCAGAATATGACCAACATAGGCAAAATATTAAGGGTTTTGTTGAAATTCCTGACAAAACTGATAAGATTATTAAGCATAGTACGTCCAACATCGGTACATTAAGGTTACTGTGAAGATCCAAACTCAATAAAATAGTTCATTAAGAAAAATATGCTCAACATCGATACATTTAGGGTTTTGGTGAAGATTCTGACTTAGATGATGAGGTCTTTAAGCAGAAAATGACCAACATCTGTATATTTAGGGTTTCATTGAAGATCCTGACTCAGAATAAAAATTCATAAGCAGAATATGCGCCCAACATTGATACATTTAGGGGTTCATGTGAAGATTCTGACTCAATAGATAGTCATAAGCAGAATATGACCAACATCGATACATTTAGGGTTCCAGTGAAGATTCTGACTCAACTAGCAGGTGATAAAGTCATTAAGAAGAATATATAACCAACATCGATACATTAATGGTTTCGTTGAAAACTATGACTCAACAGAATAGGTCACTAAGAAAAATATGACCAACATCAATATATTTTGGGTTCCATTGAAGATTCTGACTAAACTGATGATGTCATTAAGCAAATATGACCAACATCGATAAAATAAATAAAGCTCCAATTTTTATAAAAGAAAAAGATCGATTAAATTTTAAAATAAATATGAAAAAGATCCATTTTCAAAATTAATTTAGATGAAAACCAATTACAAATTATATGTTTCCGTTTATCTTTCCTATTAACTATTTCCAACCATTTATGTTTCCAAAAATATAATAGTTAAAAAATAGGTCGTTATCTCCAAAAATAAACTTCTTCGGTTTTCACTTTAAATATTAGGAACTTAATACCCAATATTGGAATGAATTTATCTTAAATGGGGGGTCTAAAATCCCATATGTCATGAAAAAAAAAGTGCACCTTCGAGGATATATTTCAATATGGAAAGACGATATATTAGGTATTGGAAATGAGATATGCACTTTAAAGGACACAAATTAGGGTTTTTCCTTAAAGATTAAGAGATATAAAAAATAAAAACCACACCAAAAAAAAGAGTGAGAATTAAGAAAGAGTAAAGGAGAAAATGAGTTTTAGAGGTAGAGATGGGAATGAAAAGGATCCAGAGTGAAGGATTCAAACAATAAAAGATTAATGGTTGCACCTCAGAGTATCAAGTGCGCTAGAAATTAAGGATTACTATTAACCTTGGCGACATAACTACTGTAAGTGGTGTTCCATTGGATGCCGAAATCCGTAATATTGGTTTCGTATCGTTCGGATATCCTGTTGTTTTATTGAATGCCGAAGTTCACGATGGGAAAACGGTGCTATTCATGAAGATTTCCTTCTTGATGAAACTGTGTCTGGCATATCAAAAATACCCGATGAGCCACTTATTGAGGAGAAAGTCAATGGGACTTTGGTTGGAGTACTTGAAGTTCCACCAGATCCTTCCAACAACAATTCCAACACATGGACACGACCAGATGTGATGGTTGTTGCTGAGAAAATTATCAAGGAGATTTTCGGCTGATTTGGATTGAATTATTTTATGTTTTTTTTAGATTTTTTGGATGCTGGTTTTATTTTTTTGTGTATTTGATAGATGAATTTAGTGAAAATTGTTTGTTCTTGAATATGTTTATTTTGTTACAATTTCTTTGTTTGTTATTTTACTTATTTGCTTCTAAATCACTGCATATATCTGTTAATCTAAAGACTCATATTAATCATTTTTGTCTGTTATCAAGTCAACACAAGTTAGCCACGATTCAAGCTTTTCCATTTCTCAATAATATGGTCCCAAATTTTGCCAAAAATAAAATGTTTTATTAAATAAATATTAATTTCAAATAAAACGACTTCAAAAAATACTACAAAAAATGTTAAAGGAACAATACTTAAGAACATCCTACTCAGAAGAATATTTTGTACAAATTCTATAAACTCTTCTCTTGTTCATTTAATTAAAAGTTCAAAAAATACCACTGCAGACAATATTAATAATACTAATGCCTTGACTCTAGTCTCTGATATTCTTTTTCTTCTAGGCAGATGCCATCAATTCCCTCACAATAAGTGCAATTACATATACACAGAACTTTCCCAATTTCCAAGGGATAAACCTAAAGTTATCATGTCCAAATAACTTATCCAGAGCATAGTTATAACTCAACCAACATCAATACACTATTCTACTCATAGAGATCATAAATGTTTTTTGGCGCATATTTTTTTATATAAAAATCCAATGTTATTATGTTCTCAGAAGCAATTCTCACCATTTATTATGGTCATATCATAAGAGAAGAAAAACAAAAACCTAGAAAAAGTCAAGCCACGTCATCAGTGGGATTGACCGTGGGATATATAGTTGGATAAACAGAATTATTCATTTACGGTCGGATTGAAAAGGGTTAACAATTTATTTTTGGGAATAAAAGGGTTAGATGGTGGTGGTTGTTTAATGTAGTAAATGCTCTTGTGATATCTTCAATGTAAACTTTTGCTATAAATATAGAGGTTTTTCCTGGTAAATACTTCACAAGAGTACAAAAAAGAGAGAAGGTTTAGTGAGAATTGGCTGGTAAGAGAAACAAAGAACCTTTTCCTATTCAAGAATATATTTTCAGAATCTTCATTTTTGAAACTGTCCCAGTAGAGGAAAGAGTCGATGAAGAGCCTCCACCCTCTCCTTATAAGACATGGTATGGTTTTTTCCGAAGTTTCGATAAGCTTCAAAAGGAGAGTGTTGAAGATATAGGTGATGATAAAAACGCTGAGGAGGATTTATGTAGAAATATTTTTCCAATGGTAAGGAGGTTTCGAGTGTGCAATGGTGTTAAGACTGAGATCTTGGAGGAACAACCCCAGCCCCAGCCTATTGGATAGGTAAAATCACGAGTACTTTTCATGTGATTATCTCAGAGTTGCATGCGAAGGAAAGGGTTAGGATTTGAGGGAAGAGGAAAAGGAGTGTCGACAAAGATGAATTAGGTTTTCTTCTTTTTTTGGGTATTATTTAAGGTTCTATCTCATTGTCTTTAATATCATTTTAGGCTTGCTGTTATGTTATGTTTTTTATTAACGTGTTTAAAAGGATAATCTTGAAATGGTCGGGTTTGTATGGATAATCTTCAATATCTTTTTAGCCTGTTATATGCTCATTTTATTCAAATTTTTGTTTGTTATGTGTTTGATAATCGTTGACTCGTATTAATTTCATGCCTTACGACCTCTTTATCTTATGTTAACTATGTTTTCCAATGTTATTATATTATAATTATATGACTAAAGTTGGGTATAAATTGGCTTTAGGGTAACTGAATAAAGATTTGCTAGAAAAGAATTTGGTTATGTGTATTTTGCTGATATTCATTGAATAAAACTCGAATTCATAATACGATATTTTGAACATTTTAGGTATGTATATTTTGCAAATACAAATTTTAAAATGAAGGGAGTAAGAATATTGAATTGAAATGGATGAACTCTTTGATAACCATATGGTGTAGTGTATTCTAGGATTTCTTTAGCTAATTCATCGCTGAAATTGCCATTTCCATAGTGCAGATTGAACATTACCCTAATCTGGTAGGAGTTTTAGATTTTTTTCCTTGGTAGTTTAATTTGGTCAGAAGAATAATCTCCCATACTTCATGTCATAGAGAACACGTCCACACAGTGTAGAAAAAATGTGTAATAATTTTTGCGCCCAATACATGAGTATGATCAAGTGTATTCGATAAAAATATCTAAAATTTGATTCAATGGGATTCAATTGGATACTAAAAATATATGGAGATCATTTTTGCTATTTGGTGCATATTTTTTTATAAGGAATTCTCACCAATTACTAATTACAGCTTTTTTTTAAGAATTTAATCATTTTATGATAAATTAATAGTTTATTTTTGGGAATAAAAGGGTTAAAGTTTAATTTTGGAAATAAAAGGTTTAAATGGAGGTGGTTGTCATTATATTGCTGCAATTATGGTGTTGAATAACATATGAAAGAAAAAAAAGAATTTGGGCATAGTTAGCACTTGACTGAAATTGGTGTTTTGTGAGAAATTAGTTGATGTGAAATTGGATGATGTCATCTCTACCCATTTATGATAGTGTAGACGGATCAGAACAATAAATTAGGGGTAATAGTGAGAGTATGGGAAATAAGTGAAAATATTTAATATTGATAAGACTGTACCCAAGAGGAGGGTAACTCATAGAGATCATAAATGTTTTCTAATATTTTATTGTTTTTGGAAATAACAAAAATTGTACCCATTAGATTATGTGGGGTATATTCTTCTGAAAAACAGAGTTTGTAAACCAAAATGTAGTTTTAAAGGTTTTATGCTTTAGTTGCTTTTATGACACTAGTGTTCTCACTTTTGGATCTTGTGTTATTCCTCTTTCAGGCAAATATCACAAAAAGTGCAAAAACAACTACCACCACATAATCCAAGATATTGAGTCCTTGATGAGAAATAAAAAAAAATACACGTATTTAGGGTGGGTCCCTTTCTGATAACTGTATGCTGTAAGTTTTCAGATCAGATTTGTTATGGTGAAAATATCAAAGAGACCTAAACCCTAAATTTGTAAAGTAAAATCGGTAAAAAAAAAGAAACTGACACTTCCCAAAACCCTAATAATAATACTATTGCCTTGACTTTTGTACTACGTATTCAATGTGGGAAAAAAATAGAAGTCCCCTAATATAGCGCATGCTTATAGTTATAGCTTTATAGGTGTTACGAAAGATTTTAGAAATTGATTGAGAGAGATGGTCAATAAGACCAGTAACTAAAGCCATTATAGTTATAGGTGTTATGAAAGATTTTAGAGATCTCATGAGAGAGTTGGTCGATAAGACCAGTCACTAAAGCCATAAATGATTAAACAATAGTGGATGATTTAGTTTATAATGTTATATAGTATTTTTTATTTACAAAAGCTCATTCCATCAGGTAATGTTGTACCGGTATAAGAGCAATAATTTTTTTTATTATGTGTCTATTGCCAATAAAAATTTTAAAATCAACTTCTTAGATTTATAAAAATATTCCTTATTTTATAAAAATAAAATAAAATAAAACGTAAACCATTAAATTATCAAAAAAGTAATCACATATGCTTAGATTAGTTTTTGTTGGGAATTAATATGCATATGGATAATCATCACTAATCCTCATCAATATGGTCCGAATCACTTTCTTCCTTTGATCCAGGCGTGCCTTCGCTAGTTCCAGGAAAAGCCAATTCCACTTCAATAGCATACAAACAATCTGCATAACTTACGTCCTTCGAACTATCTGAATATATATTAGGTGCTATGACCTTTGGCGGCTTCACCCTATTACTCAGATAAATATAATCAATCTCGGCCGAGATAACTGTGATATCGCCAATAATAGTACAGGTTCCGACACTCACCCAAGACGAGACACACTATACCCCCGATACGGTATTTGGCGGATAATCTTAGTCGAGATGGACCGGGACGAGTTGGTCGATATTAGTGTGGGGGAATTTTCTTTTAAATAAAAAAAATAACTTTCTTATTTTAGGGTTTCCAATTTTTTCTCATGTTTTATGGGTTTCATCTTAATTTCATGTTTCAATGTCTAAATTTCCATGTTTGTATGTAATTATTGCTTCGTGCTCAATAATTGATGATATGATAGCAATTGTCTTAGGTTTGAGCTTTACATTTTTGATTTTTGTACGTGGGTTTTGTTAGATGTAGTCCTATATCACCTACATCCTCAGTATTTCTGAAGTTTAAGAGCCTTAGGCGACCCTATCCTTGCAAGCCGGTTTTCGAGGATAGTTAGGCACATAGGTTTCTAAGAGGTTTTATCTGTTTCATAAAAATATCGAGTTTTTGGTGATATCCTGAGTTTTTTAGGTGGTATCTTAGAAAATTGAGTACTAGTTTTATATCTTAATAGGTGCAATTTGTGAAAAACATTTGATATAATAATTATAGGTATAAAATTTGGGACCGAGATTTCACCGATATTTCAACGATAATCTCCCTGATACAAAGTTGTATCAGTGTCTTGATCCCAATAGACAAACCAAAATCCGATATTGACTATATTGATGCAGATACATGTTTACTACTAAATATAGCCTCTGTATTCAAAAGGTAAAGTTGGGTATAAATTGGCTTTAAGGTAATTGAATAAAGATCTGGAAAAGAATTTGGTTGTGTATTTTGCAAACAATCATTTAATAAAGCTCTAATTCATCGATAAATACTAGTTTATGAACATTTTAGTTATGTGTAATTAACAAATACAAATTTAAAATTAAGGGAATGAGAATATTATATTTGAAATGGATAAACCCTTTGATAACAAAATGGTGTAGTTAGGGCTATCAATGGGTATCCATTACCCGGAACCGGAACCGGGTGCATTGGGTCTGGGTCCGGGTCCTAAGATTGGACCCACTAAAAAATTTAGTACCCGATTGGTAGAACCTTTAGGAACCGATAAGCTTTCGAGTCCTAACGAGTATTACCCACCGGGTATCGGGTACCGAATATATGTTGTTTTTGTTGCTAACATTGTGGCAGTTGGATTGCAATTAACCACAGTTGGGTTGAATTTTAAAATAGTTAAAAAAAGTGTATTGGAAACAGAAAAGACTGGGTATAAAAAAATGAGTAAAGAAAGAGAAAGAGTACTACTACAGTTTTATCTCCCAAGTCTCCAAACTAATACTTAAAGTTTCAGTATCAAACCTATATATTGAAAGTAATCATGATGAGTCTAGTAGTAACTTCTTTACAATTTCTTGTTGATAAACTCTTTGATAACCATATGGTATATAATTTGAGTTAACCTAGGAAAAAACCTGTTTATATTTTCCATTCTGAATCTGTTGAACATATATTACTGAATTTACAAATTTTTCCATATATTTAGCAAAAAGTCTTAAATTTATTCTAATTTCATGGACTTAAGACTCTCACAATTTTAATAGTCATCCAAATTTACGCAAGTTTAGAATATTTTTTTAACAAATTTGGGTATAATTAACTAAATTATGCAATTACTTACCGTTTATCATTTATTCCTTTTACTCAAATTTGATTCATTACATGTTATACAAAGGATATTTTTAGTGCATCAAATTTTTAAATGAATCATTATGATTATCTTTTAATCAATCGATTAATGGTATATCAGTTTCCTATGAATTATTTTTATTATATAAATTTGCATGTATAAAAATTGTACTTCATGTCATAGAGACATATAAAAATTGTACTTCATGTCATAGAAACATGTCCAAAAATTGTTCCATAAATGATCCACTTTTGGGGTCGATCATTTGAAGAAATATGAGGGGAGATATTTATTGAGGTGGGAAAATGAAGCGTAATATATGAGGGGGTGGTATATATGGAGATGGGAAAATAAAGCGTAATGATGTTTCACGTCCCCACCCTTTTGTATAACATTTACAAATAGTTATTTACTTTACCGAAATACAAAAATTGTAACCGTACGGACTGTGTATTAGGTACACCAAACGTTGGAAACCATTCAATGGTTATCTATATAAAGTTCCATTGTAAATTCTCCATCTTCATAATTTATTCGACTATTCAATATATATCACCGATGTGTAAGTTTCCTTTAGAACTAAAAACCAAGATATTAGGGCGACTACCTACAACAGAATGTGTTTTGCATAGCAAATATGTTTGCAAAAATTGGAGGGTCATCCTTGGTGATACTAAAATTGGTCTTCTCTTCTGTTTCACATCACGCATGGGAGGCGAACCAGGTTCACAACTCTTCTACGGGGAACATTTGAACCAGGAATAGTTCGAGGCTATTGTAGCCAACAGTCATCCGGAAGATAGACTTATGTGGTATTTTACACATCCATTGGTTGGATCTTGCAACGGTATCATGTGTTTATATGTCTACCATGACTCCTTCCAAGATCCTGTTTACATTTTGAATCCAGAATCAGGTCAGCACATACATCTCCCTCGAGAATCCGGGCAGCCGGACGGTGGATACACGAGCTTAATAGGAGGTTTCGTCTACTGTCAAAGTACTAATGAATACAAGGTAGTTCGAATTGACCCGGCGGGAAAAGTTGAAGTACACACTCTCGGCGACAAGATGGGATGGAGGACCTTGAGGATATTTCTGTAAGATTACGTGGATCGGGTGTATATGCACACGGCTGTATTTTTTGGATAGACGACACTTACTTAATGATAGTGTATTTCAATTTGAAAGTGAGACGTTCAACACACACTCATTACCACCCGCTCAGATAGCTGAGGATGAATTCCCAGTCGTTGCACTGATGCTGTTTGGAGTTACTCTCTGTGCGTACTACGTACATGATCGTAATAAAGCGGTTAGCATACATTTTTGGACATTAAACGATAACAATGTTTTCGACGCACCTCCTGGGGAACTCTTTGTATACATATGACTCTTGCAACGGATAAGTAAAAAAAATTATTAGGACCCAACAAGTGGTAATGGCAAGTTTTTAACGTGACCTGCAGGTAGTTGAGAATTTAGAATGGATCCTAGAGTGATGGATAAATCTTGGATGGGTACCGATAGAACCAAAGAGCCTTATCTTGAGGGAGTAGAGACATTTATAAAGTATGTTGTCCACCGATGGGGGATTGAGAATCGGATCGAATCACGTGACGCTGATGAACCAATTAGGATTTTATGTCCTTGTGTGAAATGTTTAAACCGCTACACTCACAATGTGTACATTGTTAAGTACTATTTAGCATTTAAAGGAATAAATGCAAAGTATACCATATGGACTGAACATGGGGAAGAATATGATGGTGACGTTGACAACGACAAACATTTGCTCACATGATTGTATTTTGATGATTTTGAAGGAAGTTCATCCAGAATTCATGTATACATTCAGAAATCACTTGAAACAACATATGATATCTTGTTATGCATGTTAGCGATCCATCTGAACTTACAGGTTATATAACAACTTCAGCAACACGTACTCCACATTTTATAAAATTACCTATCAACTATTTATTTTTTAATTCAATCACATAATTTTTTTTATCAATTCGGTACGGAAGAAGTATTAATCGCATCTAATTTTATTTTTTTAGAGCCGTCAAAGCAGAAAATTATGCAGTATAATAAAAAAATATACGACTGTTGTTTCAGGTTTGACTGAGAAAAACCTTAAAATGGCATGTGCAGCTAGCCGTCCATAAGATACACTTGTTATAAATAAAAATATTACCTTCCTTTTTTAACTGATTGCCATTTACACTATAGTTCATTCTTTACCCTAAGAAGAAAATCCGCCAAAAATAACTCCTCCCAAGTTTGAACAAGCCTTTGTGTTCATCTCTTTCGTCTCTTAAAATGTTTCATGTTTTACCCTTAAATCTTCTAATTTATCCCTAGAAAACAAAACAAGTGGTTTACTTTGATAATTATCCTACCAAAACCATTCCCATATCAGTTTTGCTTCAACTTGCTGCATACTCGGTTCGATCGTGTAAGTATTTATGTTCAATACTTTTTTTGTTATCCGGGAATATAAATCTAATGGTCATTGGAGGATTAAAATTTCTTCTTATGCAACTGAATATAACTAGGTAGTTAATACATTATTTTTTGGTATAATTCATATGATAATTGAACTTCAAATTGTGGTTTGTGATTAATCTTTGTATACATAATTAAGACTCTTTGCGATAATAACTAAGATTTTATTAGAACCACAACAACTTTTATATAGGTGGTAATGACTAGTTCTTTGTGTGACCAGGAAGCTGAAAATTTATAATGGATCCTAGACAAATGGATAAATCTTGGATGGGTACCAATAGAACCAGACAACCTTATGTTGATGGAGTCAATGTATTTTTTAAAAACGTTTTCCACCATTGGAGAGTGCGAATCCGGTGGAATAACGTGACGTTGACGAACCAATTAGGATTCCATGTTCATGTGTGGATTGTATAAACCTCTACTATCGTAAAGTGGAGAAGGTTAGGTACCATTTACAATCTAGGGGAATAAATCCAAAGTATACCATATGGGATAAGCATATGGAGTTACTAAGAAGGAGGCCTGGTGATGGCTACGATGATCCATACTATGAAGAAGATGTTGATTACCTAACAGATGCTGCAGAGACTAGATAAATGGTTGAAGCTTTAGGAGATCATTTCCCAGCAGAATATGAGAAGTTGCTACGGCTACTAGAAGATGTTCATAAACCCCTCTATGGAGGATGTTCCAAATATACAAAGATATTTGCAATGTGTAAGCTGTTCAACTTGAAGAGCAAGCACGGAGCATCATAAAAGTTCTTTAAGGAACTTATACCTTTGTTAAAATATGCTCCCTCCAGAAAATGAATTGATGAAAAATACATATGAAGCTAAGAAGGTGATAAAACAATTGGTTCAGGGTATGAAAGGATACATGTATGTATCAATGACTGCATTCTCTATATGAAACAATACAAGGATGAAGTCAAGTGTCCCACCTATGGGGAACCAAGATGGAAAGTTGACACAAACATACAAGAGGTTTACGAGAATATTCCGGCAAAAGTCTTGTGGTACTTCCCCATCATCCCCAGATTTCAACGACTGTTTCAGTCAAAGAAAATAGTCGAGTATATATTATGGCACGACAAGCATAGAAATAAAGAAAAGGGTGTTTTACGGCATCCGACAGACTCACCATAATGGAAAACGATAGATGAAAGATACGAATAAATCGATGACGATGCTAGAAATCTGCGGTTAAGCATTTCGGATGACGGAGTTGACGTACACAAAGGCACGTTGAAACATCGCAGTGTATGGCCAATTCTGACCGTGATTTACAACCTTCCGCCATGGTTTTGTATGAAAAAAAAGTTCACCATACTGTCATTACTAATAGATGGCTCGCCTTATAACAACATCGATGTTATGATGGAACCTTTCGTTGAGGATCTTAAGCGTTTATTTGAAGGAGTCGAATGTTTTGATACGTATGCACAAGAGAATTTTACTCTACGTGTAGTTATTTTATGGATAATAAGTGATTAACCTGCTCTCGGTATACTGTGTGGTTGCAAATACTCAGGAAAAATGGCATGTGTGGTGTGTGGGAAAAACACTAAGTATGTCAGACTCAAAAACTGTAATAAAGAGTGTTATATCGGTCATAGAAGATACCTACCATATAATCATCCATTCAGAAAAAAAAAGGGGGGGTTCAATGGACAAGAAGAACATGGTGTAGCTTCGAAACCTAGGACCGGGGAACATTGAAGTGGAATTGGTGCAGGTTAAGCCCGAAAGAGGTGGAAAGATAAAAGTGAAGAGAGTCCAAAGGACAATCCAACCGAAAAGGTTAACGGGGGGCGGAAATAATTATTGGAAAAAGCTCAACATATATTGTATAGATTTCATGCACGTCGAAAAGAATGTATGCGAGAGCCTCGTCGGAACATTGCTGAACATAGAATTTAAGACGAAAGATGAAGTGGATGCTCGATTGGATATGCAGGCTCAGGGGTTCAAACCAAAGCTGCATCATGTGCCAGATGGCAAAGGAGGATTTGTACTACCCGCAGCAAGTTACACATTAACCACAGAATAAAGGAAAAGTTCTGTCAAATATTGTAAGAGTTAAAGGTTCCGCAAGGGTATTGTTAAAACTTTTCAACCCTGGTGATTCGAAAAGATCGAAAGCTTATCGGACTAAAATCACATGACTATCCCATGCTAATGCAACAGTTTTTGCCCATTGCTATTAAATCAATTATGCCGAAGACAACTAGATATGCTATTATCAGGTTTTGTTAATTTTTCATAGAAATATCAAGCAAAGAATCAAGGTGTCAGAGCTAGATAAATTGCAGGATGATCTCTACGTGACGTTGTGTTTACTAGATAAATAATTTCCTCCATCCTTTTTCGATATCATGGTTCATTTAATTGTGCATCTTAACAGGGAAGTTAAATTATGTGGTCATGTATGCTTTCGATGGATGTATCCCTTTGAAAGTTGCATGAAGGTTATTAAAGGGAATGTGCAAAACAGAAACAGACCCAGAGGAGGCATTGCTGAAGGGAATATTACATAAGAGACAATAGAGATGTTCAGTGAGTACCAAAGAAACATGAAGACAATTGGAATTCCACCTGACAAGCATAACTCATCTGACACTGGTGAAGTTTCAATTCCTTTAGAGGGAAAAAGAATATCAGTTGGTAAATTGATGGCTATCAGTACTGAACTGTGGGCGAAAGCGTTTTTCTATGTACTGCAGAATTTAGCTGAAGTTGTTCCTTACATCAGGTTAGTATTAGTTTTAAACTTTTTTGTTTTGTTTTTCTCTTTTTTTGGCATGTTAAATTTTTTGAAAAGATAACAACATTTATTTTTGCGCATTAATTTTTGTTTTGTTTTTCTCTTACATCAGGTTAGTATCCAGCTGACACTTTGCGCGAAAAATATCCCAATGAACGGGAAGCACAACGGCATAAACGGCATAGTGAAACGTTCGGGGAATGGCTAAAAAAGGAGGTAAGAGTTTGCAGGAAATGTTACTTTTTCCATGTAATTTTTATGTCAAGATGAAGGCTAATCCGTATAATGTATTTCAGGTTAGGAGAGAGGAGGCAGCCTATAAAGAAAGTGTCAATGAGAGATTAAGGTGGCTCTCAGAGAAAC
This sequence comes from Papaver californicum, assembly GCA_023531435.1. NCBI lineage: Eukaryota > Viridiplantae > Streptophyta > Magnoliopsida > Ranunculales > Papaveraceae > Papaver > Papaver californicum. Next base: position 13,971,707 of record JAJJMC010030977.1, on the reverse strand, counting down.
CAAACCTTGATGTAATGAAATTTGAAGCATACCAGATCAATAGATACATGTTTCACACACAATCTTCATGAAGGTTCAGTGAACCAGAATAGCGGGGTTTACGTGCAGGCAACTGACACGAACATTGCAAAAGAGGGAGTAACCCTTGATCAGGCGGATTATTTCAGTGTTTTACAAGAAATATGGGTGTTGCTTATCATGAAGATAAAATTCCCCTTTTCAAGTGTAATTGAGTTGAAAATTAAAAAAGGGGTCTTTAAAGACAGACTTGGATACATTTTGGTTGAGCTTGATATGTTATGACATAAGGAGGGTCCATTCATCATAGCCTCACAATCTAAGCAGGTATTTTATGTGAGAGACCAGGAGAATAAGAAAAAGTCAATTGTGTTAGTATCACCTCCCAAAAACTACAGAGATGTCTATCATGATGTCGACGAGGAATTCAATGCGACAATTCATTGTCGGAATGAATTTAACTTGCCTCATATAGATCAACTTGACATGCGCAAAGAATCCAGGGATGATTATTATCGGACCGACTGTAAGGGGAAAGCTGTACGAAATGTTGTACAAAAAGCCACATGGAAAGCCAAAACATGACATGCTCAAGCTCTCCAAATTTATTGATGTTGTTGCCAATGTTGCCAATTTGTTAGTCCTTTATGAGGATTGATCTTGGCTTTTTCCTTGGGTCGAGACTCGAGTTTTCTCTATTATGAGGTTTCTATCGATTGCATGTTATTTTTTTTATTTTTCTTTCATTTATGGATTAACCTTTTTTTCTTGGTTTTCAAACTGGATTCCGTTTGCTTCTTCTTCACCGGTCTGCAACAATACAAGTTTTCAGTCTTTGGTTTTTTTTAGGGAACTTATAGATAATCATACTGGTATGAACCTCTTTTATGTAAAACGTATCAGGAACTTCATAGCTGATAGACATGCTTCTCATTCGAGAAAGCATTGTACTAAAGGCTACTTGGGATTCCTCTCCTTCTTTTTTGTTACACTATGTAAGAAAAGAGTCTCTTGTACATGTTTGTAACTCTATTATAGTTTAATATAATTAGTGTGTTTCTTAGCAAAAATTAGAAATAGGATTAACTTTTCTTCTTAAAGAAAAAAACCCCTAAGCGACAAACACATGTGCACAGCACAAACATTACACACATGTGAATCTGACAAAACAGAAACAAATAATTATTATTTTTATATGATATAAATAAGGTAAGGTGTGTTAAAAAAACCTTCGGACACTAGTTTATAAATTCTTTGCCCGACATAAATTATTAAATCTTAAATCAAGCCCATAGTTAACCAATAAGCTATACCCCGGGCTTCAGCCATGTTTAGATTCCTCGAATTATAACAAGCCCATCAATAATCCTGGGCTAAGTTGTAAAATTAGCATGTGGACTAGCCCAAAATTAATATGTACTATGTTACTCGAACTGACATGTCTAAATGGTGTCATTTTGGACACGCAGGGAGTTTCCCAAAGGGCGTATCTAAATGGAGCCATTTGGACACGCAGAACAATCTACGAACTTGAGTGTCCAATAAATCCTACCCTTTAGACACGCATAGTAAACTCCGAAGTAGCGTGTCTAATGATCTAACATTTAAGCCACGCAGAATAATTTTATGAACTGGCGTGTCCAATAAAACTACCTTTTAGACACGCAGGGAAATCTATATAGTGGCATGTCTAATAAAACTAACCCTTTAGACACGCTCAGAAATCTCTAGAGTGGCGTGGAAAATATATTGCACACGCCAAAATTGTTTCATGTGTCCATAGACCAATCTATGAACACGTTCTTTGACAAACATAAAACAGGCGTTGCTCAATGGTACCTTTTGGGCACGCTATGCTTAACGTGGTTTTTAATGGACATAATGGACACGCTAACTGAGTATAGCGTGGCTGAATGTGTCTATAATAGACACGTAGTTTTGTAGTGGCGTGGCTACATCTACGATTTCTGATATATACCCATGCCAAAAACGTGTCTAAGAAAAATATAAGTGACGTGTCAAAAGACTATTCGTGTACTAGTGTACCGAGGATATACATTGATCGAATTAGACCAATGAAATAGGGAAAATTTTTACATTTGTTCATAAACACCCAAAATCCCCTAAATCTTATTCCTACCGTCACCCATCAAAGACGATCGAATGGAAAACAAATTTACCACTGAAATTTGAATTGAAGGAAATCAGATCTCTATTTATCTATGACCCTTTCTATACTGAACGAAGCACATTCAATTTCAAAAGTTTAACTATCAATATGTATAATATAGATATTTGACTATGACAATGATTTGAAGTAAACATACATCATAAAGAAGGAAAGAAGAGAAACACAAAATGACCAAGGAATTACCACTGAACCCCGACAGTAAATTCAAACACCTACGAAGTCTGACTTGGTGAACAAACCAATAGAAAATTATTATGAAGCCACTTAAAGCAATGACAAAATGGCTCCATTAATCAAAACGAATGAAAATAAAGAAATAATGAGTTATCTTATTAACTACAATGAGAACATCAAAACTCCAACGCATAATGACATATCTGAATATAGAGACTACTCTTACAGTTGACAATCAAATTGATTAGAAGAGTGGAGGAGACAAACCAGAATAGATGTTCATCAAAATTCCAGAAGAATTATTTCATTAATTTTGAAGTTTTATAGAATATATATATATATATATATATATTCCTTATGTCTTACATAAAATAACTGTGGTACTAAATTAAGAATTGAGAATGGGAATTTTTCAATGTATATAATACATATTTCATCCATTAAGAATTTAAATACCATATTGACTTAATTTTTGCATTAATATTGATCAACTATGTCCACGCAATTGTAGTACAATGGGTCTTTTATTCACATATCTCTTGATGAGCAATAATTAAACTCATCGAGGATTGTGTATATCAAAAGTATATACTACAAAACTTAGCCATTAGTTCTATAAGATCAACTAAGTAGCACATACATGTTTGTTTCAATTCAGAAGTATGCTTTTAGCTAAAAAAATGCAAAGCAAAATCATAAATACTAATTCAAATGCAATGTGAACTGGAAGTGGAAGAGTATCCGTGTTACCTTTAGATTTTGGATAAATCTCTTATTACTTTTCCCAGTTGAATGAGTTACTCTGTAGCAATGAAAAAAAATACAAAAAATTACATGTAACAAAGTAACAAATTGAAAGATATAGTTTATGTTAGGAATTTTGTCTAACAGGTAACATCATTTGCGGCTGTAGTATTTGAATTTTTTTTGAATGAAATTATTTTCCTAACTTCAATCCTAAGTACAAAATTTAAACCCTTATACCTAATTTTCAAATTCCTTTATTATTAATATTATTATTATTTTAATAAAAAATTGACAAATTGGAAAAATGAATAATGACAAACTTTAACATACCCGAGAAATAAGTAGTAGAGCAAAAGCATCCGAACTCCAACAACACGAGGTCATTTTATACCGCTAAGATATAGTGGTGGTTAACCACCTTACTTTTTGTATTTAGTACCTCTTTTTTGTATAAAAATTTCCGTATATAGAGACTCTGCTGAGCTGTATCGATCCTGAGCTTTCTCGAGTACGTAAGAACTAAATAGGATATTATATAAGGAGGAGAATAAGAGTCAGTGATAGTAACATAGCTTGTCATCAGAACTCGGATCGAGCTACTTCTAAGGATCCATTCCTCGGCGATAACCTACCATCACCCGGGTAAAGGCGATAATTTTCAGTACGAAAACAATAGAAAAATAAACTCAATTACTGAAACAAGGACTTTAATTTTAAGTCTAGATTCTAAAGAAATTTCCACAGATAATATAGAACTGGAGATTATAGAATTGATGAATTAAGGACGTATAAGTTGAAATATATTTATTTAAAGCCTAATTCACTGGAGAAAGAAAAAAAAACTATGATTTTATGTGTGACAAAAATGTTAGGGTTAGGAGAAATTTGAGAAGAGAACGAGGGAAATGAGAAAAATGATGTAAACGAAGAGATTAGAAAAAACATTTTGTTTCTAGCAAAAAATAAATAAGTGGAGCTCTCTATGTGTATATGTATGCAGATGGTTTTGTTTTTTAGGTTAAAATTTCTTTGTAAAATACTGGGAAATGATAGGAGAAAGAGGGAAAAGAGGAAGGAATAGATAAGATGATATTTGTCCAAATAACGAAGATATCCTTGGTTTATGAAGTTTCACATTAGCTACCAAACATATATAGGAATATGGGATCACTATTCTTTTGTAAATATGTATTTATTACGGTTTTTTTTATTTAAATGTAATTATTTGTGTATAAATTTGGATTCCTATATCAACACATGTTAAAAGTGTATTATTTTCACTACAAATATACATTATCGATGGTATTTTTGGATTTATGGTCTACAAAAATTCTCTAGCTACATAAAAATTTGAGAGGTACAAAGTCATTGGTTTTTTTATAGTGTCCAGTTTTAATTCTCGGACAAGTAAACAAAACGGTATTAGTTCTTCACTGGACATTTGTGTATGTCTATACAAACTTATTATAAAAACAGTGTAAAAGAATAATAATTCTATGAGATAATAACTAGCATACATACCAATGACTAACCAATATAATTTATTTCGAATGATTAGCCTTCAATAACTATAAAGTTTTTCCAAGAAGTAATTTGAAGATTAAAAAGTCGAATTTGATTTAATGAGAGCATATCATGGTTCTCTTTAAGCTTGATCCCATACTTTTATTGCCTTGTTAAACCGTAAAAGTGGACGAAACTAAATTTCCAAATCATATAAAAAATCCATAACAAATTGATTTAACAAGTCTAATATCGGATAACCACAAAAATTGTCAAATTAATAAAAGGTTGAGCACTGGCCGTAGGTCGGGATGATACCTAGTTAGATATAAATAATAACGATATCCATTTCTCGAAACATAAGGATAAACCCAAAGATCTGAGACAATTAAACTCAATGGTTTATTGTAGATAGTACTGCTTGAAAAAAAGGAAGTCTTTTGCTTTTACTAATATGACGTGAATGACAGAACTCAAAGGTTTTATTAGACACGGGAAGGAAAAATTTGCTGATGACCCTAAACACAGTTCACAACATAGGATGGCCTAGAAGTTGATGCTATGGAGGGACTATTTAATAGATAAATGAGGATATAGGAAAAACTTTGTTTATCTCTAGAACGTCGTATAACCCATTCATATTTTTTCCTTGCAGTAGTATTGTCTCTGTGTGGAGGTCATTCACAACTAAAAAGGTAGAGAGTAACTCAAAGTAAACACTATTATCATTGCAAAAGTGTGAAACTGACAAAGAAACTGGCTTTTATTTGTGGCACATGGCATATATTTTTTAGTTAAAAGGATCTGTTCTTGAAGGCAAAAGAGGCATTACCAACGTTCTCAATTTGAAGTGCATTACCATTGCCAACATGAACCTTTTCAGTTCCATTGTGTTCATGAATGATGTTGAGATTGTTCGGGTACGATGTGAGACGATGCATGGCTCCAGTATCAGTGACCCAAGCATCAAACGTTGTTCCTGGGACGGCTACATATGTTGCTTGTTGTCATGGATGAAAAGGATGAAATTGCTTATAAAATACCAGCACTTTAGTGCAGCATGATTTCTTATTCCACGTAGTTGACATGGGCCTTGTAGATGTTACACTACAAGAAAAGCGGGTTTAAGCGACAAGTCATTTTAAGTCGCTTAAAGCCCCTTTTAAGTCGCTATAACCGTTATAGCGACTTAAAGTGGCACTCGCTGCCATTGTTGCAAAAAGCCCGCTTTGTAAAGGTCTAGGGCGGCCAGGCAGTCGCTCTAGTAATAAACCAAATTACCTAAAGCGAGTATCCTTTTCATTGCTTCAGAGCTAAACCAACCACCAGGGAGCAAGTAAAATTGTTATCGCTTAATATCTAGACCAATCAATATAGCAAGTAAAATACCAATTGCTTCAGATAGACCAACCATCCTAAAGCAAGTAAAACACCTAGTTGATAGATACATGGAACAACTCGGCCTGAAATTGCTTAGTTAAGGTTTTAGGCGACCAAGTAATTTTGCTCGCTAAAAGCAATTTCTTATTTTGATTGGCCTGAAGTTGGTTGCTTAAGTTTTTAAGCTACCGAACTTTTTTACTCTCTAAAAGCGATTTGTGAATTAGGAGCTATTAAATTACCTAGTTGAAAGATACATGGAAAAACTTAGCCTGAAGTTGCTTGGTTAAGGTTTTAAGCGACCAATTGATTTTGCTCGCTAAAAGCGATTTCTGATTTTGATTGGCCTGAAGTTGGTTGTTTAAGTTTTTAAGCTACCGATTTTTTTACTCAAGTTAGTTGCTTAGATTTTTAAGCTACCAAATTATTTTGGAATTCTGATTGATTGGCCTGAAGTTGGTTGCTTAAGTTTTTTAAGCTACCGAATTTTTTTACTCAAGTTGGTTGCTTAGATTTTTAAGCTACCAAATTATTTTGGAATTCGGATTTTGATTGGCCTGAAGTTGGTTGCTTAAGTTTTTGAACTACCAGATTTCTTCGCTCGTTAAAAGGAAATTCTAATTTAGATAATCCCAAAATATAATTATAATTAAAATTTAATATTAAACGTTATCACTAATTAAAATTATATAATTATATATGGCAAAAATAGTGACTTTATTGATGTACAACAAAGTTCCCTGTAACCAATTGAAGCATCTTCATAAGAATACATAAACCCTACTCAGGACAACTACCTCCTAAAATGAACACAGGAATACTGAGCAACAGTAACTAAAGAGAGAAACATAAAATCCCATGCAAATCCTAAATGATTAAAGCTTAAAGCTCATAACAGAACCTTATGACATCATCTGGGGAGGTCATGTTATTGATGACATCAGTTAGCAAATTCTCACGGAAGTTGAAATGAGGAACTACATCCAGCAAAGAACAAATGCAATGTACATCAACATGTTAGAAGGATGATTGCTTCTGTAAGACTATTAGCCTCTGAAGGCACACCTACATAATATAAGTAAGAAAAATTAGTTAGAAGGTCTAACCAATTGTTGTTTTTTATGGAATCGCAAATTACAAAGAACGTACGAATGATTAGAAGAAACAATAACTAATTACACGTTAAGAACTTCGATACCATTCGAAAGTATGGTCAAGGTTAAAATCCATGTAACATGATTATAAATCCCTGTAGGTGTTAAACTTTGTTGTTTCTCCACAGACTCAACATAGGAGCAAACGTCCAATCCAACCTGCCTCACATCAAAACTGAAATGGCAGGACCCCTAAACTCCCTTCTAGTGAACATAGTCGAGATTTAAACAACAATTAAAATGATTAATGATATATCCACAAGAAAGTGACTTCTAAGAAAAAATTTGAGTAAAAGTTAGCAAACCTGTTGCTTAGCCTCTTTTTCATATTTGTGCATTTCTTTCTGGGAAATTCGCCCTAAAAGGTTTAGAAGTCTGCCTGACAGCGTTGATTTTCCCGAATCAACATGACCCACCTATATAACATGATCACCTTTTGAATAAGAAGCTCAAAAAAATGAGTATGCACTATTTGGGAAAAGAAAAATAAAATAAGATGACAAGGGTGATAGACTCACAATAGCAAGATTCAATTGAGTCAGTTTTCCTTCTTGGTCTGGAAGCATCCATTTCTCTGGCTTGTATGGTGAGACTGACTTGGCCTTCTACGTAGTTGCACGATTCTGTGAAGATCCTGAATCAGAACTGAAATCATCATCATTAAGTGAAATACTCTCCTTGGTTAGATAGTATAGCTTTTGTATCACCACTCGAATTCTATAACCATACATCTTTCATAAATCATACAGCATTAAGTGTTCAAGACCAACGATAAGTATGGGACAAAAGATGGAAATTGCTTGTCGTAGCTACGCCATTGTCATAAAAGAAAACTCTTATACTCTCTTAATATTAGGAACAAAAAAAATACAATAAAATAAAACAAATAAGTATCATTCTTACATGCATGGCTATTAAAAGATTTAAAAGAGGTCAAATACGAATCCCGTAATCAACATCTCATAATACTAATAGTTTTCGCAATAGAAAAGTTCTGGATATGTTTTCAAATACCAAGGAAACCATTCTCCCTCCAAAACCCATTAATTAAGACATTATGTAACACCAATATCAAATACTGCCAACGATAATCTTAATTTAAAGAATATCTTCTTATAACATTTGTGCAACCAAAATTCAAACATAGTCCAGCTTCACACATACTAATAGAGCACAAATAGTAATTTAAATATTTGCACAGTACCAAGCTAAGTCTAAATAACAGTTCCAGACTAGGTTGCTTAGACCTAATAATTTAAATGTAAAACAAGTACTTAAACAACAAGTATTTAAATGAAGATCCTGAATCAGCACTCATTCTTGTATGGTGAGACTGACTTGAACATTTTGAGTTCGAGTAGCTCTGATGATGATTTCAGTTCTCATACGTGTAACCCTAGCTTTAAAAATCAGAAAAAAATCACAATCAAAACAATCGATGTAAACCTTAAGAAAATAAAATAAAAATGATACAAAATCAGGGATTGAAAATGATTTTTTTTAGATTATCAGAAATTAATTTTTTTGAAATCAACCAAACCAAAAATAATTTTTTAGTTCATATAAATCTAAATCAAAAGCAAACCCATGCTTTAAAACTCTTTCAAATACTGTAAACAAAAACAAAAATCTCATAATTTTACAGAAATGTTATCTTACAAATTAAAAGATACTATTCACAAAATATTCTCAAAATCAAGCAAAAATGGCGGAAATCAAGTAACAAGAATAGGATTTATACCTGATGATATCTTATTTTTGGAGTCTTCAATTGTATCGCATATGAGATTTAGGTTTTTTTTTTATTTCAGGAGCAAATCAACTAGATCTAGGGACTAGGGTTAAAAAAGAGGGGTTTGTTTCTGGATCTGATACATAGGTATTATTTTTGAGATGGAGGTTTGGATTAGTCTTTTTGTGCGAGTTGATTTCTGGGTTTTCAGATGAAAAAAAAAGCAGAGAACATACTTGTGACGTACTGAAGGAACACTGTGAAGTTGATGTTGCAGGGTACCAAAGATTGAATGATGCTTCAAGATTTAGTGGTGATGAAGGTATCGATGGTGAAAACCCTAGTTTTTTTTCTACAGACGGCGGCTCTGTAAGAGAGCGGAACAGGCAAAGAGAGAGAAAGACAAGGAGCGAAAATGATAGGGAAAAAAAGGTTTGGGGTTTTGAAAAGAAAATTTAAACGGTGGATAAGCCACCTCATACGGATCATGGAAAGTTTTGGATGGTCCAGATTCGGTGTTGGATTCTCATACGGATTGAGTCAAGTGTGTGAGTTAAATGTGTGGTTCTCGTTGTGTTAAAACGAAAATTTAAACGGTGGATAAGGCACCTCATACGGATCATGGAAATTTTTGGATGGTCCACATTCGGTTTTGGATTCTCATACAGATTGAGACAAGTGTGTGAGTAGTATGTGTGGTAAAACATCGGTAGGTTTAGGGTACCGGTGAAGATTCTGATTTAGGGGAAGAAGTTATTAAGGATAATATGACGAATATCGATGGGTTTAGGGTACCGGTGAAGATTATGACTTAGGGGAAGAAGTTATTAAGGATAATATGACGAACATCGATGGGTTTAGGGTACCGGCGAAGATTCCGACTTAGGGGAAGTGGTTATTAAGGATAATATGACGAACATCGATAGGTTTAGGGTACCGGTGAAGATTCCGACTTAGGGGAAGAGGTTATTAAGGATAATATGACGAACATCGATGGGTTTAGGGTACCGGTTAAGATTCCGACTTAGGGGAAGAGGTTATTAAGGATAATATGACGAACATCGATGGGTTTAGGGTACCGGTTAAGATTTCGACTCAGGGGAAGAGGTTATCCATCATTTTAACCGAATGTTCATCGATCTTAGTCAATTTTACCTGTAACCTATCAATCTTGTGTTAAAACGAACTCATGTGTTAGGTTTATTTATCAACCTTCAATATGAAAAAAATCCAAAGAATAGTAAAAATTATAATGATTGAGGATATTTTTATCTACTTTCGATTATACATAAATTTTGATTTTGAATATGTAAGAATTAATCAGAAAAAATAAGAAATGAATTCGATAATTGTTATTGACTTTCAACTAGACAAGAATAGGGGATAAGTATAGGAAGCCAAACGCCTTATATGTGATGTCGAACATTGAGAAGGATTCATTTTGTAGACTTTTGAAGGAAATTAAGGTTTCAGACGGGTATGCATCAAACATTTCTCGTTCTGTGAACCTTAAAGAGCGGAGGCTTATAGGTCTAAAAAGTCACAATTGCCATGTTAAATCAAACTTGTGCATTCAGTTTATTTATCAACCTTCGAATTATAAAAAATTTAAAAATATTATATAAATTATCATAATTTTGGATATTGTATCAATTTTCGATTATACATAAATTTTAATATGAGAATGAACCAGAGAAATAAAAAATACATTTGAGAATTTTCCTTGAATTTCGATTAGACAAAGTTTTTAAGTCCAATGATGGTATATTTAGGGTTCCGATGGAGATTTTGACTTAGGATAAGTGGTTATTAAAGATATTATGACGAGCATCGGTAGGCTTAGGGTTCCGGTGAAATTTTCGACTTAGACGAATAGGTCATTTAGGATAATATGACGAACATCCGTAGGTCTGGATTTCCTATGAAGATTCCGACTTAGTGGAAAAGGTGACAAGAACAATATCTTTAGATTTCCGGTGAAGAGGCCTACTCATTCTGAAGCAGAATATGACAAAACGTGGTATCTTTAGAGTTCTAGTGAGGAAGTCCATTTCCCCACTTTCACTCAAATTAGTTCAATTTTGGTGTATTTTCTTAATCCTACATTTAAATTGAACATAAATTCCTCTAATTTCGTTACAATTCAACTGTGATTTGCCCAATTTTCGTGGGCCCCTCAAAGGAATAGAGACGATTTACCCAAAATCTAAACATGTTAATACACTAAATGATAAAACTAAATGAAATCGAAACAATTTGAGTGAAATTGAATAATATTGAAAAATAAAGAGCAAAGTTGAACGAGACTGACTAATTTGAAGTGAAATTGAGTGAGACAAGTGAACACATTAAGCGAAATTTAGTGCATTCAACTAAAATCAAGTTAGATTGAAGGATACTAAATAAGATTAAGCAATATTGAGCGAGACTGATGAATATTATATGGAATCAGACGAGGTCAATCAATATTGAGTTTGAACTCACTAATTAATCTTCAATGTATTTTGAATTCAGTCATTTTTGTTCTATTTCACTAGAAATCACTCAATGTTTCATAAATCTCACTTGAGTTCATTCAATTTTCATCAATCTCACTAAAATTCACTCAATTTTTTATCGAACTGACTTGAATACACTCAATTTTGATCGATCTTACTCAAATTATATCAATTTTTATCGATTTCACTCAGATTCATTTAATTTTATTCAATCTCAATCAAACTCATTCATTTTTTTTTATCAATCTAACAAATCTAACGATAGCAAACTATGATCGGTATGCACTCGTCTAGATGTTTCAAAGTTCCACTCTTTATTGTCTCACCAAAATCAAAAACCCAAAACTTCTCTGAGTGTTTAATTTACCATAAACCGAAACCCATCCTCAAATCTTCACTTGAATGATTTTTGAAGCTGATGGAAATTCGGTTTGAATTGATAGGTAACCATATAAACCATTGAAATGTAGGATAAATCTAGTGAGGTCGAGCGGTTTTGGATAAGATTAATAGATAACATGTGAAATTGACTAAGATCGATAGATATTCGGTTGAAATGATGGATAACTAGAGAAAATGATGGTACTAAGCTAATCTTTAGATTTTCATAAATCGATCAAGTTGCTGAGTCGGAGATAAGAATCGTTCAGAATAAGTCGGAGTGTACACTTGAACTCTAAAGATACCACTTCTTGGCATATTCTGCTTCAGAATAAGGAGTCCTCCCCGGAACTATAAAGATACCACTTCTTGTCATTTTCATATTGAAGGTTGAAAATAAACCGAACGCACGAGTTCGTTTTAACACAAAAAGAAACACACATGCTACTCACACATTTTTCTCAATCCGTATGAGAGTCCCAAACATAATCTCAACTGTCCAAAAACTTTTGCAATCCATATGACCAACCTTATCCTCCATTCAAAATATCTATACAAAAAGCCAAAGTAGATTTTTTCTCTTCATTTTCCAAATTCCCTCTCTCTTTCTCTTTCGTTTTTCTTTCTAACCCTAACACAATCTCCTCCTCCTTTCTCTATCTCATCTCCATTTTCATTTCTCTGTAACTCATCAGAGGAGAAACCCTAAACTTATCAGAGCATTTCGATTGTTGGTGGTGCTGATGGTACAAGTCCAGGAAAAATAAGAGCGTGAGTTCAACCTTTAAAACATTTACTTTGTGCTTTGATTTGTTTTTGGTGAAATTTAATTTCTCTCTTGCTGGTCAATAGAGGTGAATTTTTTTTAATTTGAAGGGATTTAATGTTTGGGTTATACGAGGTAAAATTGTTTACGATTGTTAGGGCTTTAATGTTTGGGCATTGTTGTCAAAACCTCAAGGAAGTAAAACAACGCCCAAACATTAAAGCCATAACAATCGTAAACAATTTCTAAGGAAGTAAAACAACGCCCAAACATTAAACATTTTTTTGGGCTTTAATGTTTGATTCTCCTTGAATCATCTCTAAGGAAGTAAAACATCCATCATCGTCACCAAAAGGCGTTCAAAATGAAATCATTAGCAGGTACTAAAATCCATGTTAACCTGTGGTACCAAATGAAACAGATTTCCTGTTTTCTTTTTCGTTTTTTACCTTCTGTAAAAACCAAGTTCTAATCTTTCAAATTCAACTACTCATTAAATTTTTAGTAGCTAGTTGCTCATTTAATTTGTTCGATGAAATGTCATACAGTTTGGGTTCTTTTTTCAAATCATGATTGTTTACACATTTAATTCAGTTGAACAAGCTAGTTATTCTAACAACAATATCTCTTGTGTTCCACAGATTATTGTCAGTTTTTGGCTGTGGCAAAAAGTGGATAAGTTGGAGTTGGATTTTATTTTGAGCACTCTTAAAGTAGGTTTGAATTCTGGATGGAAATTGATTAATGAAGTTAATACTCATACATGAATGATTGTGTGTGAGTTCAGTCATTACTGATTAATATTTCAATTGGATTTTCAGTGTGTGGGGGAGGATATAGAAGATTTGGAGTACACTCCCAAACCAGAATTTGAAGGGTGTTTCACAGTGAAAAATGTGAAAAACGAGGTACCGCCAAATAGGTTGTTGGTTAGAAATCCAAGTTTGCTGCACATTGTCATATGTCTTTATTGTTTGTCATTTATCCTTGGCAGGTCGAACTCATGGACTTTCGATGAGTGATGTATGTGTTTGTTTCCAAAGTGCAATTTGTTTTTTTTTTCCTTTGATTGGTTAATTGGTGCAGAAAGTATCATTTTATATTGACTGCATTTCATGGACATAAAGTTGCATACTTCTATGTGTGAATTGCTCTAATCTTTCAATATTTGGTGCCATTCTCTCACTGATATTAATTAACATGAGTAAGTTCTCCTTCTTTTGGTTCTTCTAAGCTAAAAGCATGCATTTTGTTTGGCACAGTTTTAATTATTTTTTTTCTTCTTTTTCACACTTTGTTGTCCCATTTGTGTCGTAAGTTAGTAACCTAATGTTTGTATCTGCATACTTCTGTAACTCTTTAAAATGTGTTTACTGGTCTATTGAAGTTCTTTATGGCCCACATTGTAATGTTTTCTCATTGTGTTTGTAGGAGATAGGATTTAAATGTGGCAGAAATCAAGGGGAATGTCGTGCTAAATTTGCTTTCCATATGGATTGTTTTGCTTGGGTCAAACATGATAGTTATCTCCCTCAAGGGAGACAGGTTCTAAAGGTGCAAAACATTTTGGAGTCATTCTGTCATTTATTTGAACTTAATTTAAAGATTAGTAAAAAAGTATTTGTCTCTAAAAGTATAATAAATGAACATGCATTTTAATCCTAAAAAAATGAAGGCTCAAATACCTTATGCTCACTTAGCCATGGAACAGCCACAGGTACGAGTTCAATGGTTATCTTTGTTAATATTTTGTGCATTAGTTCATAAAATAAATTATGAATGTATCTGACTTATTTATGAAATATTTTCCACCAGACAATGGCGTCTTATTCTGTTTCAGATGTTGTTGCAACTTACTTCCTTTATATGACATATGTTCATCCATTTATATTTTCCCTTGATACAATTATACCTATGCCGCCTGATGAGGTATTGCGAAAAGGAAGTGGTACTCTTTGTGAAATGCTTCTTATGGTTCAGGTGGGTTCTCTGTAAAACTTGTATTGTTTTTGACAAATTTATGGATAACTATATCTTGTAAATGTTTTGGCTTTTGATGTGATACTTCTCTTTCATAGAACATGATATTGCAGAACTTTTGTATTTCGAACTTAACATGTTTCTCTTTTTTATTTGTTCACTGATATGTAGGTAATAGACATGCATGCTTCTGTTCAAGGGGATGGAAGAACTGAACAACATTGTTGAACATGCGAAACAACGACATCATATCATTGGGCAGTATGTGATGGGGAACGAAGGACTTGTGCAGGATGTTGGGACCAAGGATCAAAAATTCTCTGACTTCCTTAAGAAGTTCTACACCACCAACTACTTCTAAATCTGAGAACAGGACCCAACCCATCCTGCTTGTCCGGCTTCTCCTATATTTTGTCCTGGACAATATTGGATTACATATTTTTTTTGTTTTTCTTTTGTCATGTAAACTTCAGGAATAAAATCAAACACTTGAAACTCTTGTTTGTGTTTCATCAAAAGCAAAAAGAAACTTTTGTCTGTCACGTTTTATGTTCTCAATCAACTTTATTTTTGATTCACCTTCAGGTTGCTTGTTTGCTTTTATTTGGTACGATAACTGAGATAAGTCGGACTGAGTACAGAAGATAGGATCAAAACTTTGTATTTTTTGACAACGAATTTCTACTTGTTAAGGCAAATTTTTTGATAAATTGTTATTAAAAGATAAAATAGAACTGATAAACACACTGAACCAAAAAAAAGTTATAACCAAATTATAGTCAATTTAGTCGACTCATGTTAAAAAAAAAATCCAATTTGTGCATCCAAACATTTGCTCATAGTGAATCAAAACAATGATTTGAACAAGTTTTCATGTTTCCATTAAACAAATCCTAATAAGATTGTTGGATTAATACTAAGTTCTCAAATGTCTACTTCAAAAACTGACTTCTCTTTTGAAATGGTGGTGGTGGCTTAAACTTAGTTGCTCGGAGAGGTTTTACCAAGTAATTCATTTTTTGGTTGCTACGAGTATGTGCCTCAAAGTAAAGAGCTACACGAGCACTTTTCTAGATGCTATATAGATTACTTGAGAAAAGGATCCAGCGATCAAACACATCTGCCATAGCTAAAAATTAGTTGACACAACTTTAAAGCAGCCCAACTATTTGGCAGTTGCAAGTTTTGTAGCTTAAACCCTTAAAGCGACTAAAGCTCTTGCTAACATTTGGAGCAACCAATTAATTTTCGGTTGCTACGAGTATGTGCCTCAAAGTAAAGAGCTACATGAGCACTTTTCTAGATGCTATATAGATTACTTGAAAAAAGGATATAGCGATCAAACACATTTGGCCATGGCTAAAGATTAGTTGACACAGATTTAAAGCAGCCAAATTATTTGGTAGTTGCAAGTTTTGTAGCTTAAACTATTAAAGCGACTAAAATATTGGGCTCTTGCTAACATTTAGAGCAACCAATTTATTTTTCTGTTGCTACGAGTCTGTGCCTCAAAGTAAATAGCTACATGATCACTTTTTTAGCTGCTATAAATTACTTGAACAAAGGATCTAGCGATTAAAGATATTTTTTCGTGGCTAAATAATAGTGGACACAGGTTTATAGCCGCCAAAATTTATGGCAGTTGTAATTTTGGATGCTTTAACTATTAAAGCGACTAAAATTCCGAGCTCTTGCTAAGATTTCAGTCGCTTAAACCCGTTTTTCTTGTAGTGTTAGTTTTGAAAAAAAATCTTGTTCTGGCGAGTGGATTTAGACTTGACTGATTCTGAAATCTTCTTCTCTGTCAGCTCTTGGAGCCAGTGTTGAATTGCTTGTGGGAGTAATATTTGCAAGTGGCTGTTGCAGGGTATGCATTTGTTGCTCCAGACGTAAATCAAAAGAGAGAAGACGTGCATATAATGTATTCATATCAGTTATGGCAGCAGTTTGCATTCATGTAACTGTTGCATCATAAGCATTGTCAATTCCATTTAGAATTCACTTCTTTAAGTGGTTTTCAGTCACGGATTTCCTGATGTTGCAAGTGAATGAAAGAGTTGTTTAGCTTTCAAGAAATATTGATGCATAGTAGTGTTACCTTTCTTTAGTTGATGTAGTTCTCGACGTAGGTGCATCTGGTGTACTTTAGTTTTTGGAGCAAATCGTTTTTCAACTGCTTTCCACGCTTCACAGGATAGTTTAGTCCTACGACTTTAGATAATACACTCTCAATAAGTGAAGATAAAATCCAGCCCAGTAGGATCTGGTCTAGCTATTCAAATTTTGTGAACTCGGGATTGATTACTTCGGAGTTGGGTAGGGTACGTGAGGGAGTTTGAAGGCTGCCATCTACGTAATCTAAAAGTTTATAACCCTTTAGTAGGGATTTAAATTGAGTAACCCATAGTAGGTAATTGTTTTCATTGAGTTTTACATTGATCAGGTGATTGATGTGCAATTGTTGAAAAGTTTGTGATATGTGTCTAAAACACCTTAATTATTATAAATTGATTATGCTTTCTTTGCTATTTTTATTGTCAATTTCGTATTTTACGTTTGTTTTGAGTTCTATAGGTACATTGGAGTCATGAGAAGCAAATGGAGATAATTATGAGCCTACGACATTGTCCGGAGTCATTGGGTGTTGGCAAGCTTGAAGCTAGTAAGCATACAAGTCTCACTTGTGTCAATAACAGGGAATTACTAGGGGGAGGCCTACTGTTCCGTAAAGATGTGTTATAGGGTGTCAAATTGTTAAAGGAAAACCATATTTACTCGGGGAAACCACTTAAAGTTAACAAAATTATCACAGGGCTTCCATCACTACTTTTTCTTTATAACAAAACTAGGTCAAGACTTCAAATCAAGAAAAAAAGATCGAGAACAAGTCTTTCTCAGGTGTTGCCATTCCTAGTCTCACCGCCGGCTAACAAAGATGGCTCGTATATGCTTTGGTTCGGAGAAGAGTTCGGTGAAGATAAAAGAGGGAAATTGTTGTTGATATTGTGATCACTAATTTTCTATTAAATGAAGATAACATGGAAGAGAAGATATTGCTGCTACCGTGAATCTGGAATTGAAGAGAAATTGGAACTGTATGAATTTATATGTGGCAGCGAGAATAAAGTTGGCTGTGGTTTTTTTTGTGATGGGTTTGGAAGAAAACATAGAATTATATGATTGCAAATAGATAGATTTTATAAGAGTCTGTGAAACCAGGGTCGAGTAGTTGCCAAGATTAGGTTAATTTTATAAGATATCAACTGATGATTTAAGAATGGGTTTGAACTGATTTTTTCGATTCTTGGAATATAGGTTGAATAGAGAAATGGGTATGAGTTGTTTAATGAGTTTCAGTGGTGTTTTAGGGTGAAAAAAAATATACTGTAAAAGAGTACTTTTAATAAGTTCGAGAGATCAAAATCGAATAGGACAAGCCTAAACCAAGAGATGACCGTTCACGTCCTGCTTCAGTCACAAAGGTGGAGATGGTGGGTTGATTTTAGGGGAGGAAAGCAAAGAAGGTTGAGAAATCATATTGTGATGAAAATGGTAGTGTGTAGTTTAAGAATGGATTATCTCTGCACTACACCATTTTTAGTGTTTCGTAACAGTATATTTCTGTTACAAAATGGGCTTGCAACAGCAACGCGTTGAGAAATCACGTCCTGTTGCGAAATACGGTGTTGCAGATTTTCGTATCAGTTTCGTTACCGTTGCCAATTTGAGTTGCAACGGCTTGGTCGTAACAGGTGAACTTTTGCGAATTTTACACGTAGTAACAGCTTGAGTTGCGAATTGTGAAATTTCAATTCGCAACAGCTTTCTGCAGTTGCGAATTTTTCGCAACATCAAAAAAAAAAAATAGTGGTGGACCTATCTTGACCTGGTCAAGCATGGTCAAAAGTAGGATTCCTTGCATTCTGAAAACTAAGCAAGTAAAATCATTTCCTAAGTTCTACTCTTTTACTCTTCAGTTTCATTGTCGTATCATACATTACGTTCTGAAAACTAACCATCGTCACCTATGTTTCATACATTCTACAGAAAATTAATCATAGTATTACATCCAAGGAAATCATACAAAGTGTTGAAAACAGAATGAAATTCTACATATTGTGTTATGAAAAATGGAAATCTTACAAGGGATCTCTTCAATGGAGAAACTGAATATTACGTACAGTGGTTTGTAATTGTGTATAATCATGTTTTATATCTGTCTTGGTTTGCAGAAAAGCTACAATGAGACAAGATAGTAAATACATCAAACAAAAGCCTTATATATAAGATCCGGTCTACTCAAATGATTGTTAAGATTGATGTAATCATTAGAAGTTCAACAAAAGCAAACAGACTTCGTGTGAAAATGCAGACTATCTTCAACAACAGGTTCATACATATCGTGCAGTGAAGTTGAAAACTTTGTGAGTAATAAATCATTATAAGAAGAGCAGTTATAAAAGATCGCAATGGCAAAAAGAACAGAACACAAAAATAAATGTAACATGAATTACCTTAGGTTTATCCTGTTCAACATCAAAAAAATGCTTCACGTCGAGTAACCGGGGATCAATCTTTGCAGGGCTTTATATTTCTTACCCACAATGTAGGTTTCTGCAGATATGGAACGACTGGCATTTGGTTTAGTCACTTTGACTCTGTCAAATAACTGCAATGGAGACCCAAAATAGGATACCAATCACGAAAAAGAAGAAAAGTAATATTACTAAGCTCATGAAAAAGAAACAAAGCTCTTACCTGATTAAGACAGTACTGGACCTTAGTGTAATCTTGTGAAGAAGTCAAACTAAAGCCAACAACTACTTCAGCTTACTATATCTTTTTTCTCACCAAATACAGCTTCACTAGCTCCTCTGATCTGCAACGTATTGAGAAAAACGACTCACAAAACAAACTACATGGTTGCAAAGCGACATCCTGTTGTAGTTATAAACATTAGAAATTTTACAACTCATCTTCTTGCACATGCCAGCCCTCTGTCCATATGGCCTAACAGACTGAACAATAATGTCTTGTGGGTTCTGAAACATTGTAATCATGAAGGGAACCAAATATAGTTGCTTAGCAATACCATATTCTAGGCAGAGCTCCTCACACATTTCCATATTGCTCTTTACATCGCTTGAACCAAAAGGTCTAATCCAGTGCAAGCATACCTCCATTTCCAATATAAGGTCAAATCGCATACATGACTTAACTATGCTTCTCATCAAGAACTATTTTCTTTTCATGTACTTCCTTGACTATGCCTCTCATAACGCAACACCACACTGTCACAAATTTTATATGTTATTGGTAATTCAATCTAATACATAGAGACTAAGATTACAGGGGTGGAAAATAAAGATTTCAACTACCTAAATCAACTGGTTGGTTGCATATTTTCTTAGTCCTACATCAAATGAAGACAATACCTCATTTGCTTGTTCCAATAAAAGAAAACAGAATATTAATATAATACTCGCTTCCATATCCTCCTTGACAAGAAACATGGTGTTGATTCTGAGCACACTTTACCTCTATGAGGGTGACATGAATGTCATCGTCAACCTGAGAATATTTCTCATGAGCATCCTTAATGATAAAATCACTCAGTTCGCCACTAAACTCCACCCCGGTAGTGTAGTAACCGTTTCTTTCCTTCCATTGGAAGGCCTGTTGTCATGAATCAAGTTTCCCAAACTGAACGATTAGTTCACTGATCAGTGTTAGCTTATTATCTAAAATGAAATAATACTAGTTGCTAGCTTTCACTTTATTAAATAAGATAAAACCGCAATTTTAGTTGAAATATTACAAGATGTAAAACCTCTAAAATAGGCATCACCACAAACCCTAATTAGAAAGATCATTTAGAGAATTGAAATTGAACATTATAAAAACCTAAATCTAATAAAAGTGTTTTCTCCATCTTACCTTCTTCTCCATATGTAGATTCATATTCATCAGAACATTTACAAATCTATTCAGAAAACAAACTGTATGGACAACAAAAACCTTAATTAAAAATGAAGCAACAGAACTTTGAACGTGCAACAAATTATTCTAGGGTTTAGAAAACAAAATCCATTTTTCAACCGAAATTAAGTAACAAAAATTGTAAATCTAGTGTTCGAACTAGTTTGCTTACCAATTAACACAATTAACAGCTGAGCTAGACGAGATTACTGAGTTTTAGATCTAAAAATCATTTGCTTGGTTCGTCTTGTTATGCAACAGAAACATCAAATCTGTTTTAAGTAAATCTAGGGTTAGGGGTTAGGTTTTGGTTTTCAATCTGATAGATAGCAATCGAAAAGATGCAACAGACAGTGATGAAGACCAGTTTCATTTGAATGATTTTAAAAATTTGGTCGAATGGTTTATTTTTCTGAAAGAGGGAGGGATCGGGATTTGAGAGTCAAAATGACAAAATCGGTTGTAAAGAAAGAGAAAGAAGGAGCAAATCCAGGTATTTAGGTTTCAGATACTTTACCCATCTCGAAGATATCCTGCGGTTGATCTAGGTGTTAAAAAAGTGTTTCCAGCCGCACATACAAGTCGCACATGTACATGCTGAGCTGTTGCAAACCGCAACAACGGAAAAAGTTATAAGTTTTGCTATAGCGACGGGACGTTGCTATTGTTTTGTAAAAAAAAAAAGTTAGTTGCAAATTCGTAACAGGGCATAAACCATTGTGAAATTTTGTTGCTAAAACTCATATTTGGTGTAGTGCTAGGATAAATCTCTATTCTGTCTTAGTTCCTTGTTTTGAATAGATGAGGCCATTTATTTATAGTTTTGTAGGAAATACATTGATTTCTCGTAAGTAGTGAAAGTTACGAAGAGGTGGAGAAGTGACTATTGTAGTGGAGTCATGTTCGATAAGTAAGGAGGACTTGTGTGACCACTACCCCTCGTCCTCTCAACTGATCTGTAACCGTCCCATTAATTTTTAACTTCTTGTTCGTGGATGTGTTGCCACAACACACGATGCCATAGACCGCCAGACCAATACCCCAATGAGAATCCCCCATGTGTTGTATTTGAGATCTCGTAGAAAATAGTGGAGTCGTGGACCACCACTATTTTGATTAGGTCAAGTCAATAACTTGTCAAATTAGTGAGGCAAGTCGCTCAGTTCACTAAATTGATGATTAAACTGATCAGTGTCGAGTCTAGTAAGTTTAACAATCATGTACTAGCTTAAGAGTAACATGGCATAAATTTGGTAGTGTTCGAAGCAAATATTGTGTGAAAGTTCACAAGGACCAGTCGTGACACACTCAAGAACCGGGAAAAATAGGCTTGGTGAAGACTCATATAGGGCTGGCCCCGACATTAGGCCAGTGCCAAGGTAGTGACCCGTCTCCGGGGACCCGTCTGAAGTAGGCTGGTGCTGGCACTAGGCCAGTGCCAAGAATATTGACACATACCTAAGGACGCGTCTGAAATGGGTTGGCGCTGGCACTAGGCCAACGCCGTCCCTTGGGACGCGTCTGAAATGAGTTGGCGCTGTGCATCTTGAGTGATGCGTCCCTGAGGGATATTGTTGTTTAGTGACGCATCCTTAGGGAACAGTCTTAAAGTAGTGGCACATCCAATAGGGACGACGCGTAAGTATTGACGCGTCCTTAAGTATGATGCTAGAATGACATGTATTATTAAGGACTGAACATCGAATTGTGATGTGTTCTTTACGAACAGAGCATTAAGCTGGAATACGTCTTCGAAGATTAAACATTAGCTATTCCGAGAACATATAGATGTTATTCAAACATTGATGTGCATTCGAGATAAGTTCAAGGAATTCAACTATGGAAATTACGCGACTTGAGACTAGTTCGATATGGCGTAAATTTTGTAAATACTAGAGGGACTACGTGATCAATTATAGAACGCATCTAGTTATTCGTAGAGACTGTATCCTTAATTCTCTTGCGGGATATAAGTAGAAAATACAATATTTCATACTTTGATACAAAGCCAGAAATATGCGTGGAAATATGCGTGGATATTTTTACGTTTTGCTGCTAGGCAGAGGGTGATTTTATAATTTTATCCCTTGTAAAAAAATCCACCAGCTACAGGTGGGTATTTGGTGTTGAAAGATTGAAGAGAAAAATTAGTTGTTTAACCAAGAAACAAGAAGACATTGCATCTAAGAAATAGTTTTTTGATTAAATAAATTGTGTATGTGAGTTTAATAATGATTAGATTGATGGGTTGTTGTTGAATTTGGATTATATGCAGAGAAGGAGTCCGACTTTGAGTTGGACTCAAGAAAGAAGCAAACTACAAAGATAGAATAAGACCATCAGTTTTTACGCCCATCATAGTTCAAAAAAAGGCATGAACGTCCAATTCTGCATCAAAGTTTTACGTCGAGCATAGTTCTTGCTGGATGTGTAATGACCCGACCTTCCACCGATACTGTCCCTACTTGGCCACTGCGGTCATCCGGTAGTGTGGGGTTTTCTACGGGCACCGCTGGGTCATCCAGCAACAGCTTCCCGGGAGGTCACCCATCCCTGGATTACTCCCGCCCGAGCACGCTTAACTGCAGAGCTTTTTGCCAACTCTGAGCCAGTTGTGCTGAAAAGGCCTCGGTGTTAGGAAAGGACAAACCATTACTTATATTCCATTCGGCGAACCATACCTGCGAATTGGGGTATTACAATACCACCACCTTAAATTGGAGCCGTCCTCGGCTCCGGAATATATTCAAGCCCAGATCTTCGACGTTCCCTACCACCTATGATACCAATACATGGAACACCTCGTCCAGCGTACTCTCTCACCCTTGGCAGGTGACCCATCGTCGGATCTGATACCATTTTGTAATGACCCGACCTTCCTCACCGATATTGTCCCCACTTAGCCACTGCGGTCATCCGAAAGTGTAGGGTTTTCTATGGGCACCGCTGTGGTCATCCAGCAGCAGCTTCCCGGGAGGTCACCCATCCTTGGATTACTGAGCCAGTTGTGCTGAAAAGGCCTCGGTGTTAGGAAAGGACAAACCATTACCTATATTCCATTCGGCGAACCCTACCTGCCGAATTGGGGTATTACAGGATGTGAATTTACAGTAATTTGGAGAGTTTGGTTTGGTGTGGAATTCGTTTTGCTGCCGAGAACTCAGCATATGAAGATGGATTTGTTGCTATCGATTTTGTTGATGAATGTGGCGAGATTAAGAAGAAGTTTTATGAGTTTAAGAAGGACTGGGTGTTAGTAGTTAGAGTTTGTGTAGAATTATGTTTTCTTATAGACAAGACAGGGAAGATATAAAAGCTTGCTTATTTAGAATTTGAATTGAATTAAAAAAATGGTTTTGTGTTATCTGATTTGGAATTGCAGAGAGTTGAAGAAGCTATAAAAGAGACATAAAGCAACAGATCCCACACCCCCGTCTTCGACTGGTTTCTCCACCAACAGATAAAAGTTTTGCTTCTATTTAAACTCAGACGCTACCACCACCATTCTCATCTCACCTGCACTCACCAGTCCACCTTTCCCTAGGTAGCATAGCAGTAGCATCCTACCACCAGGACAATAGTCCAAAGTTACAGCAACACCTCCTCGAGCTACACCAACAGTTCACCACTATCTCGAGGAGTTACTTGTTCGTAGTTACCACCATCAGCCACACATCAATAAGCATCCAGACCATCATTCTGTTATCACCGATTTGTCCATCTTTTGTACCTCGCAATGTCATCTGTAACTTGTTGTTTGTTTTCTTTGCGTATTTGGTTTTGAAGTTCTAGTTTATATTATTTTTCTTTATTTTTTATGAACTCTAATATGTCCAGCTAGTTTTATTTAATTAGGAATTATTTCGAAACTATATGATATGAATTCTTGATTATTTATATCAAAGTTAATCTTTCTTTTGAATATTATTTTATTGTTTGTTTTCTACCGAATTTATGATCATGGATTCTTTGCAGGTTTTCAAGTGTATAGTTGAATAACTCGTTTGCAATTCTAAAGCTAGATTATTGAGCTGTAATCCGTAATTGTTATGCGATTAATCACAAGTAGCAAAATATCAACGCTACAATGAGATTTTGTGGAGTTTAATGTGTAGAAAAATAACCCTAAGTTAACATGTCGAACTTACAAACATGTGGTGAGGATCAACCCGACTCACGAAAAAAACTGGTCGATTAAGTTAAACTAGAGAGCTTAATTAAAATTGTTTAATTGGCTAGAAACGAGTAAAGAACTTATTCTACAAAGTGATCTTGGAGTCTAATGGAATAGTTGAACTCATAATGTGTCTAGGGTTTTCAGTAAACATATTTTGAAGAAGGTTTCACTTGTATTCATATTCACTAGTCGAGAAAGATTCCTTAATCATTCACATCCTCATATTGCATTCTTTTATTTGTTTTCGTAGATTTGCATTATTCTTATTTTCAGAAATTTATTGACAACTTTAACTCAACACTCCCTTAGGAACGAACCTGCTTATCCTTGTACTACTATTTAGTGTAAGGAATATATATTTGACGAGTTTGACACCTCGGTCAGTTCAACTGAAGACTTATGTTTGGTAGTATAACTAACCTGTTCTCAATGTTGAGAACTCTTTACATTTATATGTTTCCAATTACAACTGATACAAGATAGATACAAAACAAAACTTTGAGTGGAGAAAACTTCAACTCGTAGAATAAAAAGGAGATATTATAGGACCATGACTCTTTCCATTATACTTAGTCTGGAATTTTATAGGATCGGGTCTCTTTCTATTAGACTCAATCTGGATGCTAACTGTAGCATTATCCTTAACACAATGAAATAAAATGGAATCCAATATTTTTGGGTTTTATATTCATTAATGGACCTGTAAAAGAAACCTCATTATCTTGATCTTCATTTAAAAATCATATGGAGATAAATCCATTCATTTAAAATCATCCGCAATTATGAATATGATATATATAGAACTTAGGTTACACAGTTAGGTATAGAAAGATTATTAAAAAAAATATTTTTTAATAAAGATCCAAGGAAGCCAAAGTTAAGTTCTCGCTATTAATTTATAATTACCCACAAAAAACAATTCATGATAACAAAATTAAATTATCAATTAGAGATATATCTAAATCAATAGTTTACATGGTCTTCTCTCACACTTGATGCTTCCTGATACTAAAACAAACAAAACTAAACTTTTTTAACAAACTCACTGAGAACAATCGATCAAAAAAGAATTCACCATTAAGAAGAAGCCCGTGACTAATACACAAAGTTGATTTTACAGCTTAGCTTAAAGAAAGGAAAAAAAAACTGCAATCTATAAAAAATTTGTTTGTTCTTATTCTAGATTAAAACAGAATCTTAATAATCGGTAATAGTTCTTGAATCAAGAAGTTTACCCGTGGTTTTGTATATTTGAATGAAATTCATAATGGTTCAAATCGTGTAATCTCCGGTTACTGTCATTGGTAACTGACCCAAAACAATTTGATTATAATTCAATTCGTGACGAACAGAAAGGTGAAAGAGAGGATCATAGGAAGGACGAAAGGAAGCAAATGAGGAGGCTAAAGATTTTAGTAGGTTAGGGTTTCACTAAAATATCTAGATGGTAGTGATTCTCATATAGAGAATAGTTACCATTTTTTAATTTGAATCAAACGACTCTGAGAGCTTGTTAGATACTGTACAGAAAAAAAAGAAAAGGGGGAGAAAGAGATGGATTTTTTATTTGTAGGTTAGACACATTATATAATAATAATAATATTCTTTATATATATGAAAAGGGAAAATCCTAACCATCTAAATGAATAGGCCGTATGTCCTATAACAAAAACTATTTTTTGTTTGTATCTATACTCACTTATAAAGGTGTCTATCTTTTTATATTTTATCTTAAATTATCTTTTATTTTGTAAGGGAGATTTTATTAAATTAATTAAAGGGTAGACATTCAGCGGTAATGTTCATGATTTTTTTTTTCCTCAGTTGGTAATAGGTCTTGTTTACATAACTAGCAGTAAAACGATTTCTATACAGGGACAAAAACAGTTGACAACACGGGTGTACAGTTTCTCATCAAGCCCAACTGACTCCCAAACCTAAAATTTCTAAGAATTTGAGATCTCAAGACCATGTTTTACTTTCTTGCACTCCGCCCTTGTTATGTAGCAAGTCTTTCTTTTTTCCTATCAAGGCAATCAAAATAAAAGTCTCAAATTATGTCTTTGTCGAATACAAATGGACGAAAAAAAATTGGTACCGTGTTTTTATTTATTTATTCCTATTATTTTCTTTATTTATTTATGTTTTTCCGAAAGATCTCTTAGCTAATTATTCTTTCAAAATTACCTGGTAATTTGAGGCCTATTAATTTTATTTGAAGCCGACCTAATTCTATGTCCCCCCATATTAGTTGATAAGGGGTGTCTAACATATGGTTAAACTACTAAATTACCTTCTATTAAAACATAATACTAAAATCAATTACTCTAATCTATTTTTCATTTTCGTTTCCATTTCATATCAACCCATTCTTCTTCTTATTTCTCTCATCCTCTCTTCCCCCCCTTCTTTTCCATTTCAAACTAAAATATCATCGATAATCAACGATTCAAAAAACGATTAATTGTTTGAGTTTCTATATAAGGACAGTGGCTAAACGAGTAAAGCATCCCACTGGAGATACTCAACTTAGTGGAAGCGATCCAAAAATTGCACAAGCAATTCGAAATAAACAATTGAAAAAGAAAATGGTTACGGAAGTCAAAGAAACCCTCATCTCTATACAAGCACCACAAATGGCTCGAATCAGGTACTTTTCTATCATCCCATTCCCGTTAATTAGGTTTTATCAACATGCACATTCTCAAAAATTGAAAATTATGAAATCTGGGTTTTCTTTGTTAACCAGAATCGGACGATGTTCATGTCCATCTTGACTGATTCCTATAACAAACGGTTGATGTTCATGCCAACGTCGACCGATTGTAAAATATCTAAAAAGCCACGAAGAACATCAACCCAGAATTGGTTGATATGGGCATTTTATATCGAACGATTCTAGTTTTGAAAACACATTTCTCTATTAGTGTTTTTGTGTAGTATCGGTGGATTACAATAACCACATAGATCGAATGTAAATATGTGAAATACCCATAATCGTTAAATACATGTGGTTATATTGAACGACTGTATATTGAGAAAATGCCCAATTTTTTTGGTGGCTTTTTAGCCTAGAATCGGTGGATATGAACACCTATATCGAACGATTTTACAATATAAATTGCTAGGAATCGATGGATGTGGATGGATCATGATGGACGATCGTAGTCTTGGATTTCCCAAATTCAATTGAATTTGATTGTTGTTTATCGTATATTGTTGTACTCTTTAGGGGAAAAGGAAAGGGAAAGCAAGTGGAAAAAAGATCGAAGAAAAAACATGATCTTGCTTCTCCTCCGAGTATGGGACCTCGTCGAGAGGTCGATAAGAATTTTGGGGCTAAATACCGTAGGGGTTTAGCCGGCAAATCGATTTTCATTATTGAACCAACTCAAATGGAGCACCAAAGAGAAGATAAATCTTCTTTTGATACAGAATCTGATAGAGTTCAAAGTGAAGAATTAAGTGATAACAAAGATAATGAGAGCCATTATAAACAAAAACGAGGAGGTGAACTACAACAACAACAAGAACGAATATAAATACAACGGCAGAAAGAAAGGAGAAAGGAGGATACTTGCCAAAGCCCGAGTTTATGTTAGGTCGCAACCCCAATGATTTTATTCATGTGGTTACCGGGTGATTGAGGAGAGTTTTTATGAGGTTACGAACACAGTTGGGCTGCTACGATCTGTGCAACCATGGTAAGTATATCAACTTTATGTTATATTGTCTACTTTTATTTAATCTAATTTGTCGTGATATTTTAGGATCACACCGATGCCGTACGTCTTGTAAAACACCAATCGTCGGTGAGCAATATGATTTTATGGCCATGTCTGAAGAAGTAATATGATTTTATGGCCCAAGTCATCTAGATCATCAATGATTCGAGGTTGTTGTTTGGAGTAAATAACTAGGTGGTTGGGTATGACAAACCCCTTAATTATGCCTTCTTCAGGAGATATTAAGCGGAAACAGATATTATGCATCTTCTGTTTGGGAAATGAAAATAACCCCAAATGATGTATAATTAATCACAGGTATCAGCTTAGGAGATAAAGCCGAAAGGGGGACCCGGCTACATAAGTGAGCTTAGTTTGGATGACATCTACGAGTTCACTTTAAGGATGTTTGGCTGGGATGAGAACAAGACCAAGAGGAAGATGCTAATATCTGATCAAAAGCATAGAATGTTCAATCTCAAGAGCCTGGGAGACCAGTTCTTGGGAACAACAAAGCTTCATGAAAGAGGTGAACTGACCGATCACCTTATCAATAATATAACCACCACATATATTCTCTACATCTAGGGATCTGTTATCTTCTCTGATGTTTCCGGTAATCGGGTGAACGCCAACTACATCCAGTTAGTGGAACTATTAAACGAAGTCTGCTACTACTATTAGGGAAGTTCTTGCTTTTCCTTCTTGTTGAACGAGATGAGAAAGTGTACTAGGGTACACAGGAACCAAATCGGAGGGAATGTGGCTCTTTGATAAGTACCTAAAATACATTATTTGATTATCAATTGCTTATGTTTTTCTTAGTTATTTATCTTGTGTTTTGTGTATTTACGGTTGTTTTGAGTTTTATAGGTACTTTGGAGTCACATGAAGTGAAAGAAGATAATTAAGAGCTCAAGGCGTTGTTTGGAGATGTTTGGTGTTGATGGACTCAAAGCTAGAAAAGCTAGAAGCTTGTAAAAGTGTGAAAAACAAAAAATCATTAAGGGAAGCCACATTTAGCTCGTGGGGCAGCCACTTCGGCTTAGCAAGCAAATTACTAAGAGCACCAGCAATTTACGTTCTAGGGGACGCCACCCTTTTCTTATAAACCTAAAACTAGGGGCAGCCGAGTATGGGTGCCTAAATCCAGTAAAGCTAAAAAAACTAAATTGCTCATTCATCGCTTCTAAGTCAGGTTCATGACCAAGACACAATTGAGCTCAACACCGGCAAGATAGGGTCTTTAGAGATCGATAAGATGAATTTGAAACAAAGCAACATGAAGAGATGGGTTAGAAAAACGAGAATAATGGGTTGTTGTTGTAAGAATTGGAGTGGCTCGATGAATTGAATTCAGTGAGATGGTAACGTTGATGGCTTCTTTGAAGATAAATAGAGAAACAAAAGGATGGGTCACGACAGAATACAGGGTCTTCAAGTTCAAGAGTATACTAGAAGCTTTTGTAAGCGAATTTCCAACTGACGTTGATCTTTCACTTCAACCGGCAGGGAAGTGGTACTATTACAAGAACAATAATTTCTCGAGAAAGAGAGAAGCTTATAGAAAATTATGTTTGAGCATTTGAGAGAAATGTGGGTTTTGCAGTCATTGGAAAAGAGAAGAAGATAACATAAGAGATAGGTTTCTTCCACTTAGTAGGAGGTTACGGTGGAAATGTGATATGTTGTGGAAATAGTGGTAAAAGATTCGATACTCAGACTTGTGAAGATTCAATTTAGACCTAATTCTGAATTACACTAGAAAATAAGTAAAATATTTTAACAATGTTCGAAAGAAATGGAACTCAGAATTCACCAAAATCACTTCTGATTAGTTTCCTACAATGATTCTTTAACAATTATAGCTCTTTTATTGACTCGGTTTCTTTGCCAAAAGTAGATTTCTAAAACATTAACTATAAATAATAAGCATGATGCATCAAAAGCTCTTAAGTCCTAGCATACACCATCAAACAAAATCACAACTAATTAAGAAAAATCATAAATCAATTAAAAACCAATGCAAACTTCATTAAGAATCAAAAGTAGTCACCATTCATTCATGAAATATGGATTCCTCCCTTGTACCAGTGACGGGCTTTATCTCATCATGCTCAAAACACTCTCAAAAAATTGGTACATAGCTAGAAAGGGCTTGAGAAGAAGAAAAGAAACTAAAAATAATAAAACAGGAAATTGGCAACGCTGTATAGGCGTTACATGTTAATTGTTACAACTTCTTAGTGTTACAGTTGAAGATAAATGTTGTTAATGAAGATAAACGTTGTTGTCCAGTTGAAGGAACCGTCACAAAAGAACGACGGTTCCCTGTTCTCCGTCTTCTTTCTCGCAGCAGTAGAGAGAAATTATTCCTGAGCATATGATTGACTTTCCAGGCGTGATTTACGGCTTGAAACACTCTGATTGAAGTGTTTGAGTCTTCGTTGAACTTCTTAAACGCGTTATGATGACTCAGGTGCGTTAAAACTCCACAAAAATCGAATTCAACCAAATCGAGTTAAGTTTTCATGCATAACTTTTTCCTCCAAGTTCGTGATTTTGAATTTGAAAGGGGGTTGCCCCCTTCCAAAAATGGGGTGCCTTTAGCATCTTTCTTGGGTGCCTTTATCAATTTTTCTCGAGTGCTTTTGTCACTTTTTGAGCCGATTTTTCCACAAATATTTATTTTCCAAAAATACCTACAAAGACATAAAAAACACACAATAAGTACACAATCGAGCACTAGTAATACAGAGAATTGAGCACAATTTAGACACAAAAATATATCTATCAAATACCCTGATAGACACGTTTTCGTGTCTAATTTGTCCTTAATTTGTTCATTCCTAGAGCTTGATTTTGTGCTAATAGTGTGATTTTATGTGATTGCAGAT
>JAJJMC010030977.1:13836850-13885405 GCA_023531435.1 Papaver californicum | reverse complement strand
CCTGACACCCATCATTTAACCAACTCAGATCTTGATAAGAACTTGAAAAAAGATAAAGCTTGATGAAACTCAATAGCTAAGAAATCAGAAGCAATTAGAAGCATGCATGAACAATTGAGACTCAGAAATCAAACACCAACCAACAAAAACCCCTTAAAGATCACTGATTCCTAATTCCGGAAATTAAAGCACAGAGAAGAGAGAAAATTCTAAAACCCCGTTCGCAGACGTTCTCTCTCTTCCCCTTTTCAAATTATATGCTATAAAATAATCTTTAGGAACTTATCTGGTACTCTTCTTTTCGTTGAGAAACATTCAGTAAAGTTTTATCTTATAATAAATTTATTATGGTATCATTAGTTAGGGTTACCTTTCTTTAGGGTTGTCCTTCTAACAACTTTGCTTCCGCCGTCATCACACTTTATCAAATTTTACAAAATTTTAAACATACTTTCTTATACTTCTGACCTCATCAATACTGCTTTTTCTATAAAAAAATATTATATTTCACTTATTTCTTAACAAAAATAAAATCTCTTGGTGATGGCATAACCGTCTTCAACATCTCAGTTACACTATGAAATACCATAGTTCTTCCTTTTTCAATTATTACTCACTTCATCTCAATAAAATTTGATGAAACAAATTATCTTGTTTGGAAATCTCAACTTTCTTCAATTCTCATCGGTACTGACTAATTTGGCTACTTAGATGGGTTTCTACCTGCATCTCCAGAAATCATCAAGGTTGCATGTCAAGATGTGTCAAATCCTTCTTATATTAAATTTCAGAAATGGGATCAGTTTGTCAACAACTGCTTGAATGCTACCTTCTTAAATCATGTTATTACTGATGTTATTGGTTGTCATACAACTGATCAGGTTTGGAAATACTTAGCTACTACTTTTACAAATCAATTTTATGCTAGAAAGTCCATGATTAGAAATCAGTTACATAGTATTCATCGTGGGTCATTATCTGTAATGCTCATCATCATGAGATTAAATCTATTGTTGATTCTTTGGCTACGGTTAATAAGGGTATTCCTGATTGTGGTCTTCCCATGTATGTGTTAAATGGGTTGGATAGAGAGTATTATTACTTTATTATTGCTATTCAAAATCGTGATATTGAAATTTCTTTTGTTGTACTTAAATCTCGTTTTATAAACCATAGACAATGTTTAAAGGGTCAAGATACTACTGTTTCTTTAGATCTTGCTACTTTATCTGTTTTTTTCACCAAAATAACTCAGGATCTAGATCTTCATCTCAATACCCACCAAGATTTTCACCTCAATACCTACCCAAAACTTACAGATCTGATAAACCACCAACTCCATTCACTGATTATGCCTCAATGAAATGTCAGATTTGTGGACAATTGGGTCACTCTACTAGCAAATGCACATACAGGTATACCCCATCCAGATATAGTGCTCCTCAACCCAAATCACCTCCTTCATCACATAATACTCATCAAGACAGTACTTATATTCAGGTGAATGTTGCTTCCTTTTCTGAGATGTCAATATTTCCAGTAGCAACTGAATGGTTACTTGACTCAGGTGGTTCGCATCACATTACTAATTATGCTAGAATTTTCACCAACACTTCCAACTACACTGAATCTTCTAAAGTCATGGTTGGTAATGGTCAATTTTTCCCTATTACTCTTATTTGAGGCTTTGTACTTCATATTCTACTGCTACATTTCATTTATCCAATGTATGTTATGTACCTAGCATTCACACAAATTTAATCTCTAATAGTCAGTTTACAGTAGAACATCACCTGCAAAATTGAATTTTCACCATGGGGTTATGAGATCATAGATGTTGAAACTGAGAAAATTCTAGCAGAAGATCTTAAGATGAATAATATATATCTTATTGCTTCTTCTCATACCTGAACCTACTACTCTTGTGTCCATCACTGCTGGGCCAAATATTTGGCTTAAGAGATTAGGCCATCCTGATCATCAAATTGTAAATAAACTTCATAACCAACAACATATCAAATTATCTTCTAACTTTAATTCTAAATACCACTCTTGTCAACTTGGAAAAACAAAAGACTCCCATTTCAAGCATCTACCAAAACATCCGTTAACCCTCTCTCCTTGATTTATTGTGAAATTTAGGGGCCATAACCACACTTATCTACTTTGGGACACAAGAACGACATACTATTTCTTGATGATTATCATAGATTTCTTTGGATATATCCTACGAATAAGATGCCTGAGAGTTTTACTTGCTTCAACACTTTAAAACAATGAATAAAAATCTTTTATTTATTATTTCTTTTTTTTATTTTTTTTCGTCTATTGAATTTTAATGTGATGATGCTTATGAGTTGGTTAAAGGTAAGTTCAGAGAAATTTTGGATACTATTGATATTGAAGTTGCTTCTTCATGTCCACACACCACAACAAAATGGCATGGTGAAAACGAAGATCAGGCACATCAAATAAGTAGCCAACGCCATTTCTCTTCAAGCATGCTTACCAAAACAGTTTTTGTTTGATTTTTTTCTTACAGAAACATAATTAATCAACATAACTCCTCCTAAGTTGCTTAACTGCATCACTCTTTTTGAGGTATTGATTCATAAAACACCTAATTATTTTTTACATAAAGTCTTTGGTTACACCTGCTTTCCCTGTCTTGGAGCATATAGAATTGATAAATTAAGTGCCAAATCATCTAAATATACCTTAGTTGGCTATATCAGCAACCACGAAGGTGATATAAATGATGATAATACATCAAAGAAAGTGTACATTTCTAGGAAACAACATTTTTCTTGTGTATTTGTCCATCACCATTTTGTGAACCATCTACAACGGTTCTCTATATACCTTGTCCGAACTCTACCATCACAATTGTTTTTGAGCAACCTGACACATCTTCAATACAAGTTGAACCTATCATTTATCTAATGACAACCAGACTGAGAGTTGGTATCTCTAAACAAAAATACTGACCTAATTTTATAACCATTTCTATGAGTATTATCCAAAATGGTCGTATTTTCTTAATCTGATTCACAAAAGAGTCACACTGTTACAAACTCTTTGTAAAATGGTCACTTGTCCATTAACTGGAGAGTTACAATTAATTTTAACGTTGTAATTACCTAATTTTCCCTAAAAATTGGGATCAAAATCCTTACATAGCAATCACCCTCTAGGGTTCACCGCTTCCCCTACAGTGTTTAGCGAATTCCAACCCGATTCAGGATCGTTACATGGTATTCATCGAAAGGGTTCACTGACTCCCCTCTGGGGTTTAGCAAAGCTTCCACCGCCTCCACCACCACTACCACTTTATCACCACCACCTCAACCACTTAAGTTAAATGAGGAAGGGTATTTTGAAAAACAAAATATCATTTTTTTTCAAAAGTATTAAATTGGATGAAAAAATATCATTTTAAAAACACTAATTAAAGGTATGACCATTTTGTAAAACCAATTAGAGGAGTGTAACCATTCCGTAAAACACCCTTTTTCTATTCCATATGCTTTTTGTTCAACACTCATCAACAAGTCTCCTCTTGAACCAAAAACTTATAAATCTGCAATAAAAGATCCAAAATGGGTAGCTTCAATGGGAAATATGAGTACAATGGTTTTCAACAAAATGGTATATGGGATCTTGTTGGCCCTGATCCATCCATGAACATTGGGATGTAAATGGGTCTATAGGGTGAAGCTCAAACCTGATGGGACTGTTGACAGGTACAAGTCAAAACTTGTAGACATAGGGTACCTGCAACAAGATGACATAAATTACAATGAGACTTTCATCCCTATAGTGGAGTCTACCACCATAAGGGTTGTCATCACCATAACATTAACTAGACATCGGAGCATCAAGCAATTAGATGTCTTTAAATTCTTTCTTCATAGCAATCTATTTAAAACAATGTCCATTGAACAATCTCAAGGCTTTGTTTATCCCACAAAATCTAACCATGTTTGTCTCGAGAAATATATATATGGTCTTAAACAAGCCCCGAAGGCTTGGTGTAAGAAATTCAATGTCTTTCTACTTCAAAATGAGTTTTTAAAGGCTCTTACTGATCATTCTATGTTCATAGACAATAATTCAGGTATTATTATTATTATTCTACTCCTCTATGTAGATGATATTATTCTCACTTGCAGTTAAAAAGACTTCATTGCTCATTTCATTTCCTAACTTAGTTATACTTTTGCAATGAAATATCTTTGAAATCTTTATTATGACATTGAAGATGACATGACTACTACTCCTTATTCTGCCATACTCAGTCAACAAAGTACATTTTAGATCTTTTATCCTGATCAAGTATGCTAGATTGTAACATGTCACCACTGAGAAAAAAAATTCAACTCTTGATGGAAAACCACTTATTGATCTTCTCCAATTCAAGAGTCTGGTTGGGGATCTGCAATACCTTACACTAACTAGGCCTGCCATAAACTTTACAGTGAACTATGTATCGCAATCCATGCATGCTCCAACAGACTCTCATTTGATTCTTTCCAAGCGCATTCCTAGATTCTTGAAAGGGACTCTAGGTGCTAGTATTACTTTATTTATAAAGGACATTACCTCAATAAGTGGTTATTCTAACTCTGATTGGGCATGTTGTCCAGATACCAGGCGCTCTACTTCAGGTTTTTGTGTTTTCCTATGGGATTCTCTTATCTTTTGGTCTTCTAAAAAGCAACCTGTAGTTGCTAATTCATCTATAGAGGCAGAATACAAGGTGAACAACCTATTTTCTTCTGAGGTTATGTGTTATGTTGTTCAGCATTGTGACCTTCCTACACCACCCATTAACACATTTGAGAACAATATAACCAATTTTTTGTATTATTATCAAAAGTTGTTGCAATGTTAATTTTCATCACTCTAACAGTTGGGTGAGACCAGGATTGGCAGTGGTAATGGTTATGTTGATTTGCAGTTACTGGAGTATGTGTTCTATTGAGTTTTCATTCCTTGTCTGCAGTGATATAAGTACTCTTGGTATTTTGGATGATGTTCCTAAACAATTTGTCACATCCAGCCATGCCAAATTATTGTTGCACATAAGGCATTCCAACTTCCTATATCTTAATTCTAATCTGAAAGAGTTTTATACCAGTCTAAGATCCATATTTTGACAAAAATAAGGTAAACATTATGTGGGAAATGGTTGTGATTTGAGGTAAATTACACACTTATAGCAAATGAGCACCGGAAGAAGATTGTTCCCAGAATTCATTATGTTGTGAACATAAAAAGCCACACATTAGGGATGTTCGTAAATTGGGTCAACTTCCCTGCATTGGGGGCCATATCCTGGACACACTTATAAATAAATAGCTTTATCCTAGGTGTTGTATGAGTATCCCATATCCTATCCCACTAGGAATTGCATATATGGGTGATTCCTTGGATTGAATTATAAAGAGTTTTGGTAGTGAACATACCATTTATAAAGGGATGGCATCTTGGAATATCAATTATATTGTTGTTTATATGAATGAGAGAAATACCATGCAAGGTATTACCATCAAAGGAATAATATAACAGTGACTAGTTTCATTCACCTTGTAGGATGAAGAATTTTGGTTTATAGGGATATAGTCAATTAAAGGTATCCATTTATTCTTCCATATATATATATATTAGTTCCCCTATGCCTACTTCCCAAATATAATGAGATCTTATCTGTTGTAATCTTTTTTGAAGGAATTTCCAAATCCAAAAGCCATTTTATGTGATTCATGGGTCCAGAAGATGCCTACACTTGTAAAAGTAATTTGGTTTCAGAGTCTTGTGCCATGGATATTCAGAGTTGGTTAAAGGTTTTATGCAAACCTGCTTAACTGAGCTAGGTAAAACCAATTAACCATATTAAAAGATTTTCTCATGTCTAATTTAAGTCCCCAAGTGCCAGTTTTTTTTTCTTTTCGATAGTATGTATAACTTATTGGTGATAGAGCAATATTGTTTATTATTTTCCTATTAGGCATGAAAGCAGATTGAATTGGTGAAATGATCTTATAAAGCGCTGGGCTGAGCTTGTTATCCAAAATCTTGGAGGCAATCTTATATGTTGAATTGCATAGACTAATGGGTCTAAACTAGCTACATGTTTGGGGATTTTCTACTTTTGGGATAAGAGCAAGAAAGGTTGGATTTATTTCCTTGAGCATGTGTCTAGTTCTAAAGAAATGTTGAACCATAACTATGATGTATGTGCTTATTATTGGCCATTGGTATTGAAAAAATCTCATGTTAAAGCCATAGGGTCCAAGTGCTTTGTCATCAACCATATTTTAACCATTATAGTTATCTTAAAAGTAGTGAGGATAGTTATGAGCCTAATGTTCTTAGTAATGCTTACTTCTATGCTAAAAGGTTAAATATTGGCGTTGCATCACCAGGTTTAGGCGCAATGGCTATTTGTTAAAAAAAACTTAACAATGGTATCAAAGATTCTTTGTGGGTATCTCTTGTTATCCCATTCTGTTATGCAATGGATAAAATTAAATTTCTCAGTCTTCTTCTTAAAAATAATATTGTGGAAGTATTTAACATTGTTATCCCAACGTTAAGATGATTATTCTTATCTTCTTGCTTCTATATTTTATGCTCATGGTTATAAATAATTTATAGCTCATATATGGAATTTTCTATTTCCTTATCATGTCATCCTAGATTATTAGTTTTTGCTTAATATTATGTTGTATGAAACCAAAACCCTTTTTGTTTCATCTACACATATTTTTCGAACTAGTTTTATCTTAATTGTAACC
Source organism: Papaver californicum (assembly GCA_023531435.1). NCBI lineage: Eukaryota > Viridiplantae > Streptophyta > Magnoliopsida > Ranunculales > Papaveraceae > Papaver > Papaver californicum. The sequence goes on along the minus strand of JAJJMC010030977.1, from coordinate 13,878,605 downwards.
ACAAAGGATGGGGAGCCATTGATTTGAGAGTTCTAACATTATTTAACCACAAATAATGAGGAGCTATTGATTTGAGATTTCCAACATTATTTGGCATGATTTCAAAAACTTCAGGTCCATCTAACCATAAGTTGAAGAATCTATAAGAGGTAGCTAGAGAGACCTCATTAGGTTTTGTTGTTAGGAAGATGGGGGAACAATTTGATCCTATTGTTGGCAGGTGGTCTAAGGTTGCTAAAAGATAAATATAAAGCCAACCTGCATTGGCTAAGCACCTATCAAGCCATGCTTGGATTCTTTTATTCAGTTTCTGTCTATTACACGGAGTAAATGGATGACCTATAAATCATCAATTATATTCTTAATGTTTTGAATGAGGGAAGAATTGACATCTATAACTCCATTCTTTTCAGAAAAAACAAGGGTTGTTATTAAAAATAAACAATTAAACAATAATATTGTTGGGAAGTGAGATATAGCAAGGATATATCAATATATAAGGATAACTGGATACCTAGTATTTAGGGTCCTCCCAAATATAGATTTGTTTCAACTAATATCACTAGATTTTCTCAATTGATTGACTCAGAATAAAAATGCTGGAAACTTTATTTAATCGTCCAACTGTTAAGGAAGTTTTCTATAAAAACTGCTTATATAACAATTCTGGATAGTTCCTAGTTATTGTTAACCTAAGCTCTGATATAGTTTTGAAAAGTGTTAGGAAAAATAACTTTCCCAATAGAGTTTAGCATTTCCTTTGGAAATTGTTACATAACTGCACTTTTAACTAGGAAAAAGATAGTCAGATACACTTCAAATACTTACGATAATTGTTTATATCTAATAATCACTTCGAAACTCTCCGACATTTATTTTTGGATTGTAATATTTTTACAGTTCTCATGGGTATTGATCATTTCTCATGCATCTTTTATAAGGAAAAGGCATCCTTGACGGAATACAATTCTAGTTTGATAAGAATTCTCATAATAAAGTTACTAATTTATCCCAATTGCATGTATAACATATGTTTTATTGGACCTTCTTCTTCATCGGCTGGGTCTGATTTTCTAGTTTTGAGTTGGGAGCTAGAGATTTATAATCTCCAAGGAGTGCGTCAAATACTTCCAATTGTATCACAAGGTCTGGACAGCCCTAATTCTTATACAGGCACATCAGCCAGTCAAGAACAATTGATAGAATAATTTAATCAAATGGAGTTAAGAGATTTGGGAACTAGACGTCTGTACCAAAAACAACTGCAGGGAAATGGCGGAGTCCATGAGATTCAGTCCAAATTTTTCTCACCTTTATGGAACTTCATACTCTCGGGAAATAGTGCCAGAGTCACAAGTACCTCCTGGGTCACAATCTTCATATCGTCCAGTGAGTTCAGCAGTGCAACAATCTGCATATCTCAAAATTGTCAACAAAATCCTCAAACTTGTCAAGATTATATAAGAACATTTACTTCGATGCTCTCCAGCTGAAGGAACATGTCTATGGTTGGAGATCAAGGTGGAGGACCTGATGGTGCGGGATTTCAAGCTGCATGACCAAGTCAAGGATTTGGGAGTTTGATGCAGGGAGGCACGTATGACAGGAGCTGGAGTAGGGTTGAGTAGATGTAATTATGTTTTATTTAATGTTCGTAGTTGAAATTGAGATTAAGTATATTAATGTAATTAGAATTAATCTATAGAAAGGAAACTAATATTAAATTTTATTTCACATCCAATTAAAATTTATAACAACGTCTTTCTCGAGTAGTATGTCTACTTTTTAACATCCCATACGTGTTATCAAAAAATCCTCCAGGATTATGTAATGAGCTTCATAAGAAAAAGTTTTTCTTTTCCATCTTCTCCATTTTTCTCGAGCTTGCAATACAACTTCATTATTGGTTTCACCCCTTAGTCGATATCGATTGACAACTAGAACTGAAGCTATAAATTCTTCAACTTATTTCTTATAGTTTGATATCGACAAAACAACCCAGCTGCATAACGGTTATTCGGGTTACCGATGTCAGTGCAGAAGTTTTCATAAATTCTGCTCCAATAACTCATACTCACTAGACCATTTTTCCATTGTTTCGCACCCCTAGCCGGATAACATACTCAAATTTTCTACATAAAGATAAATCTACGTTTATGTTAAACTTCGCAAGATTAATATGCATTTGAGCCGTTGCTCGAAAAATTATGGGTGTAAAAGGTGGAGAATGTGTGATTTTGGAAGTGAAAATAGTTGAATTTATAGAACTATTTTATGGAACTAGCCGTTGTCGGCTCATCCTAGGCCTGTCGTCTAAGTTTGCTACGACAACGACTATATTTTAGTATCACCCCAACTTATCTCAGCCGTTGATTTTTCTTTAATCCAAAGGTCTATATACAATTTATAATTTTTATCAAAGCCTTTCATCTAGGTTTAATCGAAAGGATATTTTTAGGTAAAACAATAAATTTAATTAAATATAATTTGATTTTAATAATAACCTCTTATAATGTAATTTTCTTAATTTTGATTAAATGTAATTTAAATTCAAAAGGAATAAGAAATCTTAGTAATTTAATTGAACTAACTAAAATTATATTGAAACACGAATCTCCATTACTGTAATTTGCTAAACTACACTCTTTTTTACAAGATATAAACTAGGGCAGTAAAAACTTAAATAAGCACTTCAATAAAAATCTCGGACAATCGTTGGCCTCCTGTTTATTTACATTTAACGTTGTTAGTACCTAAAAATTGCTCTTACGCAAAACAAATGTACCGTTGTGATACTTTATTTAGATTCAGAGATCAAAATCGTACAAGACAAGCCTAAACCACGAAAGTAGCCGTTTCGTCCTGCGTGATCACAAGTAGAGAAAATAGGTTGATCTTAGGGGAGGGAAGCATAGAAAGTTGAGGAAATAAATGTGTAGATGGTGAGTTTCTTAAAAGAGCTAGAATTATAAAATTGCCCTCAGCTGAGCAACAAGAGCATATATGTGTATTTATGCGCATATCCTTAATAAAAAATGATGTGTCTCTGCTTATATTCCGCAAGCGAATTAAGAGTACAGGTTCTCTCTGAACGCTATAAAATTGGCCTTGTAGCCTCCTCAACACTCATAATATTCATGCCATGTCGAACTAGTCTCAAGTCGCATAAATTCCACGGCTGAATTCCTTGAACTTGCCTCGAATGTGCATCGATGTTCTAGCAACGTCCATTAAACTTGGGAATAACTAATGCCTAAACCCTCAAATACATCATATCTTAATGCTTCATTCACAACGAATGCTCTCCAAATTGCTCTTCCGAGTTTAAATATGCTACTTTAGCACTTTGCTTAATTATAAGCCATAAATAATACGCCACTCCTCTTGGATGCACCACAATCGAGAAACAATGCCATAAAAGATGAATTGAACCTCTCAGCTAGGCTAGCCCTAGCCCTTTCTCATATTAGCACCAAGATAACTCTAGCTATTTAGCTTAGCACCACATTGGCACCAGTTAACCATATTAGCGCTAAAGGCGCTAACTTTCCTGGTGCAAAACCCTAAACACCTATAAGGTCTAAGTAGTAAGCTGAATATCGAAAGAAGCAATTTCGTGCACAAAAAACCGAAGAAAGAGCATGATAACCACCACAAATAAATGAACTTAACAACCAATACTAGGCTTAACAAGTCTCTAAGAACGTATATTTAAGATTAATACATAAAAGTGAAAGAAATTTGTTCAAATTTATCATATTTTGGTTCGAAATGAAAAAAAGTGCATTATTGAGTATTGTGTGGCAGAGGATCTAAGGCTTCGCATGGATTTGCATTTGCAGTGTCACTATTTGCAAAGTAGGAGTTATAAGATTGTGATGCTGATAGTGATGATGAAGTAGAAAATTGATGATGGGATTTCCGAACAGTATTAAATCCAATGACTACCATTTAAGCTACAATCACTATACAATAACTAATTTTCAAGCTTAGAACTAAAACCAGTTCAAATAAAGGGTTTCCAGACGTATCTGGTAAGCATCAAAAACAACTAATGTAATCAACTCTTACATTAGAAAGACATGATAAAAATCAATAGCACAAGAAAAAGTTTAAAACTTATTAATTAGTTCGGATAGTAAGTTATCATCCTTTTAATACACGATTAGCATGACACTCTACACTCGTGTTCAAAAAAGTATATACTAGTAAAGTTGATAAAATCCTCCGAAGATGTGATAGACACCATGAGGGATAGATCCAATATTGACTTGCTTCATTCTTGAGATGATAATAGACACATACTCATTTTGATGGTTAGCCATGAAAACCAAAGAGTTAGATATTATGGGCACAAAACACCAACAGAAAAATCCAGATCCAAAATAGAAAGTGTTTAGCTATTATAAAATCCAAGAAGAAGAAAAAAAACTACTGCATCATTCATGCATATCACATACTGGAAAAGAGAAAGGCCCTTACCGAAGCTGGTATTGGGGGCTTCGTAGATTTTAGACGCAAAGATATTTTCCCATCTCAGATCTTGTGTTTCCTATAATCTTAACTCCTTCTCACTTGAACTTAAAACTATGAAGCTCTCCAATTGCTTATTTCCCATGGTTTGTAGTCATACCTGAGAAGTGCCAACTAACCAAAAAAGGTCTTAACTAGCACATTTTAGCCTAATAAGGCCTTAGCCAACGTGTCACCACCTTGGCACCTCAACCATATCACTAAAAATGTTAACCCTAATTATAGCGCCAAAAGCGCTAACTCTCTTTGATTAGCTATAGCTTGACGCGTCTTCGTGTACTGGACCATCTAGCTCCAGTACGTCCCTACCATTACTCAAGCACGTCCTAGCCATCTCGAGCATGTCGCTACAGCTCGAGCACGTCCCTTACCGAGGCGTCAATACTTTAGCGCGTCCCATTGCTCTAGCGCGTCTCATTGCTCGAGCACGTCCCTGATCGAGGCGCCAATACTCCAGCGTATCTCTGCTTGAGCACGTCCTAGATATGCACGTCTCCTGGCATAATGCAATCATACTCAGCGACTTAGCCACAAGCGCATTGACTTTACTGCTAATTATTCTATCCAATTGAAGTGCTAACTTCGAACCACCTCGGTACTAGTTTCCTAGCCCTAGTGCAATTAATATTTACTAGAAGTTATGCATATTGGTCTTACTCCTGAGACGTTAGTATATTAGCCTTTTATATTAAAAGAGTTAGCACATTCTTATTTGAGATAAGTAGCTAGTGTTAGCTTTGCTAGCTACTCTACTCAGAAATATGCCTTTCTTCTCAATATGAATCCAACATCAAGTCTCGTATGAATTCTAATCGGTCTTCTTTACTAAGGATCCCTACAACATTTGGCCTCAGATGCCTCTCATACTTACAATAAGTCGCCTCAGCCTTACAATAAGTCGCCTCAGACTTACAATAAGTCACTTCTAAGCTAATACTCAGTCACTAAATAAGCCATATTATTTATGAGCAAGTACATGGTCGCTGAACTTCCCATACTCGAGACTAATCATTCTGATTATCAATTCAGTGAGTCACATAACTTGTCTCACTAACTTAGCAAATCATTAGACTTGATTGACTTAATCAAAACCATAGTGGCTTATGACTCCATTATTTCCAAGAGATATCAAATACAACATGGGGGGGATTCTCAATGGGGTATTAGTCCGGCGGTCTACGGCATCGTGGGTGGTGACACCACCTCCACGAACAGGAAGGTAACAAGAAGTGGGCGGTTACAAAGCAGTTAAGAGGATGATGAGTAGTGGTCAGACAGGTTTTCCCTACTTTTCGGGCACCACCCCACTACAATCTCCACGATCATCACTTCTTCATCTCTCCCTAACTTCCACGACTTACGAGAAATCAATGTATCCTCTTCAAACTACAAATAGATGATTCTCATCTATTCCAAACAGTACAGACAAGACACCCAGTCCGGAGAAACAAAAACATACATAATTAACGATTCCTTTTGGAGAATCCATTCTTCTTCACAACTACTGTTATTTCCCAAGCAGAAGTCCTCTCATGATTTTAAAAATTGGAGAGGGCATTATCTACACCGGCATCAACGGTAATTCTTGTTCCCTCACTAGCAAACTCAACTCTCTGATTTCAATCATTCTCTTCCTAAAGGTAGAGATGATATGGGCAAATTAAGTGAAAACGTCTCAAACGTAAAATTCTTGAGCGTGAACCATAAAACTTGTCATACATAATCATAAACATCGTATACACTTATTACAAAGTGTTATCCGATGGATTATATGAGTTGGAATTATCACGTTTTACATAAACATCTCGGAAGCAATTTTTACTGCCTCTTAGAAACTCAGAAGCTGAAAAAAATTGGTGACGAATCTGGGCATGGTTCTTATATCAAAAGTTTCGTATTGAAGTCTACTAAAACATGTAAAAGGGCGCATCAATCGGACAAGTAAGGTAAGAGTTATGGCAAAAATGGGTATTGGAGTAAAGTCTGAAAAATATCAGGATTTTTCGTGGATACTTCCTGATTTCTACTGTTCGGTCGTTTTGACACCCGGAACAAGCTCAAAACCTGGATCTCTTCTTACCAAATTGTAGGAACTTTTTTTTCTAATATGGATAGAGGGGTCAATCATCCAAAACAGAAGTCGTATGAAGATTTCATGGCGCTTTTCCTAAGCACTTCTGAAAATTTTATGACAAAAATTGATGGCGTTTTCTAAATAAAGTTGTTCATTAATTTCAACATGAGAAGACATTGATGCAAACTCACTAGAAGTCCTAAAATAATAATATGGTTCCATCATAACGGCCATACACAAAATGTATAATTCAAGAAAGACCTTTACGAGGAGAAGGTAAGAAAGTTAAAAAGAGAGACTTAATCAGAAGACTCAGAGTTCGAGTGAGAGTCATGCTTGTCGTCACCCGATTCATCAGAATCAGGTCCTTCTCGGTCTTCCTCAGAATATTTTTTTTCCTCTTCAGAATCCGCTTTAAGGTCTTCTCTTTCAGATTTATCTTTCGGAATCCCGTTAGGGTTCTCCTCCGAATCCTCTCCAGTCTCCTCATCAGGGTTGGGAGGACCCGCCTGCATATCATACCAAACATAAACACGCTAAGCTTCACGATCAACCTCGGTCTTGGAGAAAGATTCAGACTCAGACTCATATGACATGTTAACTTCATGATCCTCCTCAAAAGGTTGCTCATTCGTATCATAATCGGGAGCCATGCCGTAAGGACGAACACCTCGCTCCATTTGTTCAGTTTTCTCCCTTCTTGCAATTGCTCGAAGATGTCTCTTCTCCATAAAAGTTGTGAGTTGATAGACACATTTTTGTGTCCGACTTGATCTCAATTTTATATATTGTTAGTATTCGATTTTGTACTTATTATGGTTTTTTATTGCTTTTTAGGTATTTTTGGAGAAATGTTAAAGGCATCCTCAACTTGGATTAAGGCACCCACACTTTGGTTAAAGGCAACCACACCCCAAATTTCAAATGAAAAAAAAATTGGCGGGAACAATTCTCACGTAAACAGGAAATATCTTGAATATGGAAACAAGCTTTAATTTTTGAAATCTTCTCAAAGTTGTTTTAGGAAATCAAGTTATTTGGGTAATAAGAAGAAAAGAAGAAATATCTAAATATTCTTCTGATCATAGAATCACTAAACGGAGCAAGAAAAACAAATCATGAAAGAAAATTGTTTTTCACGGAGGAGGAAACAATTGGGAAGCTTAGAATTGCTCACAATCACGAGAATCACGTAAACAAGAAGTTCAAATTTCTGTTGCTGCACATCAAGAACACGAAGCATACTACACCAAGAAACAGTTGTTCATTACACAGTAGTCCGTCCTTTATTTCAAACCACAACAGAAATCTGTTTCTTGTTGCGTATTCATTCTAAATACCTTCTGTAACGGTGCGAAGTGTTCACAGCAACACCTATAACCGTATCAGAGTGTCTGTGAGCATTTATATTCTTATTGTAAGCAATTTTTTGAGTTATAAAATCGATTTTTGAGGGTTTTTCCATTACAATGAGGAGCTAAACTTCATCTCTGAGGCTATGGAGGAAGCTACTTTTCCAACAATTATGTGGTAATTATTTAATTAATTTATACAATTTATTTATGATTAATTGCCTCGATTAAAAATTGATTTAAAAGATTTTTGTTAAGCAATTGTGATTCCGTTAGATGGTGCATGCCTCGGCTTAGGTCCTAGATGCTCCATGCTTTTGTTATACAGTTGTTGTTTTGAAAATCTATTTTTGCAATGATTTAGAATCAAATTAAAATGTTAGAATTGCATGATTAAGATTATTATCACTTTGAAATTGGAAAACAGTGGAATCCTAGTCTCAGTTTTTCTCCCAACTTTATAAAAAATATTTGAGTTTTCATACTTTTAGTTTTAGAAATTAAATTTAAAATCAATCTTCACAAGTCTGAGTAACGAATCTTTATTTACCACTTAAAAATTACATCATGAGTTTCTCACCGTAAACCCTCTTCCTCTCTAATTCCTCTCTGCGTCTTGCTTCTTCTTCAATATTAATCGCAAAACATAAATCCAGAACATATTGACGAGTTTCCTTCAGACGATCGAGAGGCATACCTCAAACAAGTTTTGTGAATTTATTTAATGAACGACTGATTTTTTACTGTACTTCTTGAGGAGAAGCCACCTTCATCCTTTTTCCTCTACGACCTAGTTTCTTACTTGAAGGATTAGTGTTATGGTTTCGATCAGGAATCGCCATGATCTGCCTGAAACATAAAATAAAGGAGAAACACTTCAACAAGAAAGAAAAGAAGACTTATCAAAAGGTTTTAGTCTATTATTCAGCAAGTTGAACTTACTGGTATTCTTGTTGCTGCAGCCAAAAGGAAAATTACTTCGCTCCAGAAGAACAATGATGAAACTAGGGTTTTGATGGAATAATATTCTCAGTATTATCAACATATATATACATATGATATTTGAGAAAAAATTTGGAAACCTTAGTTCGATTGGATAATGAGAGTACTATTAAAGACCCCATCTTATCTAAGTTAGTGATTAAAAAAAAAAAAGATAAGAGAGGGACATGCTTATCTCGTTCCTAGCCAGTGACGCCCTTTTGTTTGTTACTACTAACACCCTTCTTTGATAAAACAAAAGAAGAAGTGATGAATAGAGAAGGGGGAAAAAGCATATATAGGCGCCAACTTAAAGAAATCCCTGTCCGATTGGGAAACCTAAAAAGTGGCGCTAAGTTACTCCCTTTCAACCGTGCCAATTTCTAGTCCTTCCCACCTGTGATGAATTATATTTCTAGTAGGAGCAACGGCACCTATAATCCCCAACCAAATTTTACGCTAAGGGGTACACATCTCAATGTTCCAGAAGCTACATATATCTTTCTCCACTCTTAAAATTTAAATTATGCATATATAATTTTTGAAAGCATATTGTCACCATCTCGTGCTTACTGTGCAACATCAGTGTTCCTCACTAAGCAGGGGACTTAATGTAGGACTAGAATTGTAAAATTTCCCTTTGCTGAGCAACAAGAGCATATATGTGTAATTATGCGCATATGCTTAATAAAAATGATGTGTATTTGCTTATATTACACAAGTAAATTAAGAGTACATGCTCTCTCTGAACGCTATAAAATTGGCCTTGTAGCCTCCTCAAGACTCATAATAATCATGCCATGTCGAACTAGTCTCAAGTCGCATAAATTCCACGGCTGAATTCATAGAACTTGCCTCGAATGCGCATCGATGTTCTAGCAACGTCCATCAAACTCGGGAATAACTAATGTTTAAACCATGAAATACATCATAACTTAATACTTCATTCACAAATAATGCTCTCCAAATTGCTATACCAAGCTTAAATATACTACGTTAGCACTTTGCTTAAATATAAGCCATAAATAATGCGCCACTCCTCTTGGATGCGCCACAATCGAGAAACAATGCAATAAAAGATGCATTAAACCTCTCATCTAGGCTAGCCTTAGACTTTTCTCATATTAGCGCCAAGATAACACTAGTTATTTAGCTTAGCACCACATTGGCACCAGTTAGCTACATTAGCGCTAAAGGCGCTAACTTTCCTGGTGCATAACCCTAGTACCTGAGAAATGCCAACTAACCAAAAATGGTCTTAACTAGTACATTTTAGCTTAATAAGGCCTTAGCCAACGCGTCACCACCTTGGTACCTCAACCCTAGTACTAAAATTCTAACCCTAACTATAGTACCAAAAGCGCTAACTCTCTTCGATTATCTCTTCGAGTACCAGACCACATATCTCCAATGCATCCCTACCATTGCTCGAGCATGTCCTAGCCATCTCCATCACGTCGCTACAGCTCGAGCACGTCCCTGACCGAGGCGCCAATACTCCAGCGCGTCCATCTTGAGAACATCCCAGCGTGTCCCATTGCTTTAGTGCGTCCGATTGCTCGAGCATGTCCCAGAATGAGATGCCAATACTCCAGCGCATCCTTACTCGAGAACGTCCTAGCTCTGGCACGTCTCCCGGCCTAATGCATTCATACTCAGCGACTTAGCCACAAGCTCATTGACTTTACTACTAATTATTCAATCCAATTAAAGTGCTAACTTCAAACCTCCTCGGTACTCATATCCCTAGTACAATTAATATTTACTAGAAGTTATGCATATTGGTCTTACTCCTGAGACGTTAGCATATTAGCCTTTTACATTAAAAGAGTTAGCACATTCTTATTTGCGCTAAGTAGCTAGTGTTAGCTTTACTAGATACTCTACTCATAAATATGCCTTTCTTATCAGTATGAGTCCAACATGAAGTCTCGTATGAATTCTAATTGGTCTTCTTTCCTAAGAATCCCTCTACAACATTTGGCCTCAGATGCCTCTCAAACTTAGAATAAGTCGCTTCTGAGCTAATACTCAGTCACTAAATAGGCCATGTTATTTCTGAGCAAGTACATGGTCACTGAACTTCCCAAACTCGAGACTAATCATTTTGATTATCAATTTAGTGAGTCACACAACTTGTCTCACTGACTTAGAAAGTCATTAGACTTGATTGACTTAATCAAAACCATAGTGGCTTATGACTCTACTATTTCCACGAGATATCAAATACAACATGGAGGAATTCTCATTGGGGTAATGGTCTGGCGGTCTACAACATCGTGGGTGGTGACAACACCTCCACGAACAAGAAGGTAACAAGAAGTGGGAGGTTACAAAGTAGTTGAGAGGATAATGAGTAGTGGTCAGACAGGTCTTCCCTACTTTCCGGGCAACACTCCACTACAATCTCCACGATCATCACTTCTCCATCTCTCCCTAACTTCCACGACTTATGACAAATCAATATTTCATATTCAAACTATAAATAGTTGATTCCTATCTATTCAAACCAGGACAGAAGAGACACTCAGTCTAGAAAAATAAAAACATACAGAATTAGCGATTCCTCTTGGAGAATCTATTCTTCTTTACACATTACTGATATTTCTCAACCTTCTTTGCTTCCCTCCCCTAATACCTACCCTAATCCTTTCCATATTTGTAACCGAAGTAGGACGTGAACGCCATTTCTTGGTTTATGCTCGTCCTGTTCGAGCTTGATCTCTCGAACCTACTTAAAAGTACCATTTTGCAGTATAATTGTTTTCACCCTAAAAGAAAGTGGTTATGAATTGTATGTAAAGGGTTTGAACTATGGAGAATAATAGAGATTTGGATAATTCTTTGATCCGCAACACTTGATTATATTCATGCTCTCCTAAAGATTCCAAGAATCGAGAAACGTGTTCTCTAGCGTTCCCGGTGCCATCATACAATGAGAATGGAGAAGACGAATATCCTTTTGGCAGGGAGATCCTCTGAATCTCTGCTGGGTAAAGTGGTTGGTGATGATAGAATGAAGATGTGTCTTCTTTTCCACGGTTTCGCAAAATCCTTTCAATGGTCTTCACGAGTGATAAAGTTTTGTTGTTGTTGGCTTCTTTCTGGTACGCGGTCGGTGGAAACACGTACCTCATTGTCTTCCTGGACGTAAGCTCTTGATGTGCTGGCTCCACTTGACAGCTTTGGATGCGTTCCTAGCTCTCCATTTGTCGATGACGCTGCTCCGGCGATAACTGCTCCGTTAGGGTCTTAAGGTAGGTGAGAACCTCCTTCTGGGTAGTGGCCATGGATACTTGAGTTTGAGCCAATATTTCTTGCCGCTTCATCAAATCATCTATGGTTGGTGCTATATGGTCTTTGTTTCTGTCACCTTCAGTGGTACGGAGAGGAGTGTTGGTACTTTCAGTGGTGGTGTTTTGAGGAATGATTTCTAGAGTTCCACCAATGATGTTGTTGGGGTTAGGAGTAGTTGTTGAACCTGAATTTGGAATGGTTACTGAACTTGACCTAAGATCCACCATTTTCAGACGATTGAAGAATTGAATTTCAAATGGTTGAAGAATTGGATTCATGACCGAGAGATTGATCTCCAACTGTGGTCGCCAATTGTTAGTACCTAAAAATTGCTCATAAGCAAAACAAATGTACCACAGTGGTACTTTCTTAAGATTCAGAAATCAAAATCGTACAAGACAAGCCTAAACTATGAAAGTAGTCGTTCTGTCATGTTTCGGTCACAAGGAGAGAAGATGGATTGATCTTAGGGGAGGGAAGCAGAGAAAGTTGAGGAAATTAGTGGTAATGAACTGTGTGTAAAGGGTTTGAACTATGGAGAATAACAGATCTTGTGAGAATGATCATCTTGTTCTGTTTTTTGAATAGGCTAAGTAGCCTATCCATAGTAATTAAGAATACACACTTCTTTCCTCGTAAGTAGTGGAGGTAGTGAGGAGATGGAGAGATGGGGATTGTGGAGTTAATGGTATAGCTACGCCTATTACGCTTGGGAAGTTTCTAGAAACTTCTAAACCATTACTCTATCATCTCTTTAACTGCTATAACCTTCACCACTAATTATAAATTTCCCATCATGGGGTGCTGCCACACCGCATGTTGCTATAACCACCATACAGAAACCCCATGTATCATGTTTTGATTTCTCGTAGGAGTTAGTGGAGTCATGGACTCAAGGCATGTGAGTAGTTGGGAATTTTTCGTGAGTAATACTACCAATAAATTTACGCCAACGCAGCATGGCAATGGTATATTTATGGTATATTTGCAACATGCAAGTTGTGCTAGCAGCAATGCCGCATGCGGGTGCTATAGGTACAATTGAGGTGTTGCTAGCACATGCTAGTGTCGTTTTTATGACCTAGATGCTGCAAGCTTTGATATTTGGGCATGTTAATAGTTTTGTAGCATTGGAAGGTGATGGCGCTAGCACGAGCAAGCGAGGATGGCGCGAAAACAAGCAAGCGAGGATGGCAGTACTGGTGATGGCCTTGGTGTTGGTGCTAGAGTTGACGCTTGGTGATGCCTTTAGTGCTAGGTTGGCGCTAGTGCTAGCAATGTAGCTACGGCCTGCTAGTGTTGGCACTCGTTTGACTTTTATGCAGTGCATACCGAACATTTTAAGGAATTCAGCCGTGGAAGTTTTGCGACTTGAGATTATGTTCAATGCGACTCTGCATTTAGATGGTACACATCTAATTAGTGCCTTCACTTAGAGATGACATAACATTCATTCTTAATGTTCATAATTTTGCACAACCAACGTGTTCTAATTAATGTGGATGGTTTACATGGGCGCACATGAAATAACGAGGGTTTAGCCGAGTAAAACCCTGAAATTTTGAAGGTGCATGCATATATAAAAGAGTTATAGGATTAATATAGCCATAAGATGAATACGCATTCTCACTTCCTTTGCGGAATATAAGACAAAAGTACATATTCATAATTCTGATCCTGGGTTAGAACGTTTATACATATATATTTATTTTATGTCTCTGCAGCTGAGTAAAGGCAATACTACAATTTTCTCCATTGTCAAAAATTCACCATAAACAGACGTAACTTCCAATCGATTTTCTCTTTAGAAGATTTTCCCTGGGTTTTTGGGAGTGAACTAGCCGTTGTCAGCTCAGTCTAGGTCGGTCGTCTCAATATGAGCCGAGTCTCAGCACATGTAAGGTCGACCGGCTCAGGTTGAGACGCTCGGGTCAACCTGAGACGTGTGTGGAAAACCCTCAGATTTGATGGTTTGCCAATCCAGTTTGCCTATTTGCTAGTCCTATTATGGGCACAAAGTTGGCAAATCTGCCAGTTTGTTATATCCACTGGACTTGCTCTTACTGGGGTGAATTTGTTCAAGGAATGTGACCACTTCAGTTCATATTTTTTTTCTCTAAAAAAACCCTGAAATTTAATAGGCTATTTTACACGAAAAGTCTCTAACCAATATGGTAACCTCTCCCTCAGGCTAACACATATGGAGATCAAATTCAACTTTCAACTTCACAAAAGCGTTGCCATATCCTTTGAATCAAGCTGGTGTTCAAGGGATTGCTTGACCGTAAGCTTGAATGTAACTTTTTGCGCCCAATGGTTGGGAGAACATAAATTTTACTTTTTAGGCCTAATTATTGTGCGCGTCAAATATGAGCCATCATATTTGATTTTATGAGTTAAAATCGAACAACTCATTTATTTGCGCTCAACCATTGGGTGGATCAATCCTGAACCATCAAATTTAACTTTATGAGTGAAAATCTAACGACTTGTCTGTTTACGTCAAGCATCAAGTGCACAGTCTGAATTATCATAGTGGTAAAGACATGATTCAAGCTAACGTGTCTTGAAGTTGAAAGTTGGATTTTAAGATCCATAGGGTTTGGTCTTTTGAATATGGTGTAGAAAGTAGGTCTAGTAAACATGGTGTGTGTATATATACACGAAATTTTGGACGAGTTTGGGGAACTTACTCGGTGGCTTCAAATTTGTTAGAAGGCATGTGTTGGCCAATGCCATCTAAAACATAATAACAAAATCTCTAGCCTTTACCAACGTTATTAGAACATTACGGTAACAACTAACAGGGTGGTAATCAAATGATAAGTTTATATATTTTCATAGATTTTCTATTTGAGTGACTATTCTTTGGAAATATAGAGATTTCTAGTGATTTTACGAGAGTATTAAGAGAGTCTCTGCGACTTATATATACAAATTTAATGTTTTTTTAGAGAGTTTTTGTGATTTGCAGAGACAAAAAAATATTTTTAATATATTTAAAGAATTCAAAATATTTCCCAACTTTTTTATTATGGAAGTTAGAGCAAATCCAGTGGAGTGGGTATATTGGCTAATTTGTCAATTATCCCTCCACAGTGGGATTGGAAAACCCAAAAATTGGCTTGGAAAATTGGCAAATGGGGGGGTTTGCTCATCGTGTCTCAAGTTGAGTCGATCGATTCAACTTGAGACGAGTGAATCAACCTGAGCCACTCGTACTATGCTAGACTGAGGATCGTCTCAAGTTGAGTCGAGCCTCAGCCTAGCCTGTGTCGAGCGGCTCAGATTGATTTGACAATGGTCGAATCTCAACGGCTCTCATTTCTCTCCCTATAAATTCAAATAATTTCAACTCCAAAATTACAGCTTCTCCGTTCAAAAAATCTTCTACTTTTACTTCAATTTTAATCTTTCAATCTCAGCTTCTGCTAAAAAAATCAGGAAAAATAATGGCCATCTTATCAAAAACACAAAATAATGAATCAGAAAAGGGTTCAACAAATCCTCACGGTCCAAGGTTTAATCTCCTATAAGATAAAGTTATCTGCAGAGGATATGTATCATGTACGCTTGATGTTGTCAATGGTGTTAATCAAAGCCATGCAACGCTTTGGAAGAAATTTTTTGACAAATTTGACGAGGAAACTAGGAATCCAAATAAACGTGGCTTCTCCGGGTTATTAGGTAGTTTTCATATAATCAGCAAAGAAATGAACGTTTGGGTAGGTGTGATGATGCAAGTGAATCACCAAAGAGGAAGCGGTGATACTGAAACCGATATAATAAGTTAGTTGCATTTTAAATTGTATAATTGATTTTTAAAACTTTTATTAAGTTATTGTAATAACTAGTTTTTAAATGTTTAAACTGCATATGGGAAAAAATCAAGAGGCATGGAAACTCAAAGAAGGTTCAGGTTTCAAACACGAAGAATGTTTCTACATCCTCAAAGTCCTGAACCGATCTAACCCCGAACTTTTGAATGTATATCAAGTACCTAAGCAATCCCCGTATGAGACGAAAAATGTTTCACAAGGGTCTCCGTCTACTTATTCTTCACCCGAAACAACCTCAACCCCACAACCCAACATAGGCGTATCCCAACATGCTAATACTAATCTTAATGTTAATGGAAATACAGAAAGATATAATGGACCAGGCAACAAAAAATCTAAAAGGATCAGAAAGGCGACTCAAGAAGCCATTGAATCTTCAACTTCAGATGTCAACTTTCAAGAATTTTATGAAAAACAAGAAAAGACTGATATTAGTAAAATGGTATAACGTAGGAAAATGTCTGCAGAAATTAAGAGAGGTCACAAGGAACTTGAATAAAATCTTTTTAATGCTCACATGAGAGGAATCTTGGGAATGGACACGTCAAAGATGAACCAGACACAACTGCGACTCTGGAAAGAAGAAATAAACAAAATTGAAGCACAGAAAGCACATCAATGCCCAAACTCAGTTGACGTTGATTCTGAAGAGGAGGAAAATGAGGATATCAATAATGCAATTGTTCCACGGGATTAGTTTTAGTTTTAAACTTTGGATGTAATAGTTTAGTTTAATTTAGATGTAATCCTTTGTTTTGCATTAAATGTAATCCTTAGTTTCAATTTCAATGTTTCAATTTCAACGAAATCCTTTAGTCTCAAGTTCAATTGCAATGTTTTTTTTTTCCATCAATTTGATCCTTAATTTCACTTTCAATGTTTGATCCTTAAATTACACAAATCCAATTAAAATAAAAGAAATAAAATGATTAAAATAATAACTAAAAATTCAAAAAATAAAACTAAATCATGCGAGGGTTTCTTCTTCGAAAATCAGGCCATAAGTGTGCAGTGAGATCCTCATTTAGCCTTACATATAATCCTCTGTGTTCAATTCTCGCTTCTACCATTCTAAACTCTCTTACTGGCACGCCGTGAAAGGGTTGAAAATCTTTCCTCAAATCTTGATGTGGATAACTTATCCAACTAGGATCCCGTCGGGTCTTCTCGATTACCATATTATGCAAAATGATACAGGTGAGCATAATCCTATTTATTTCTATTGGTTTAAACGAACGATATGGTCCATAAGTTATATGGAACTTCCTCTTCAAAACTCCAAATGCTCGCTCGACATCCTTCCTAACAGCCATCTGCTTCCCGTTAAAATGTTATTTTGCACGCTCATCTTGGGTTACCTGAGTATAAGATTGAACTAAAGTTGACCACTGTGGATAAATTCCATCCGCTAGAAAATACCCACTCTGATAGTTATTCCCATTGACGGTGATTTTGAAGCTGCAGCAGTTTCATACTTCAGCTCTTCAAACAGAGGCGATTTATGCAAAATATTGATGTCGTTACTTGAACCCGGTAGTCCAAAAAAAGAATACCACATCCAACAATCATAAGAGGTCACCGCTTCCAAAACAACAGTTCGTTTGTGAAGTGGTCCTTATACTGACTTTGTTATGCATAAGGACATCCATGCCACACCCATTGCATACAATCAACCCTACCTAGCATTCTGAGAAATCTTCTTTTGGTGTTTTCAGCTAGTAGTCGGTCGATATCATTTTGTGTGTTGTCGTAAAAAACGTTGACCAAAATGGTTGACTACAATTTCGCAAAACATTCTTAAGATTTTCGTATGTTGTTGTATTTACCATACGAAAGTACTCATCACAGGCATCCGCCGACACACCATAACCTAGAATCATTAGGGCCGCATTGACCTTTTTTTCAAGACTATGTCCTCGTATGTTTAGTGCATCAAATTGATAGTTGAATTTAGGGCTTACCCGACAAAGCTCTCCAATAACCCACATGACCAAGCGTTGTGGAATGCGGAAGCGACGTTAAAAATCTTCATCAGAGTACACACTTTTATTAATAAAAATAATCATGTATCATTTTTTGATGTTCTTCCTCTCGATATCTCCACGTCAATCTTCTTGTCAATACGGCTCTTGGTTCTGGATCTCGCGGTATTTGCCCTGAGTATAATTGTATCATATGGTTGGTCATTCTTCTCTCATCGTCTGAATCTTTATCCATTTGATTAATATGTAGCATAATTCCTTGAGCTTATTGGAGCAGTAGTTCCCCTATCATTTGTGCTTCTTCATTTTTTACTTCAGGATTCATAAGTTGAGATCAAGAGTTTGAGATAGAAAAAATAAGATTTAAGTGAAAGTAGAAGAATTTTTGAGTTGAGAAGGTGTGATTTTGGAGTTGAAATTTGTTGAATTTATAGGAAAAGAAATGGGAGTCGTTGGGATTCGATCATTGTCGAGGCAACCTGAGCCGCTCGTCCCAGGTTGCCTCGATCAGTTCTGTTTACTTCGTTTAGCCAATTCTCCACCCAAAACTTAGTTTGCGTATCCACCTGGCTTGGAAAATTGATGAATATACATATGCCCACTGAAATTGCTCTTACAATGTTAACAAAAGTATCATGAATAAATCGTAAAATATATGTCGATTGTCAAAAAAAATTAGTATACGTATCACACCATCTTTCCTTTTTTATTTATTTTTATTTTTTTTTCTATTAATATTTTCTTCTTTTGGCCATGATAGAGTGCTATCACACAACACAAAATGAAAGAGAATAAGTTACAGTGAATATAAACAGGTAGAATCTGGAAGCTAGACCATTGTAAAATAAAAATAAAAAGAAGATTTGTATATGAAAATGATGCTTATGAGAGAAAATAACACAAATTTCAAAGTCTCCAAAAATCTCATCTATTTAGAATAGGTTTTTGTCATGCCTATTTTCTTACAAAAGTCCTCAAAAATCTCAAAAATCTACAAATTTATGATTTATAAATATAAAACCAATAACAAGGGTGTTTGAGTGTCTTTTAATAAATTCCAATCCAATAATATAGAGTTTTAGAAAATTAAAAAGATTTTAAAAAAAATCTTTATCCACTAACAAGGAGAATTGAGGGACTCTTGAAATCTGTGTTGCCTAATAATAGATTTGAGAATTCTTTAGAAGTTCTTCAAATTTCAATTTAACTACCTTACTGTAACAAGGTAACGTATACATCTTCTCTCGCCGCATGAAACCCAACTCTCCGTCTCTGCTTCTATGGGAAGATAAAGTCAGAGAGAAATGATGGGATTCAAGAATTATTACGAGCATTATATTTCAGTTCTTCTGACTTTTGATTTGTATCTCCTTTTTTAAAATGTCACACTTTTCTTAGGATTTAACTGCGTGAAAGCGCAGAAATTTTGAATAGATAGAGGCAACGGAGCTTAGGCGTGTGTGGTATTTGATGGCTGCACAGCTAATGCAGCGTGAAAAATATATTGTATATACTATATATCATTTTTCACCAAGTAATCTTGCTTGCTTTTTCTATATTTTTTAAATATTTTACTTAAACTTTTCTTATTTTCACACTGCAACCAGATTTGGTTGTCTGGAATCGAAAGATTTTACCCTATGGACTTAGCCTAATTTATCTTAATTTAATAATAATCATAATCAGTTAGTTTATTCTGATTAGTAAATTGTACGTTTGTTTTGACTAAGTAAAATATTAAAAAGATAAAAGGAATATCAAAAATTATCTCTATAATTTTTTTTATTATTATTAAAATTAAAAATATTATTTTATTTTTAAAACGATTGAAATATAAACAATTATTATATATTAATACAATTATTTTCTAATTATACATATATTATTTTGATTTTAAACTGTCTCCCATTAAAAAATAATTTATAAGTATAAAAGATCAAGGATATATTTATGAATTTATTGAGATAATATGACTATAAACAGAAGCTGAATACAATTTTAAAACTGACAAAAATAGAATAAAGGACATATATTTTAAAATAGAGAGAGTAGTAATTTATTCAGTACATAACATTTGTGACCACATCACCATATCCAATACTAGCATGATCAGTTTTATCGTCTTCATTAATTGGAGACATTCTAACTAATCCATTCATCGATATTAAAATTAAACCGCAACCCAAATCTTTATAATTTGTTCACCCACTTACGAGGTTGATGTACTACCTTTGCTAGTATAATTAAAAATTAATTATAAATGCCATTGGAGTGGTTGGATATCAAAATTAATCCCAGATATTAGAAGGAATAATAATGGTTTCATCCATTTGTCACTTACACTTTTTTTATTTGACATGCCCCAAAAAAATTTAAATATAATTTTAATTTTCAATTCAATTTTTTTATTTACCACCTATAAAAGTCAAATTAAATTTGACTATAACTATAATCACTCTTATTCGTCTTGTTCCTCGTTAATCTCCCTTTTCATTAAAAAACTATTGACCCTGGATTAGAATTATGTTTAATTATTGTACAACACGAACTTATTATTTCGTTATCTTTTATCATTTGGCTCTCCGAGAAATAAACGAATTAATCGGAAAATTATACATAAATCATTATTATAGAAGATTCCACTCTTGAAAATTTAGGGCAAAATTCCTACTGAAAACACATTTAGTGTACAAGGTTTGGATATAAGTAAGTGATCAACAATGGATGTTCAAAACTCTAAAATGGAAGAACAATCGTAGTCGTTCAGAATATGACGGTCCAGAACCATCGTAGTCGTCCAGAATATGACGACTTCAGTTTTCGATTTCCTGAATAGTTTTCGAATTTTAGTCGTCACTAGATGAACGACTGAGGAAAGTTGTAGTCATCGAGGATGAGACTGTTCAAAACAATCGTAGTCGTCCAGAATTCAATGACTGTAATTTCCGGACTCCTGAATAATTTTTGAATTTAGTCGTCAATATATGAACGACCAAGATCAGTCGTCGGTTGTCCAAACTACGACAGTCGTGGACATTCGTAGTCGTCCAGATATGACGACTATGGATTCTGAACTTAGGAAAGATGAGTAAAGATGGTGTCAATAGGTGGAGATGGAGGTTGGTGGATGGAAATGAAGTATAGGATGGTGGTCGGTGGGTTGAGATGGAGTAGAAGATAATGGTCGGCGGGTGGGGAAGAGATAATTTATATCTAGGATTAGTTACAGGGGTGGTTTGATCGTTGGGTGTAAACAAAAAATCAAGAGGTAGTATTTAAGATATTTTAGAATTTTTTTGGGTGGTAAATAAGAAAATTGGGGGTGACATTTAATGTAGGTGATAAATAGGAAAACTATAGGTGACAGATTAATGAAACCAAAATAATTTGTTTCATAAAATTAGACTTTTTTGATTTTAAAAGTCATTCAAATTTACATGTTCATACTAATTTCTAACTTTTAACTTAATTAAATTGAAAAGTAACTTTTAAAATGGTATCCTACCATCCTATGCACCCCCTTAAATGGGTTAATTTGTCCAGCCACGTGGACGGATAAAGTTGCTTCTCCACTATGGTAAACAATCAAATTTGAGTAAAATAATATATTTAATTGTATTTTGTGTGACCCTTAATAAATAAAATATATATTTATATATGTTTGGTGGGTTTTTTGGATATTATAATATATTTAGTGGGACCCTTATATAATAAAAGTTGGTTAAAATAACTAAAAAATAGGATAGATAAATATAAAACATTTAAAATATTAAGTTAGAGATAAAGTCTTTGTCGAGCGATAAAAATTAAGTCGCTAGTGACTTACTCTTTGTCGCTCAATCAAAACTTTGATGCGCTATATATCCTCTTAAAGTTGAGCGTTTGAGAGCTCAATTTGATGGTTTAAGAGGTTTACAGTAGGTGATTTAAACCAAATTTAATATTTTAAGAGGTCATAATAACTGACCTTAGAAATCAGATAAGCAAACAAAGGAGATCAAACCTGGTTTTTGGCTTGCAAATTTGTATGTATAGATCGAATGTCAAAACACATGACACTCACAAGTCGTTCCCCAATTTCCCCATGACCTAAATGTTCATTTTGTGTAATCTAATGAATCCGTTTCCATTATTTTTCCATTATTTTTTTCTTCTTTTTATTAGAAACGTCTTTGATTTACCTTCAACTTCACATCTTTAAAACATAAGATGTGCTCATTTCCCTTCCCACCCAAGTAACTTGAACGTGCAAACTCATAGTCCATCTCAAATGATCAAATCTTCATCCCCCATCAATACAAAGTTAATCATGTTTAAATAAATAGTCCTACCAAAACAACTTTTAATGCCCTTATTTCAAACTCTCACTAATTAAACTTTTTCTTTAATGAAACACCCCATTAACTGCGTGCTCATCGTACGTGAAAAGATGATGGATGACTCTCTTTAATCACTATGCCAAATAGTTCTCCCATACAAACCCCCGAAAAGAAGTGAAAAAGATAGAAAGAAAGAAAGCAAAAGGAATTCATTTTAGCAAGGGATTACAATTAAAGTAATCTTTTTATTATGTAAAACTTTGTTTTCTCATTTTATAATACTAATTAGATGTCAATTAGAATTGGATTGTTAAAAGTTAGAGATGAAACGGGCTTAAAGTAGTCTAAGGGCATCCACAATGGGCGATCAAATCGTCGATCATCGACTAATTTTGATCGATGGTCGCCCAAAAGGTTCCCCAACCGTCGATTATATTTAGGAATATAATCGACGGTTTTCCCTGTAGCAGATCAAATCTGATCGAAAGGTCGACGACGGAAATTATAGTCAGGCGATATCCTAGGACATCGCCTGATGACAAGCCAGACTCTAGGATCTCGCTCAAATTTACGGGCGTAGTCTTACCATTTCGCCTACGCAAGCGTAGTTTCAGCATACCGCTCCTTTAAACGTAGTTCCAATTCCTCGCCCATGCCTGAGCGAAATGCCACAAACTCGCTCAGAAAAAAAAAAATGGGCGGACAACAGGGCCTTCGCTTCCTCTTACGTGGTATGCTAGGCC
Source organism: Papaver californicum (assembly GCA_023531435.1). Lineage (NCBI taxonomy): Eukaryota > Viridiplantae > Streptophyta > Magnoliopsida > Ranunculales > Papaveraceae > Papaver > Papaver californicum. Next base: position 13,855,485 of record JAJJMC010030977.1, on the reverse strand, counting down.
ACCGCCTGTGTCTGGGCGAGATTCTAGGTTCCCGCCTAGACCCGGGCGAAATGCCACAACCTCGCTAAGAAAAAAAAAACTTGGCGGACTCCTTCGCTTCCTCTTACGCGGTATGCTAGGCCACCGCCTGTGTCTGGGCGAGATTCTAGGTTCCCGCCTAGACCCGGGCGAGGCTTTAGGACATCGCTAACTTTACCGTTATTTTATTTTACCGTTCAACGGCTATATTTTTCCTATATATACCGCAACTTCACCCAAATTTTTTATACTGAAATCATAGTGTTTTTGGGTGTGAAAAAATTCAAAGTTTTATCTTATTTGAAATCCATTGGTAAAATGCCACAAACAAAAAGAGGTCCAAATTTTTCGTCTTTTGAAGATTTGACGATGTGTACAATTCACTTGTCAATTTCTCAAGATTCAAGCATTGGTACAGATCAATGTGAAGAACAACTATGGTCACGTGTTCTAGACCGGATGAAAGAAAGCATACCCAGTATGGCACAACGTAGTTGGACCTCCCTGCAGGGATAGTAATCTACCCCAACCTCCGCGTTCAATTCTAAATTGGACCCTATTACAAGTATCACAAATTTTCTTGTAAGTCTTTAAAACAGATTTCAGAGAACCTCGGTGATCAAACCTGAAGTCAACGTTGGTGGAATAGGTTATATTGGTAGAAGCATGTTCGTTGCTATCTTCCACCACAGTGTAATGTTCTAACCCGGGGACATCGACATACGGGGGGCCCATTGACTCTGCTGCCGATTCCTCCGTAAATTTTGTTTTTTTACTCGTTTTCCTTCTCCCGACCCATCTCGAAACAACATTGTCAGATCGAGAAACAAAAAATTTAATATATCGTTGGGTTGAAAATTAGTATATCAAAAAAATGCATAAACTTTCAAAATTAACCACAATTACACACTTCTTAATAATTCCAACATCCACCATATTTAAGCTACAACACATTGTTATTGTATATTAAATTTAATTAAAACATATTTTAAAACCCTAAATAAATTATAACACAAATACATAAACCCTAATTTGCTAACCCAAGTTTGTATGCACCAACACAACCGAAAATTGCAATTATGGGTTTATAGTATAACAAGTAAATAACATGCTTCAAACTAATTTAACATTTTAATTATCTATATATGAAATTAAAACAATGAATTTAATTCTTTTATATTTGTTAAGTTGGGGTTAGAATGTAGTACAAAAATGGGACGAGGTTATGGGCTGTCATTGACGGACGAAAATCAGGTGAAAAATCAGTTGGGAACAGCAGCAACGGCGGGCGAGATGGAGAAACAGGAGGCGATGAAGATGACTGGAGAAAGAAGTAGGGTTTTGTTTTTTATTAGATTGACAGGCGAGAGGCTAGATGCTCGCTTGTCTTTAACGGACGAGGTTGTAAAACCGCGCCCGTATTTCTAACCCACACGCGAGTCACACGTTTGGAGAACGAGATGCCAGAATCTCGCCCCACCGGGCGAGCTCGTGGGGCAACGCTTAGGACATGAGCGTGAGTCTGGGATTTCGCTTGAAATTTTTTTTCCCCGGGCGGCGTTTTACTATTTCGCTTGTAAGGGGCGGAAGGTTGACATATCGCCCGTCCTGGTGGGCGAGCTTCTACAATTTCGCTTCTTCTCAAGCGCGGTCCTAGGGTACCGCCTGACTATCCATCGCTGTTTTTGCTGCTGACCATCGATCAAATTTTTAGTCATTTGATCGATGGATTTGATCGCCCCATTGTGGTTGCCCTAAGAAAGTGAGTGTGGGTGTGTTGAGATATAAAGATTTGTTGTGTGTGACCCTGGATTCCCTCCTCCCCTATCCTTCTTTTTTGGGTATTTTTAGGGCACAAGAAAAGTTCTCTAATCTTTTTCATTAGTGATGAATGAAAGTGGTGCTGGTGGGAAAATAGTGTGCTTAGCTTTCTAAGCGTGGATAGCTTTCTTGGTCATTCCACAAACCCAATTGGCTCCATGAATTTATGCTTACCCCACTTCTTGTCTCTCATGATTCAAATAATATGCAGTACCCTTTGTTAATGGCTACCTACATAAGCCAAAGTGATCTGTCCATCTATCTATTTGTCCGATTTATTAGACTTCAAATCATTACCCAGGGCCACGAGAGTACATACAAATGTCATTTCTTGTAACATTAAACAATTTTACTATTCTACAAAACAAGTTTTATCCTGATTATTCCTTGGGTATCTATGATGTTTTGAACATCAGTATTGTTCCAGCAGATCAATTAATGATTTTGATGTTTTAATTCTAATTCTGATTATCCCTTTTCTTACAAAATTAAACTAATTAATAGAAATTGTTTAACAGAAGTTTCACAAAAGAAAAAACTGTTTATAGGTGAGAAATGTGCTAGTGTTGCTAAACTTAATACAATATTAGAGCGTGGTATTATGTTCCCCACTCTCCAAACAACAAGGGATGATATTGTATAATAAAACTAATTATTTATATCCCATCCTTATTTCCTCTGGCTAATTTAAACATACCTACAAATTATATTGAGGTTAGTGAAGTTAGATCTTCTGTTCTGTGTATTAGATCCTTTTGCAGGTAAAAGGAATCATCACAAGTAGTGAAGATAATAATGGAGAGATGAGGTAAATAATTCTTTACAACTACTAATATTAAAAATGGATTAGTGATGAATTAAAAGTTAAAAGTCCTGCATGATAATGGGTAATTACATTATAATAGTTGTTGGGGAAAAATGAGTTTAAATTAAATGTTTTTTGGTCTTGGTGTGATGTGAATGAATCTCTCTAGTTTAGTCCCACATTGAGTATTCTAGAGAAGGATGTCCACTATATAACTATTCTCATGTGGATAGTTAGACAAACAAGAGGGTGGAATGGGGTGGGCAAACAATACATGGGCTAACTAATGTATTGGGATTGCCAATGAGAAACACATCAATCATGATCTATTATTTTTACCAAAAATAGTTTTGCAAATCCGAAACCCTATAGGATTCCTTTTATATTTTGGAAAAAGTTGATTTACACGAAATCCGAAACCCTAAAGGTTTATTTTTCCTATAAATACAAAACGTTTTCAGAGTTAAAAGATATCCCAGAAGCGGCTACTATCCTGTCTTCTTTTCACCATCTTCTCGCTTTGTTTTGCGCTTTGATTGTTTATTTCCCTTCCTTCCCTGTTGCTAAGTTCAAGAGTGGGTAGTCTGTATTGTGCTAATACAAGCTATATCGGGCAGTCTTATCCTGGACACATCTTCGCACGTTGGGGTTTAGCATTGCTCTTCTCGAGTATACCCGCAAACTAATGTGTTAAGGACAACTTGTTGAACCTGTGATTCTGCCCTCGTAGTTGTCCTTGGTAGAGTTGTTTTTCAATTAAGTCCTTTATATATTATTCTGATACATCTAACGCTGCTGTTCATTGTTGCAAGATTTCAACAATAGTAACACTGATTAATATATTGATTTTTACTCTGCTTTTTTATTAGAGTGCAGTATGACCAACCTAACTAAGGTTAATTAGTGAACTAATTAAGCACACTTTACCTAAACCTGCAATTTCTGAATTTCAATTACATTGGCCGGTTCACATTTGGGCATTTTTGTTTAAGAGATTTGGAAAGATTTGGTCTCATGTTCCAACCCAAAGAAAAATCTGATTCGGAATTAAGCTTAATCATACTGTTTGGGACAAGCGTGCCTGAGAGAAGGTACTGTGGTATATTCTTAGGTGCGAAGAATGTGATGTTTTATTGTTGTCACAAGACTCCAACCCCTTGATCGTCACTAATGTTAATAATTAGATCAAGACTTTTACTTCAATGTATAAGCACGCTTAAGTATAGAAAAATTATCAAGTAATGCACCCAACTAATCCAACAATAATCAATTGTCCTACGGTACGGAAATCCATCCCATTTTCTACACGTATTCGCAATCAAACTTATAATCCTCTTCTTTTCTATAATCACATTTTTCTCGCATGTTCAGAACCCATCATGTTTGCTAATTTTTCATTTTACACTGCAGATGGTGATAACTGAAATCTACAACCTCATGTTTTGGGTTTCAACTCCTCAACTGTGCTATTGGTGCTTTAAATTTCACCAATGTGGTATCGTAGTAAATAAATGTAAGAAGAGAAGAAGTCCATCATAAGTTCCCAACTCAAAGATTCTTTAAGTGGTCAATTTATTCATATCAGCACTCCACAAAGATGGAAAAACATTCAAAACCTAGGGTTCCAATGGTGGTCAAAAGAAACTTATTAAAGAAAAATAAAGTATTAAGAAAAATAACCAGAGAAATCATGATTTAACCATTCATAATTAAAAGGGATTTATTACTTTTCTTTTTTTCTTTAATCCCATTAGTATACTGAAATTATGATCCACGAATGCTATCTATTTTTACTTTCTCCAGTGTTGGACGGACCCATCCAAATAAGGGTAATATTGTCATTTAAGTCTTTATATAATCCTCACTTTCAACGCTCACTCTTTATTACCTCTTCTTCATTCATCTCCTTTCTCTGAAAATCAAAAAAAGTTCCTCATTTTTTCTCCTCCCTTCTTTCCATTTCTTAAGATTTTTCAAAGATCTTGTCAATTTTAAGAACCCACTGTTCTCTTCTCTATAAGTAATTTCTGATTTTCTTAAGTCATTGTTTAGATGTTTCTCTGTTTTTGCAGATTTTCATGAGTTTTTTTTTGCTTTTGATTCTTTCTCTTGTGGTTAGATAGATCTATAACTTTCTTTTCTCACCTAGAACCTGACTTTAATGTACTGAAATTGTTTCAGGTTGTGAAGGAGAATTTTGAACGAAAGTAATTGTGGCTAGTTTATAACGTTTTATATAACCAGAAGAACAGCATGCGGTGGTTGAGTTTATCAGTTGATGTGTTCCGTAAAGCTGTCTCCTTGAACTTGTTTTGTAGAGTTATTTTGTAGATTTACTCTCTTGCTTCACCTTCTTCCAGTCCTCTCTCTCTTAATTACTCTCTCAGATTCAATTTCTTTCAGCAAAATTCTGTAACTATCTTATCACGTTTCTCTCTGAGTATCAAGCTTTCTCTGTTAACATTTAGTTTTGGTTACTCTCTTTCTCAAACTTCTGTCTATTTGATCAACTGTCTTATCTGATTATTCAAGCTTTGTTTATCTGATTATTCAAGCTTTGTCTGTTAACGTTTCATTATCAAGTATCCTTGATCCTTGTTTCCTGTCACGGTCATTTTAACTTCATCAGAATTGTTGCTAGTTTAATTTGGGTGGGTTTTGCTAAAAAAGGGTTTGTCAAGAAGTTATGGTGTGTCAAAGAGCTAGTCAAACAAAATTCCGAGCTTTGAAACACGAGACGGGTATTGCAGGAAACACCACCATTATAGTTAAAGTAATAGCATGCTTTCAACCGTTGCAAGATTGCCAGGTTTGTCACACACCTAATAATTATTTCAGTTTATGTACTCATAATCTTCTCTTTTGGTTTGATTTCTAAGATTTGTTCATATAATGCTTGCATAATTTCCTCATATTCCTCCTCTTTTGTTGATTGCAGGCTGAATATTTTCGACATTTACTTAAACCAGTGACGTAGGTGTTTTGAAGTTTGTTTGTCATTTTTATAGTTACTCTGGAGTTCTATTCTTCTTCTTTTTCTTTATTGGAAGTTTACCAAGTATTCAGTGTCTCTCCCTTGAAGATTTACTTTCGATTTACCGGTATGTTTCGAACGTTTCACCTGTATTTCCAGATTATTTTGTTGTTGCAATCGACAATTAGTGCTGATTTACGTCTGTTTAATGTTGTAGGAATTTATTTGGTTGGATGGAAAAAGACTTTCATCAACAACATTTTCATAGGCAATTACCCAATCTTAACAGCGCGGGCTTCACGTTAGATTCAAACTCCGGTGATTATTTGAGGACTGGTACAAACCGGTACGCCAGTATGGTTCCTCCCAATGCATCTTTGCCAGGATACAATGTTGCTGGCTTACCTCAATCAAAGATTGGGCAAGTTAACGAACCTAATGGCTGGTTCTATTGCTTACCTCGCCATCGCCAAACCTTAACTCCTATGCCAAACTCTGCAGCTAAAGAGTTCTCTTCTTCCCCTTATCGGCATGGTGGTTTCGATGGATGTGGTGCAGCGGCTGTGCCCAGTTCACTAGCTGGGTCTGACCAGAAGAGATTCCTTGTCTTTGACCAGTCCGGAGATCAAACAAGCTTGTTTTACAGTTCTGCAGTTGGTTCAAACGTTCAAAACCCATGTTATGGTGGTGCAAAATCATTGCACATTACTGGGTTGCAGAAGGATGACCTTACAAGTAACAGAGAGCTGATCCCTCAGGGTCGAGTAGCTTCAGTTCCTCTTGAGGAGAGTCAAGAATCTGGGGATAGAAGTGAAATGCACGAAGATACAGAAGAACTTAATGCACTATTATACTCTGATGATGAAAATGACACCGAAGATGAGGAGATTAGCACGGGCCATTCCCCACGTGATGTGCAGAACCTTGAGGAGGTTGGCGAAAATTTAGTAGACTTTGCTAGTTCTACTTGTCCAACTAAAAGGAAGAGAGTATTGGAGGAAGATCATTATAATTCATCACTGGTGGACACTGCAAGTTCGGGAGAACCAAATCACTTAGTGGAGTGCAAGGACGATGCTGAATCAAGCTGTGCAGGAGGGAGCATGACCCGAAAAGATATGGAATCCTTGCCAGTTAATAAGCGGCTGAGGAGAGAGAAGGTAAGGGAGACAGTGAGAATTCTGCAGAACATAATTCCAGGTGGGAAAGACAAGGATGCTATTGTGGTCATTGATGAAGCTATCCAATACATCAAGTCCCTGAAGCTTAAAGCTAGATCAATGAAGTGATCCCTATCTATAACAACAGTAGCAGTAGAAGTTTGATTGATTGTGTGATTGATTTGGTTTGCATAATAAAAAGTTGTTGACCTGAAAAAACGAGTACACTTTGAGGAGGCAGAGAGGGGAATGGTAGTGAGATGAAGAAGTTCTTTTAATCCTGGATGCTTGGATGTCTAGAAAATCTATTTCAGCACTCACATTCCGCAGTTATAATTAGGAGAAAATTGTGACTTATCTTGTTGGGCAGATGGTTGCAGAAACTCTTTTACTGGGATATGCTCAGTTAAAACCAGTGCATGCCAAGTGTTGGTGAAATTCAGGACCTACCACCACCATTACCAATTTCAGCCATTTTATGTTTGTCAACTTCTAAATATATTATCCTCTGGTCGGGCTTCTCTGCCTCCCACTCTCCACTGCACTCAGAAATGATATCATTATGGGTAAGGTCAAACCACAACATGAGATGTTTGGTTCTAAAAGCTTTTATTTAGATGAATTTGTGTGCTTGAGAATGGTACTGGTATTATCCAAGTAGTCCATTTAAAAAAAATAAAATAAGTGTGATTAGTTTGATTTGTGTGCTCTTTCTTACTCATGTATGTACAAGGTTGCTCAGATGAGTGCCTTGATGGGATTGTGTTTTAAAGTGAAAGAGTTGATATATTGCGTTATGAACGGCATTATCTTCTTTGGAATGGTTTCTCAATTTATGTATTGTGGTGTGTGAATGTATTTTGATTTCTTCACTAATGATATTATATTGTGTGCGAGTTTAACCAGATCTTGTATTTAGTTGTGTATGACTATGGGGTATGTCGAATGGTGTTTGGGGGTGTACGCCTACAAGAACACCTTGTAGAACTGTACTGAAGTGGGTCTAATGTTCTAGAACTGAATCCGAAAGCTGAATCCCCACCCAATTGCTTTTTTGTTTTTGAAGCATAGTTTCTCTTAGTTTGTTGAGTAGCTGTGGTTGTAAGTTTTATCCTTGAACTTCAAATGTTATGGCCGACAGACTTGTGTAAGAGGCTAGGACTACTAAGGGAGGATATTTCAACTTTGAACTAGTGTAGGATGCTTCTAAGGATACACATCCATCGTGAACCTTAAAACAGGACATGCTCCAGGATTTCGACTTGTCGGGAAGAAAAACAACCCTGAACATCTGGGAGATAGAATCACTCCTTATTCTTCCACCACTATGAGTGGACTTCAAACTTATAAAGATTGTGAACAGAACGTGTTGTAATCAATACGACGGATAAGCCTCAGGAGAGCCGTCCATAAAACTTACTGTATGTTGTTATTTGTTGATGACATTTGTTGCTGATACAACTGGGTTCGACTCCTTTATGGCAGTGCGATATGATAATGATAATATTTTGTTTCATGAATAAGGAATGCATAAAATGTCTAGATTTTAGATTTTATTTCTAGGCATCCCAACAACAATCTTCTTTTGACATCAGTATGCAATAGTAGTAACGAGAGATATGAGGCAAACACACGAATTAACTCAAAATAGAATTGATGAACCAAGATTTTCCTACGAAAGGAAAATCAACAAGACAAATGAAACTGAATTAAATACGGCAAATGAAAAAACAAATTAGTTTGATAATGAAGATAATTTTGTTTCTCTTCCTCCTGGCCCAGAAGCTGTGTTCTAGTCCTCATTTTTAGGAGATAGAGTTCCTCCATCTTCTGGGGCCCTTTCTTGTTTGCTCGGCAGGAACAGTTGGGATCTGAGACCCAGAATCCGATGATTCTAAAGGCGTCATCTTAGTCAATTTTCCCAGCTTCTTCCAGCCACTTGTCCAGGCAGATGAATGCTTCTGCTTTGACATCTTATCAAACTGCCTTTGCAAATTCTCCATGTCAATTTGGAGTTCCAGGTATTTCGTTTTCATACTCTCTAACTCAAACTTTAATGTATTAATGTCCTTCTTGGCTGTTGACCATCCCTCTTGAAATGATTGTGGGGTGGCTTCGATCAAAGCTTTGCGGCTTGTGACTAGAGGCTGGTAGTCAGATTCACCCGTCTCCTTTAATGTGTTGTTGGCTATAGCATTGCTTATCTTTACTTGTTCAGAGAAAAGAACTTGCACCACCACTCTCAGTGGGAGACGTTCATTTTGTGCAGCATGCATGCATGCGTCAATTGAGAGCTTTTGGCAGTCCATCACACGGCAAATCCGCTTCCGTTCATGCTCGGAGAGTGTTGGATGTGCCTAATGAGTTGACAGTTGATTATAAGCTTATTAAGAATATAATCGATGAAAGCTACAAGATCAATGTGAGAGGGAGTTAGATTACCTTCAGATATGAGTCCACTGCTCGATAAAGACCGTCATCACAAGTTCTTGCAGATTCTGGTAACGCCTCTGCTAAGACCTGGAACTTTGTCAAGCTAAGATTTCTGTCTCTTGACACTTCTGTGAGATAACTATCCACGAGTTTTGCGACTCTCATCTTGGCATTACCCCTTCCTTCATAATTGAGTTTATCAGACAATGTTTGCCTGTTGGGACTTGATGGTTCTGTTTGTTCTTGAACCAGAAAATGCTCCAAAAGCCTTTGAATAAGATCGACATCATACAAAGTCTCACTCTTGTTATAAGAAGGAATAAGAAGATCAACCAAAGTAGCCTGTTCGAATTGCATTCCGACTCGTTTCTCTAGCTCAGTAACCAACGCTGGAGCAACCTTTAGCATGTTGGCAATCCTCAAAAGCCGAAGAAGGAAGCTGCAGGAAACGCTGTCCTTCTGTGGAGGAACGATACTAATAAGGCTCTCAACTATCATCCTTTGTTCTTTGATCTGAAGATTTGGCGGGTCTTCCTTATTTCCTGCAACAATCATGTGTAATCCACCATTCCAGCTATTACTACTGCAGCTGCTTTTACTGTCTCTACTGTTATTTCCTTCATCTCCTGATCCTTCTTTTGTTAAACCGGGTAACCATTTTGAGCCATACTGCATAATTGCTGCTCCAATATATTCAAACCTCATACCCTTTACTTTAATTGCAGTGACAACCCTCACAAAATGATCGATCCTGAGGATCGAAACATCCTCAAACCACCAATCTGGTGGTGCTTGCTGATTTCTACCAGGACTCGATTCATTCATTTCATTCCATTTCGGACTAGAAATACTTGTAGGTTTCCCTGTATAAGCCCATCTGATACTTCTAGGATTGGTGCAAGCTTTCCAAGCAATGGATTCACTACACCTTCGGACAATCTGGAGATTTTCTGCCCATGGAGAAAGATGTTCACAGCTTTTCAATACTAAAATTGAGTCTCTCCAAGATGATAACACGACATAGCTAAGAAAAGCTTCTGTTTTGAATATAAGGTTTCCTTCTTCCAGATCCTCAGTCATCTCAAGATACTCTGCTGTACATCTCAAACCAGAGATGTTTCCAGCGGTTAGATCAACGGCTATACCATAACAGAATTTCGCCGCAAGTTCAAATGCATCTGATCCTCCCGGAAGATCATCAAATTCAATTCTGCTTATGTTTGCTTCATGTGAATCATATATGATTCTATTCATCCTTCCGCTCCGGGAAAGCAGGGGATACTATATAGACATTGAAACACAAACACATAAACTTGAGTACTGAATCAATTGCAGAAACTAAGTAGTACAAATTGAGAAGTGAGTGAGAACTTGATGACAAAAACTGTACCTTGTGCAAATGAAAACCAATATCTCCAACTTGAACTAGTAGGTCACTTGGTACATCCGTGGCGACATACCTAATTACACAATAAAACCAGCATCAATGTAAATTTTTTGTGAACCACAAACAGCTTAAACTATATGAAATTTAGATACTTATTTGGATCTTTAAGGATTTCAGAAACTTTTTTTAATTCAGACAGAAGTAAAACATTGAATATAACTATTAATTCAGACAGAAGTTACCAAGAATGATCTCTTCTTTCAAACCCATCCGTCTTGACACCATGTTTGCTCGTACTAACTACTTCGTTCCCGTAATCTCTCCCTCTACCCGACTCACTCTCCGATTCCCACATTATGGGAAATCAGAAAATTGAGTAGCAAGCTAGCTAGTTTTCCTGTTATGCTTCTTTCTTTCTCTCAAGAATACCAGAACATGACATCAAAGAAATACCCAAATACTTTAACTAACAAGATCAAGAAGAGCAAGAGCATGGGCATGGTTCAAATTATGTTAGAGATGTCGGGTTTAAGAGAATTTCCAAAAACTCTTACAGGCTGTGTAGTAATGGGTCTTAGTGTGTTTTTGGATCTTTTCTCTCCGTTCTCACTCTTTTTAGCTATCTTGAATTCTCTTTTTTCACATATGAAGCATATAATAATAGTTATTTATGAGTTTGATCCTCTCTCTCATAATGTCTGGTTGATAACTGTAGCAATATTGTCCCGAAGGTGTAAGCCGGATCTCGAGGAACATCTCGTTTTGGGATACATGTTTGAAACAGTGAAATTCATAGGAACGCCTAACTTTCACCATTAAATTTTTCTTCACTGGACTTGATTGACCAACTGTTTTAACTGAAAGATAGAAAATACATATAATAATGATCGTTGTATTGAAGTTTACGGTCTAACTAATTTTGAAAAACCAGCATATAAAAAATGGATTGTTTAAGGCTTATTAAGGTGTGATTTTAGGTTGCCCATACAACATGAGACTATTTTGAACACGCTCCTCACATGTAGTTGGTCGGTCTTAAAAAATTAATGCCTCAAAGTTAATCTACGAGATGATATCTCTATATAAGACTATATATATATATATTGTTAGATCATCTTGTTAACACCGTAACTGAATTAAGTAATTATTTGTTTTATTAAATCATAATTATAAAAAAATAATAACTAAAAAAACCGCGTTAGTTGCTCTAGGATAACATTAAGCTCTTTTTTACGGCTGATAAATTTTTCACGGTGCCAGCCTATGCCGTAGTTCGAGCTAAATACAATGCCATGCTATGGCGTTGTTCAAGGCTAACACGGCGCCAACAATAGTACTATAACTAACTCTAATAGCTCACCACTATTTCACGGAGCTAGCCTAATGCCAACACCAACCTCCTAATACTAGTATTTTTACATGCTATACATCGGTACTTTGGCTCTTATCCTTGGTGCAATACTAAGCTTTTTATCTATCTCTTGTGTATATTCCAAATGTAAGCTACCCTTTTAATGCCCTGAGCCACAAATATTCAATATGTGAGCCTCTCAGTTGAGCTCACTCAAATGCCAACGATTCACTTAATCACTGAGTATCCAATTTACTCAAATGCCCACGGTTAACATCACCAGAGCTCATCGGTCGCACATTATTGCTTAGAGTTCATTGTCACTACTTACAGCTCATCGCTCACAACTATCTCCTAGAGCTCAATACCCATCAGCACTTGTAGCCTACTCTACCAGACTTGCTAGTCTTATCAGACTCAACACTCTCGTCAGTATAATTAATTAAATATTGAGTCTTGGATCCACAGAGACCAAGTGATGTCTTTAATGACTTAATCAACTTAACAGTACCAGCACTTAACTCTACTATTAATTTTCTACGAGACATCAAATATGTCACATGAGGGGGGGAGGCATTCACTAGGATATTGGTCTGGCGGTCTACAACAACATACAACATACCAATACACCCATGACGAGAAAGTAATTTAGTCGTGGGGACTGTTGAGAGAGTAAAGGGATTAGCGGTCATACACAACTTTCAGTCTTCCCTAATATTGCAGACACGACCTCACCACTATCTCCTTAGTCTCTACTTCTCTACTCCTCCGTGAATTCCACCTCTTACAGAGATATGTGTGTTCAACTAATCTATAAATAGGTTCTTCTACTTATTCAAAAGGATATTTCATACTTACGTAAACAATTCTAGTATTTTACACATTAGTTCAACAACTCTACACTGCAAACACATCACACTCTGATCTCAACTCTTTCTCTGCTTCCCTTCCAAAGATCAATCCTTCTACTCCTTAGTGACCGAAGCAAAACTGGAACGACCATTTCTTGGTTTAGGCTAATCTTGTACGATTTTGATCTCTCGTACTAATTTAAAGCATCAGCTTACCCCCACTTTTATAATATTATTTTTCACCCTGAAAAAAGGGCTACACGCTACTAGCTGAAAATAGAATTCTAAAAGTAATATCTAGATCTTTGGTAATTATGAAAGGCACAGGACATGAGGACTTGTATGACTTAACTGGATATGTGTCTATTTCTGAACACATCGAGACTGCATATATGAAGACCACGAAGTTATGGCATATGCGACTTGCACATCCAGGTGAAAAGCTGACAAGATTTGTTGATTAATGTTATTACCTGAAAAATAGAGTTTTGTGAACATTATTTGAAAGGAAAGAAGACAAGAACAATCTTTGACACAACAATCCACAAAACCAGTGGAGTCTTGATTATGTTTACTCAGATGTTTGGGGTCCCTCCAAATGCATAATTGGGAGGGAAACATGGTTTGTGTCATTTATTGATGATTATTCTAGGATCGTGTAGGTGTACTCCATGAGGCATAAAAATGATATCCTAAAAGTCTTTTTGCAGTGGAAAAAAGCAACTGAGACTCAAACTGGTAGAAAGATCAAGGTACCACGTTCGGACAATGGTAGAGAGTAAAAAAGTGATCCATTCTTGCAAATATGTCAGGATGAGGGTGTAAAAAGGCACTTCACGGTGAAGAATATACCGTAACAGAGTTGGATAGTTGAACGTATGAATTGTACTTTGTTGGAGAAGGTACGATGTATTTTATCTAATGCTGGATTAGATAAAGCGATTTGGTAAAAAGTCTGCCATCAACTGCATTATAAGGTAAAACTCAAATGGAGAAGTGGTATGTCAAGCCATCTTATGACTTTGACTTAACTCATATCTTTGGTTTCCTTGTATGATTTCATGTTAGTGAAAAGAAGCTTGATAGCCTTGTTGTTGAAGGGTTTTTCATGGTTATGAAGATATGGGTGAAGGGGTTCAAAATTTGGAATTCAGTAGATAAGAAGATAGTCATGAGTAAAGACATTACATTTGATGAGACATCTATGGTAAAGACTTGGGGTTCTCGGTAGGTGGAGAACACTACCAGTACCAGTGAGCCTTTGCAGCAGGTGGATATTGATTCATTTCGACCACTTCCAGCTAAGACTATATATGTTACGTTTATTTCCGAAGGCGTGGCGTCTGCAGGGGAGGTAACTAATGAAGTTCCAAATGATAGTGATGTTGTTGATAAAGAGGATCGAGAAACAACAGAAGATACATAAGCTATGGTCATAGACCATAACAACTAGCAAACCGAGAAGACAAACCAAAATACCTGGTTGAATGGATGATTTTATAGCTTATACATTACTAGTTTTGGAATAAGGTAATCCTAATACCTATTTTGAAGTTGTACACAATGTAGAACGTGGGGAATGAGAAGATGCAATGCAGGATGAGATGGAGTCTCTTCACAAGCATATGTGTTCTTACGAAGCTTTCGAACGGTAAGAATAAATGGGTATATGCTAAGAAATAAGGATCTTAAGAGAATCAAGTTCACTACAAGGCAAGGTTGGTTGCTAAAGGTTAATGCCCGAAGAGGATAGATTGAAACAAGGTGTGTTCTCTAGTTGTAAGCACTCTTCAAATTGAATTTTGATGGCCTTGGGTATCACAACATGGTTTAGACCTAGTTCATCTAGATATTAAGACGAAGATCTTACATGTTGATCTAGAAGATGAGATCTATATGACTCAGACGAGTGGGTTCAAGGTTGTTGGATTTTTTTTTATGTATGTAAGATGAAAAGATCGTTGTATGGGCTAAAACAGTCTCTAAGACAGTGGTACAAGCGATTTGATAAGTTTATGATTTTCAGACATACATAAGTAGTCACTATGACAATTTTGTATACTTTAAAAATCTACATGATGGGTCTTTCATATATTTGCTCTTGTTTGTCGGTGATATGTTGATAGCATCGAATAACAAGAAAGATACTGAAAATTTGAAGCACAAATTATCAAGTGAGTTCGAGATAAAAGATCTGGGAGAAGCTAAGAAGATTCTTGGTATGGAGATTCAACGTAAAAGAGAGAAGGGTAGAGTTTATTTGTCTCATAAGGCATATTTGAAGAAAGTGTTACAGAAATTTGGTGTATGCACGCGAAGGAACTAAATCTCTAAGTAATCCTCTTGTTCCTCACTTTAAGTTTAATTATGATATGTCTCATACTACTGAAGAAGAGCGTGAGTTTATGGCCCAAGTCTCATATACTAATGATGTTGGTAGCTTGGTGTATGCAGTATTATGTATGAGGCTTGACATTTCACATGCAGGTAGTATGATCAGCTGTTATATGCATAATTATGGTAAGGGGCATTGAAAAGTTATAAAATCATTTTAAGATATTTTTATTGTACAATGATGTTAGCTTGGAGTTTGTGAAGGAAGATGAAACAATCAGTTGTGTGTTGGTTATGTGGATTCTGACTATGCTGACGATTTGGAAAAGAGGCGCTCAACTACAGGCTATGTGTTTACCTTGGCAGGAGCACCAGTAAGTTGAATTATTGTACAGTCTATTGTGCCTCAACTACTGAAGCATAGTATATGACAAAGGCATTTAAAGAGGCTATATGGTTTCAGGGTTTGCTAGATGACTTGGGGGTGGTATCATATCAACTTCATTTGCATTGTGATAGTTTGAGTGCCATCCATTTGGCTAAGAATCAAGTGTATCATGCCAGAACAAACATATAGATGTTTGATTTCACTTTGTCAGAGAGATTCCAGAAGAAGAAGACATTCTCCTAGTGAAGATCGATACCAAAGACAATCCAGTTGATATGTTAACAAAAGTAGTATTTGGAGTCAAGTTTCGTCATTGCTGGAAATTGATCCACATTCTTCTTGTTTGGTGAGATGCCCTTTTTAGGTAGTGGTTCTTAGGAACCTGGTGGAGGCCTTCTAGCAAGGCCATTAAGTGAATTACAATCGGTTTGATTCCTTACAGATGATACATAGGAAGCATTTGGTGCAATAAGCATTGGAAGATGGAGGTGATTTTGTTCTTGATCGTCTCATGCATTAATGCATGATCCGAGGTGGAAAATTGTTGACTAGGTCAGTAGATGACAAGTTGGGGGAAGCTAAAACTCTCCTAGTCGGTGAGAGTTAATTTGGGATAAACTCAATTGTAGTCAGTCCAAGAGTTGGGATAATTTTTTTTGGTTTACTTGATCCTATATTCTAGGAACTTAATAGCTAAGTTAAGGAAATCATATTCTTGTAGAATAAATAAAGTGCCTTACCTATGTTATATAAATAACTCATGAGAAAACCTAGAGCTTACACCTAAAACTTCTTCTTCTCTTTTGGGTTTTATATATTTTCTCCTTATAATAATATATATAAAACCACTTATTCCTTCCCGATGATTTAACTCCGTAAATTTTTGTTCTCTTTTATATGAATGTTTACATTCTTTATAATTATTAAGATATATTATTGTGTAGTTGTTCAGATCGTTTTAGAAGTTTTAGCATGACACACATATTGTACGAGGTGTTAACTCTCTGATATTATATTGAAATTAAATCTATGGATTTAACTAACTTTGAAAACCGGCTTAAAAAATAAAATTATGGACAACTTATTAAATGCTAGATTTATTTTATTTATACAACATGGGACTACTCTTAACATGGACTATTCTTAACCATAACAAGGTGGTTCATTCGTTTGGCAACAGTTAAAAGGTTAGAGGTTTTGAATAGGCTCAACACTTCTTAACTGTTAGATTGTCACTACGGAAAATTTTAAAAAAGCCGAATCTTGGATACCTCTCTTTAGGTTTTAGTGGGATTACTCTGCCGGACATCCTACCCTACTCTATGCATAGACACTTTACAATTTCACGTGCTTGTTTGGTTTGCAGTTTGCACTAGTACAGTGATAACAAATGACAACACTTGCTAGATTTTGTTTGATGATCTATGTAATTCTTTTGATCATTTACATCAGAAGGTTATGATACGTGCCAAAAACTTGTGGTGTGGAGAGTTGAGGCGTTTTTTGGGTAGTAGGTAGGTACAACACGTAAATATCCCTTTGTACGTTCAACCATTTAGATATGCCATTTTGATTAGAGTTGTTGTATTCATTGGGGATCAGAGAGGGCTATAGTATATGATTCACATTTAATGTTTTAGCCCCACGGCTTTAAAGTTGATTTGGAATTTATCATATCAGTGTACACATTCAAAAGCTTGAAAATATGCACAAAAATGGTGCTCGAAACAACGATTACAGCAAAATCTCAAATTAGATTAAACTGCCAAATCAACTGTAATATATCAACTATCGTCGACTGTTCTTGTTCTTGAGCTGTTTCATCAAGAAAAAAGAAAGAAGAAGATTGTTCTTTTAACTGGCGAGTGAGAGACAGACCCACATACACTTCCATTGTGATGTAGTTGCAGTTATGCCCACGCTCAACCTCACCCATGACTCATGGCTTGGTCTCTCAAGGCTTAAGTAGTGAGGAAGAGGGACCAACTAATTAAATTTTGATAAAACATTCCTTTAGGAAAATGTATGCAGCTAGTATTGTCATGATCATGTTGATTATTTGCTCAAATTTTTTTTTTTTAAAAAAACAACTTAGCATTAATATGGTCCCATTCCCACATGGGTCTATCAGACTGGCCTCTTAAGGGCAAGTCCTATGGAACCGATAAAAATCCAAATCTGCTAGTTTTGATACCAGTATGGAACAAGTCTGAAAAAAGTCCGTTAAAACAATCACGGGACATATCGATATTATTTTTGCTGTAAATATGAGTGAGCAATCCAAATCCGTCGACCCAACCTAATTCATATACAGTTTGGCGGATGGACACCTAATTCGTTTATAGACGGGTTGGATACGGATATATTTTTAAAATTCATTAAATAATAGGTTGGATGTGGATGCATGTGTAGAAATCCATTGGATACCAGAGAGACATGTGTATTTTACAGGTACTATATAACCTTTAATATTTTCTAACTAACCTAGTTGTACCGATGATTCAAATTGGCAAGCAAGGAGTACTGAATCTACTATTAAATTTTACTTTTGGTTGTTGAGACGACATTATTATAATTTTAGCATTGTTATGTTGTAATAATTTAATATATTATTTCAATTTCAATAATTTAATGTTTAAATTAGTTTATTTATAAACATGTTAATTATTTTTATTTTTCCTAATAAAAACACGAAATCCGTAGATTTACCCATATCCAATCCGTCCGCCCGCCCGCCCATCCATGGATGTCTAATCCATGGGTGACGGATTGGACATGGATGCAAATCTAGTACCCGCCATTTTAATGGGTTTGATTTGGATAATACCAAATCCACGGGTTCCACCCATTGCTCACCTCTAGCCGTAAAGGTCGATACGTTCTTTTAATTAAACAATGATATTAAGTTTTTTTGATGCAAAAAGAGTTATAATTAATTAAACTAAACCACTGAGTACATTGTTACTATCCTCCAGGATTGCGTCTGCAATAAAATTTGGAGGATTTGACAACCATTCTTTCGACATTTTAAAACTTCTAGCCTGCTTGGCTAATTTGTCAGCAGGCTTATTATAGTTTCTCTTAATAAAATGACACCTCCATAATGGATAAGT
>JAJJMC010030977.1:13808457-13836840 GCA_023531435.1 Papaver californicum | reverse complement strand
TTATTATAGTTTCTCTTAATAAAATGACACCTCCATAATGGATAAGTGTTTAACATGTTCCTAATGTCTAGAACAATAGATTGATTCTCCCAGGATACCCCTTGGTGATTCGTATTTATTGACTCCACTACTCACTTTGTATCAAGATCAAACCATACTTGTTGTAGACCAAGTTCAACTGCCCACTACATAGATTTCCACAGCCCTTCACATTCAGCTTGTTCCGAACTCAAACATCCAGGTGCATATATGCATCTTGCACTTTCGAAGGTTCCTGCAAAATTACAAATGATTAGTCCAAGTCCTGCTTGATTATCTAAACTTTTATATGATGCATCACAACAAATGGAAAAGAAAAAAATTAGGAGGTGGTTTCCATCTATGGTGTTCTATGGATATGTTGTTGTTGTTGACAGAACAGTTGTGCCCCTTTTCATTGTATGCTCAGTTGTTGCATTAAGATTTTGTATGCTTCTAATGACTTCTATTGAGTTTGGTTTCTGATTCTCAAAAAACCATTTGCATCTTTCCTTCCAGATCTCTCAAACTGTGTTTACCATTTTAACAATCCAGTCTTCATCCAGATTAGCATAATCATTTACAAACCAACTTGTTATCCAGTCCTGCACATTAATATTATCATTTTTCATACTTCTTCTAGCTCCAGGTGTTGCCATCCAGACTGCCTTTGGGAATGAACATTCCTATAGAATGTGTTTTGTAGTTTCAATACCTTGATTGAAGATCTTACAACCTTCCCCTCCATAGACAGTAACTCTAGCTAATCTTTCACTTGATGGAACAATATCACAAATGCACTTCCACAAAAAAAAATTGATTCTTGGTAGAGTATTCAGACTCCAAAGAGATTTCTAGAGTTTTGCCTCTTCTACACTGTAATAAGCATTGTTGTTTTCTTTGATCTCAACAATTTTTTGTAAGATGACTTGACTGAAAATTGGCCATTTCTTGTGAGTGTCCACTGTAGTCTATCTTCTGAAATGTTAGGTATTCTCATTTGCATTATCTTTTCTGCAGTATCTGCTGAAAATATACTTCTTATAACATCACCCTTCCATGCTTTTGTGTCTTAGTCAATGAGATAAGAAACATTTTTGTATTGATCCACTGTCACAGCTGAAGTAATTGAAGGTACTGGAGGTTCTTGAAGACCATAAACCCAGTTGTCTTGCCAAATTAAGATTTTGCTGCCATCACCTAACTGCCAGAAACTAAACTTCTTTATGAAATCCATACTCCTATGCAAGCTTTTCCAGGCCCAAGTAGAGTTCTTCTTTTTTTATGAATTGAGAAGAGAGGAATTAGGATAGTATTTCTGCTTCAAAACCCTAGCATACAACTGCTTCTCATTTTGACATCTCCATGCTCCCTTTGCAAGCAGAGCTTAATTAAAACAAAACAAGTCCCTAAGCCCTTGTCCTCCCCTTGCTTTGCTTTTACATACCTTGGGCCAAGAAGTAAGGTAAACTCCTTTTCCATCTGGCTTGTTCCACCAAAATCTTCTTTGCACTTTGTCCATCTCCTTAATGGTAGCTTCAGGAATTTTGAAAGTGCTCATTTGATGTAGTGGCATAACATTAAACACATCCTTTACCATAACTGTTCTTCTAGGTTGTGCCATGAACTTGCCATTCTATTTTGTCAATTTGTTTCTCATGTTGTCCACAATGCTAGAAAAAGATATAATCTTCCTCCTATTTAAGAATAAAGGTATTCCGTATTTCTCTTTTAAACTCATTCTCCTCATTTTTAATCTTCTAGTGATCATTCTGCGGTGTCTTGGATGAGCATGCTTGGAGAAGTGTATCGATGATTTTTGAAAATTTATTTATTGCTCAGATGCTTCACTGAAAGTTTGAATAACTTGGAGAAGATTATTTGCATTGTGAATATTTGCCTTTGTGAAAAGCATGTAGTCATATGCAAACAAAAGATGAGTTACCTGAGGAGCATTTCTTGCAATCTTTATTCCTTGAATCTTAACCTCTTGCTCATCTTGGACCAATGCTCTTGTAAAGACCTCCATGGTGAGAAGAAACAAGTAAGGTGAAATGGGATCACCTTGTCTTATGCCTCTTGAGGGTTTAAAGACATTTCAAGGTGACCCATTAAGAAGAATTTGAATTTCAGTTGTACTTACACATTCTTTGATTAAATCACACCACTTGTTACAAAAGCCAGCTTCTTCACTATACCCTCTAAGAAATACCATTCCACACGGTCAAAAGTCTTTGACATATCTAACTTCAAGGCCATATAACACTTTTCTGTTTTTTTCTTCTTCATACAGTGAATGAGCTCTTGAGCTAAAATGATATTGTCTGAAATCTGTCTACAGGGACATACACTGCCTGCATGGGTGAAATGATCTTTTCAAGAAAAGGCTTCAACCTTGTTGCTAGAATTTTAGATAACAATTTGTAGGTAGTATTGCATAAAGAAATAGGCCTATAGTCACCTGGGGATTGAGGTAACTTCACTTTTGGAATAAGACATAAATTTGTCTTGTTCATTTTCCTTAGGATTCTATCAGAAACAAAGAAACTCTGCACCATCCTAATAACTTCTACTTTAATTGTTGTCCATTGAGTTTGAAAAAATCCAGGTGCGAATCCATCTGGCCCTGGTGCCTTCCAAGGTTTCATGCTTTTGAGGGTGTCTAAAATTACAGCTTCATCAGGAATTCTTATAAGAGAAATATTGTCTTCCTCACTTATGCAGTTGGGTAGAAGGTTGAGAAGGTCTTCATTGGATTTGGTGAAGTAGTGGTGATAATTCCATGAAAATGTGAGTTCAGAAGCTGTTCAAGGGTATCTCTACCACTAACCGAAGTGCCATCAACTTTCTTTAATGACTCAATTTTGTTTCTACTTCTTCTTTGTTTGATGTCATATGAAAATGCTTAGTATTATGGTCAACATCATTGAAGTAGATGTCTCTTGATTTTTGCCTATAAATCTTCTTCCGTTTGGTGCCATTCACTGATTTCCTGCTCCACATCTTGAACCAACTGTGCATTGTTGCCTGAAGTACTTTGTTGTTGGAGTAAACTTAATTGATGTTGAAGAGATTTAATTCTATCATGTATATTACCAAAAGTTTCCTTGTTCCATTTAGAGAGAGTTCTTCTTGTTTCACCCAGCTTCTGATCTAACTGGAAAGCTGCAGAACCACTGAATTGTCTAGACCAAGAAATATTAATTTGATTTTTACATGTTTTTTGTCTTAGCCAACATTAAAAAAACTTCCAACATTTAGTATTTCTCTCCATATTTGGAAATAAATCAAGAAAAATGGGGCAATGGTCACTTCCTAGAAATGACAAATGTTTAAGGCACAAATCTGGAAAATGCAATAGCCAATCTGAATTTATGAGGGCCCTATCAATCCTAGGTTTAACCTTACCAGTGCCATGCTTATTGTTTTTCCAAGTAAATGGGTTACCATGAAACCCAAGATCACTTAGTCCAACATCTTGAATGGTTTGGACAATTCTTGAAGAACAAGAAGAAGTTCCAGAATTGTTATTTCTCTCATCTAGATGAAGAGTTATGTTGAGTAATACATAATTTTTGTTTTATATAGGGTCGTTTTCACATTTAACGTATGTTGTAAATATTTTTCAAATGATTAATTTGAAGGTGTTTATCCATAGAAAAAAAATACTTTTAACATTTACCGATTGTGAAATCTACTATCAGATCCATTTTTTCAGATTTTTTATTTTTCAAACCCACGATCTCAGAATCTCAGGGCCGCGCACATATTTGTACGAAAAGTCACCTACAAACC
This sequence comes from Papaver californicum, assembly GCA_023531435.1. Taxonomy (NCBI): domain Eukaryota; kingdom Viridiplantae; phylum Streptophyta; class Magnoliopsida; order Ranunculales; family Papaveraceae; genus Papaver; species Papaver californicum. Next base: position 13,833,027 of record JAJJMC010030977.1, on the reverse strand, counting down.
CTTTTTTTATTGAAAATATGTTTTCTGGATGATCTGTTTTTTCTGGGTGATCTGTTTTCTTTTAATGGCCAGACTACCCTTTTCATGAAAGGAATCAAAGAGGTAGGAATTACTAGATAATCCAATCTAGAGGACCCGTTTAACGGGTGGTCCACCCACCTGACCCATATATTCGCTAGTCCCAAATCGTGTTTTCGGACCAATTTTTTTTCTCTGATCCATTCACGTGCGAGTGTTATGATGTAATTTATATATATTCCATTCGTACCCACTCCTCTAAAACCAATTCAGTTTCCAAAATTTTCAGATTCGTTTTTATTCTTCTCTGTTGGTGTTTTTAGGGTTTTGTTCTGAATATCGAATTCGGTGCTCTATAATCATCTCCAACTCCATTCGTCCCAGGTAAGTTCTGTAGTAAAGTGACGGTGAAGAAGAGAAGCAAGTGATGGTGAAGAAGAAGAAGTTGATTTGAGAATATATCTAAGATGAAGAACAAAAAGATATAAATTCATCAATTTTGGGTTTTGGTTTAGACTTTTTAATCTTCTTCTTCATCCGTGGGGTATGTAATGTCGAATATGTAATGTGAGATATGTATCGTAGGATCATCATGAGAACTGGGTTTTCTTCTACTGATTTGGAGTGATATCTTCTTTTGTGTAAAAATTGTTCTTGTACGACTTTTCTTATTTTCTTATTGTTTTCATCATTTTTCTTGTTTAGATATGGGTATCTCAGTACATATCAATATGTATTGATGCTTATTCAAGCATAAATTAGGTTTTTACATATGGATATGTACAGTTTGCTGGGTTCTACTTGTTTTTGGTGACTAACAGAGGTCTTCTTCTTCTTGGCAACATAATTTTTTTTTCTTCTACTACTTCTTCTATTATTATTCAGCTTATTTTCTAGTTGTAACCATTTTTGTTGATGATTTCTTCAGATTTCAGAAGAAACCAGTTTTGATATTGGTTTTTGTTGATGATTTATTTGAATCCTCTGTTTTGATTTTCTATTTTTGTATCTCAGTACATATCAATATGTATTGTTGGGTCATACACTTTTTCCTTCAGTACATATTTTTCTCCAGTATACATCAATATGTATTGTTGATCAATTTGTACTGTGGGATCATACACATTTTCCTTCAATGCCTATTTTTCTTTCAGTACATACCAATACGTACTGTTGGATCAATATGTATTGTGAGATCATACATTTTTTTTTCCTTCAATACCTATTTTCCTTTAGTACATACCAATATGTACTGTAGGGTCATATACATTTTCCTTCAATACCTATTTTCCTTCAGTACATATCAATATGTAATGTGGGATCATATACTTTTTCCTTAACTACATATTTTCCTTTAGTACATATCAATATGTTTGAAGGATCAATATGTACTAAATGATCAATATGTACTGTTTTTGGCGACTAATTTTGTTCTTCTACTACTTCTTTTCTTCTTCTCTTTTGTTGGTGGTGCAGGAATACTATTTTCTTCTTCTACTAATTGATTTCTTCAATTTTGGTGAAGGAGCATGATATGAAAAAAAATACGTTTTTGTTGATGATTTTGATTTTGATTTCATTTTTCGTTGATGAATTTTTGGTATTTTTCATATCTGTTTTTGTTGATGAATTTTTGGTATTCGATTTTGTTTTTATTGTTGAATTTTTGGTATACAAATCTGTTTTTTTTTATATTTTCGTTTAAATATTTTCGTTTTAATGGAAGCAACAGAAAGAAGTTGTTTCTCTAAAAAAGACAGTTCACACCTGAATAATGATGGCTATAACAGTAACTTTTCAAAAGAATTTTAAACCAACCATAGATTACCCATCAAAGAGAGAGGAGAGAGATGCTGCTGATTTTCTTTGCAACTGAGATTCTCTAGATTTCGACTTCGATTTTTTGTTATTAGGTTTGATTCGATTTCGATTTTTCCCTTTTAGGTTTTGAGATATGTGTTTTTATTGATTTAATAGGGTTTTGAAGCACAAATAAGTTTTGTGTTTTTAGGGCATTCTAGATTTCTCTCTACCCATAGACACGGCTTTAATCTTAGTAATTAAGAATTCATTTCAATCTCTGTTTTCTTCTTTCAAAGATTTCCCAATATTTCCAGAATCTAATATCTTTTTCTTAGATTTTATTCTTTATTTACAGTTGATGAAGATGTTCTGGCTTGATTATCGGTTTCAAAAATGAGACTCATTGGTCTGAAAACCGAAGAAAATGTCTGAGGAAGGAAGATCTCACCATCAATACTATGAAATATGATTTTGACTAAATTCCATTTCAGCATCAGGTTCACGAATTAAAGGTATTCTAACTATTCATTGTTGTATTTTTATATAAGTTTTATTGTGAAGTTAGTAATTTTGTGTGAAACTGATTTTCCTTTTTATAATAATTTTGCTTACAAATTGATTGAGCATTTTCAAACAAAATATTGAGGTACTTTAAACGAATGCATTGAAATCCTTATCTTACTCACTTTGATTGGGTTGGTATTTCTTCATTTGGTAGTGAATTAATGATCTTTTTTGATGTACATTATTCTTATCCTTCCAATATTTTTAAACTTGCATAATTTGTACAGTTATGCACTTGTGTATAAATGATCTCGATTTCTTAAATTGAAAGAAGGTACTACTGTATGGTTGTTGTGCCTGGGTGCATAATTTGGAAGAACGCAAAGTTGTTGTAGGGACAAATTTTCTACCATATTTGCTTGATTTCTGATGAGAAATTTAGATTTAGGTTCCACATTGTAATTTAGTTTTTACAGAACATGGCATGGTTCCCAGTTTTGATATCTTTCGGAAGCATTACATTTTTGGATTGCTCGCCAATTAACAACATCATTTGAATCCATTTCGAGCAGCATTAGAGAATAATCATTTTTAAAATTTTATTTTGCACACTAAACTACAACTCAGAGATACATACATAATAGCTTTTGTTGGAATGAAATTTTTGTAAGTAGCTTAACCAAAGGATGGTGACTAGTATTGGTGGCTGGTAGTGACCCTCTAATGGCTACTCTGGCAGTGAAATTTAAGTTGTTTATTCTTATAGGTAGTATTGACTAGTTGCATGTTTTCCTGCTGCGATTTTATTTCTCCTTTGTTTTTGTTGGTTTTGTTGCTGGATAGTAAGTCTGTATTTATGATCTCTAGTGTATTTTTCTTCCCTGTTTCAGTATTGCTTCATTTTATGGTCTGGTACGAGAAGGAATAAAGATAGCTCATACAGCACATTTCAAGTTTTAAGATAGAAGCTCTTTTCCATATAAGAGGGTTGGCATGTGCATTTTCTTTTTATACCTGGGTCTAGACCATAACAGATTATGAAGCAGTCTATGAAGAAAATAATAGGGTTCTTATTTTTTCATATTGTTTTATTATTATGTTGACAATGAACAACAATCGTACTTTTCATATTGTAATTGTAAGACTTATTATTTTTTGTAATCGAATGATTTTTTTAAGTTTATCTTTTCGTAGTGGTTATATAGTCTGTTATGCAACTATAAAAATATATCCATAACCTATTTTACAGTTGAGAAAATGGATGTATAACTTGTTATGCATCTAAGAAAATGACTGCATAATATATTATGAAGCAACGTTTTTATTAGAACTAAAATCAATCAAAAAATGTCTGCATAACCTGTTATGCACCTATAAAAATGTCTACATAAATTGTTATGCAGTCAAGAAAATGACCACATACCGCGTTATGCAACCCCTTTTTATTAGCATTGAAATAAAAAAATATTTACATAATCTATTATGCATTTAATCTATTATGCATTTGAAAAAATGGTTACATAACGTATTATGCGTCAATCTTTTTTGTTAGCACTGAAACCAACCAAAAAATGGTTGCATAACCTGTTATGCAACTACTAAATTGGATACATAACCTATTATGCAGTCGAGAAAATAACTGCATAATTTATTATGCTTTCTTTTTTTGTTGGAATGTTATTTTTGAGGCATATACATCGTATTAGTGGTTGCGTAACTAAATTAGTAGATGCATTAGAGCTGTCAATTAATAGCTCGGCTCACAGACTGGTCCTAGTTCGACTTGTTTTAGCCCGGACTGGCTCGGTTTATTGGCCAAACGGGCCAGATTAGGGTTAGCATTTACAACTAAACGGTCCGGATTAGGTTAGCATTTACAACTAAACGGGCCGGATTAGGGTTAGCATTTACAGACCTAACAGTAAACAAGCGGAGCTAGGGTCAACCCAGCGGGTTACCGCCAACCCGTTAATTCTCTTGATTTTCTATTAAGTTGATATATTCAAGGGTTTCAAACAAGATCCACAAGTTATTATAACCATCAAAATCAAATCAGTGAGACCTCAGTACTACTCCGTGTGTTTCTTACCTTCTAAAACAAGCCCTATTACCATGGCTAACCAACCAAATCTGGTTCAGGCTTTTTGCCGAACATTTGTTAAGCAAATCCTGATGGTATTGTTGTGCATCTATACGTCATCTTTTATAATCCTCAAATTCCCTGCAAGATTTTATCATTCACAAGAATCACAACACACATTTAATATCAATAACACACACCATTCATTCAAAACCCTTATAATCTCGAGCACTTCTCTGCTGAACAAAACACAACAGCAACCAAATTTCAGACCTAACTTCTTCTAATTCCTTTTCCTAATCGAAACACCACCACCTTTTCTTCCATATCTTCTCCTTCACACTTTATAGACCCATCAGTCCATCTCTTCAGCGAACCCATTCACCAATTTCTTCATCTTTGTTCAATGACTCATCACCTCTACTTCTTCTCGGAAACAAATCCTCCCCAAATCTCACAACTTCTTAGTACTTGCTGTAAAATCAAATCCACCACAGACCCATTTCCTAACCTTAACAAAATTCATCTTCATTACAACTTCTTAGTACTTGTTGTGCAGGTGCAGGTGCAGCCGCCATGGACACACACAGGCAGAACTTGGAAGGTAGTAGAAGAAAAAGAAAGTGAAGAAACGATAAAGGGTTTTGGTTTCTGTTTATTTATTGTATACATGTGACTATGACAAAGTAATCACACGTGGATGGATGAGTTCCATAAATTTAGTGAGATAGAACAATGGCTATATAACCACTTAATCCTCGGTCCTCAGAACGAACCCATCTTTAGTTAGAATTTTTATGATTTAATGAGCATTAATTTAAACTAGGGCTGACCCGCCAACCTGTCTAGGGTTAAGGTTTTAGGCTTGTTTTTAAATAGTATCACGGGTTGGTAAGCTAGGGTCTGGTTAATCCTAACCCGGTCCGTTTGACAGCTCTAAGATGCATGGACCAAAATATGACTGTAAACGTGTTATGTATCCTTTGTGGTGGCTGCATAATTCGTTATACATCCTTTGTGGTGGCTGCATAATGATTATGTACCAATTTTTTGAAATTTGTGTCTAAAGAATAATCACCTATAAATTTGATATTGTTGTTTATACTCGTTGTGTAGAACTCTTTAAAAGTTCTCCAACGAGATAAAATTTGTAAAATTCCAAGGAAAGATTTTTTAGATATATTATAATCTAATTTGCTTGCCAATTATACCCCTGAAAAAATAGGATACATAACGAGTTATGCAGGCACTTTACTAAGGAGAGAGAAAATCCGAGATTTCTTTGTTATACAAGTAGAACATATTAAAGGTACTTGTGTCTTCTTCCTTTATTTTTATAATTTTAAATAATTATGAGTTTAACAAAAACTAGGAAATATTTTTGGTTTGTGAATAAGAAAAAATTAAAAAATGGGCATGAGCCTAAAATTCCCTTAACGATTTTTATAAGTGTGTAATAAACATTCTTACTAAAGATTCTTTTTGAAGAATTATAGATTATTAAAACTAATTAAAATATTGAAAACATATTTATTCCTTTTAAGTTATATGGTAAAAAAACAAACAATAACGACGTTATTTAGAACTGTTTTCATGACCATAAGAATCGTTACATACAAATCTCTATTCAATGTATTTTTTCCCTCTATTTAACCGTTGTAACGAGGGTTATTGAAAAAAGGCTTAAAAACGGGTCTTATAGCCTAAACGTGATCACACCTGTTAAAACCCGTTATAACTGACTTTAACCCGTTTTTCAAAACTTGGTTAGGAGTGGTTAATATGGATCAATGATAAATGCATAAATTACATATTTTTAGTATCAAATCAATTTACATAATTCTTGCATATTACATTATATTATGCTTGTTTTCTAGTTTATGTCTTTTATTAGGTGAATCATCCAAAAAGGAGTTACAAAGTGTTAGAATAACAAGGAAGTGAAGTACTACAAAGGAAGAAAGACCAAAGACCAAGTGGAAATCATTCAAATCCGGGATTTCTTCTCATCATCTTGTCAAGAATGAAAATACGAAGCCAACACAAAAATAATGAGGTCATTCCGAGGTCGTATGAAAAAGTTATGAGCAAAACTAGTAAAACCAACTTGGATTTGGTTTTTGTTGGACTTGTTTTGGGCCTGCGCGGGAAGAAAGAAGGGATACTTTTTGGGTTTACCTTGGACGTAAAGAGCTATTTTTGGATAAATTTTGGTGTTTCTTTAGGACATCTAAATTGAGGAAACTTGCTCCCATGGGTTTCCAAACCCTATAAAGAGATGATACTTGAGAGCCAAGTATTGGAGACTATAAAAGAAGACACGTAAGGCTTAAACAAGACATCATATCATCTAGTAGTCATACTACATCTTCTATATTCCAAAACCTCGGTTTACCCCTTTAAAGGGAAATCAAGATATTTCTTCTTCTTCCTTGTATTGTCAGATGCTAATTTTCTATTGATCAATGATGGATTCAGTGTTCTAAGCTTGGAGCTTGATTATATATACAATTTTATTCGGAGTTTTAATCATCTTGTCGCTTGTCTTTATCATATCTAATGTTTATGGGTGATTCTTAAATTGTTTGGAGTGCACGCTAAATTAATCTACTAATTATTCTATTGCTAGTAAAGAGTTGTGAGATAAGTGAAAATCGTAAGATTAGTCAAACAACGATTTACATAAGTTGAAATCGTGAGACCTTGCAGAGGGTTTCCGTGGAGCAATTGCATGTAAAGATAACACCAACAAGTGGACCTTTAACTAAGAGTTTAACTACTAGGATCAACCTAAATTCACAAAGCCTTGATTGGGGTTAGACCTTGAGTAATCTACTACTTGGTGGTTCATACTAATAGAATGTGGTAGTCAAGAACTTCCATATCCAGTGATAACAGGAGTTTTGGGAATAACACTGATCTAGCTGTTATTCTACAGTTGGCGATGAATGATTTTAACGAAAGATAAATAAGTATATTACTTGAGTTAACGTTTGGTAATGGCGAAGGACTCCCTAATCATCTCTTTATTTTTATTATTATCCTTTTGATTGCTTTCAATAACCTATCACCCTTACTATTTTTTTGATTATAGTTTGTTAATCTCTCTCTATGAGAACGATTCTTACTACCGGTATATTATTAGTTAATTAACGGGAAATGACTTACGTAATATGTTGCACTTACAACATGCGTCAAATTTTGGCGTCGTTGCCGGGGAGCACTTGCTAATTTATTTGTTATTTGTTTTAGCTTGGTTTAGTAGTTAAGAATTTTTTCCACTTTTTTCTTTCGTGTTTTTCAGATTTATTAGGTTTTTGTTGTGTTCAACTCTCGTCAAAGAAGGAGGTAAATTTTGAAAACAGGTTGTAAGTTTGTATTTTTTTGGTAGATTTTTCATTTTGTTTGTGAGTCATTATGTTTCGAAAATAACATGTACGGTGCACAAGATCGAACATATCATAACAGTAATCAATATGGTTTTCAATCCCAGTTTTATGAGAACTACCAACCATACCATTGGTATATTCAATCAACATCATACGGAACCCTATGATTATTCTCATACATACCGACAACCTTATGGTGAGTATGTAAGTGAACAACCACATGGATGGGAGGATAGTTATGCTAGTAATAATATTTCTTCTAGTTTTGTAAGATTTACTCCAGTAATGCATAGATAATGCCCCAAGGATACTCGATAGACCGCAATGCATAAAGAAAGTTACATCAACCGAACCTGACTATAATTCCGAGCAGCGCAATCAAAATATGAAGGATACACTAGTCCAATATCTTCAACGGACTAAGGTTAATTTAAGGAGTTGCATTGATCAACTTGTTAGGAAAATGTAACGCCCCACCTCATAATTTTAGGTCGTCCGCCCTAAAATAGAAGTGTGACATACTCATGGAATACTTTACACATTCAAACCTTCAAGCCAACAAATGGAGATCCGCCTATCGTGTGGTGTTCTTGAAAATAATAGGTTTAAAAGAAAATCTTATTTAAAAATGACGAGCGTTATAAAATAAATCTGGTAAAAGGAAAGTCTGTTAAACAAAAGTCTGTCTTCGACACACAGGTCGTTTATATAAGTTAAACGATAAGAATCTTACTTAAATAAAGAAGTCTAGACAAAAACAAGTTATAAGAAATATTTAGTTGTTTAAGCACCTTGAAAACGAAGATGATATAGCTTTCCGGAACAAAAAGTCGTTCTACTAGTTAGGTTGCTCCGCGGCCACCGTTCCCTAAAAAAAATAGTAAGTTGGGTCAGACCCCAACTTAAAGTAGATTCTCCCACCCTTATACCCTTTATGAATAAACTAGCAAACCAAGGTTCATAAAATGACTTCGTAAGGTAAAAACAGTTTATATAAATATTTCTTTGAAAGTAGTAAGGTCGACGACCTAAAGAGAAATATAGAATTTTATAGAATCCATGAAAACACAAAGGCACATAAAACAATTATATATAATAGAAATGAAAACAGGTTTCCCACCCACAAAACTAATCGACTTCCCCTCTCTATAGTTTCATTCTCTAACTGTACGACGACACATATCGACCATTGCGTAGTCCACTTAATTTCTTACAGTGCGCAGAAAAATAAGTATTCGACCCCATTCAAGATAATAAATCCATATCTTCTAGGCGACCCCTCGTTCATCGCCATAATAAACTATGGGAATCGAGCCAACTACGGACGAAAAGGTCATTATTTATCTTCATGACGTTTTATGTCCACTGCACACATATAATCACACATGAAATCCCAAAAATCACATACACCATATACCACCGTATACAGTCCTCTTCTAAGACTGAATTCCATCAATCAAAGAAACGAATTATCACTACCAGACCTCTAGTCATAAAGGTGTTCCATTTTAGTTTACGTCACAAGTTAATTAAGAACTTGGTAGTCTGCATATCACACAAGCAATACATAATGAGGTTAACCACTACACATCATAACATAAAATGAATTACCAAAATAGTTTTGGAACCTGTCAACACCACGCCCACACTTATAGCCTTTCATTTCACTCGTTAGTCCATTGCCATTTCTGCCACTGACAGGCTAAGAACATGTACTGTATTGCACAACATGAATGGCTAATCCTTAATCTAAGCATATAGCTTTGCATTACTAAAACATACTAATGGGAATCTATCACCTGCACCTACTTATAGTAAGATAAAACTAATCTTAATATTGCACAACCTGTTAACATGTTAACCTGTACTTATAGTAAGACAAAACTAATCGAACCTGTTAACATGTACTGTATTGCACAACCTGTATGGCTAATCCTTAATCTAAGCATATAGCTTTGCATTACCAAAACATGCTAATGGAATTCTATCACCTGCACTAGACTTTTTTTAAACGTTTTATAAATAAGACTGGTGTTACAAATAGAAAGCTATCACCTGCACTAGACTTATAGAAAGACAGAACTAGTCTTAGTATGTCTGAATCATTATAAGTCTAGTCAAACGTTAATATGAATACTAATTGGTCTTCAAAACACCAATGTACTATTAACTTATAAAAAAAAGAATTCCCATAGATCTAATCTTCTCCTGGATATCCATTAATGCCCTAACACTAACAGAGCGATCAAAATTGACCTATACGCTCAAGCGTAGCTAACGTTCAACTTTAAAAAGAATAGATACAATACATAATGAGTTATTAGAAGTTGCAGTTAACAAAACAATCATAATGGGACTAAGGATTAGAGAACCTACTTATTTTGATGTTACGAAGATTTCCCTGTAAACTTCAATTATGATTTTCCTAACTTTGCCTCCCTTCTTCTCCTAATTGTTTTTCTTTCTCTCACCGAACAAAAACCCTAACCTCTCCAAAAACTCTTAACTAAACTTCCCATATTTACTCAAACTTTTTTCCCTTCCCACGTAGTCCTATTATCACACGATTCTCACGGTTTGTGGGAGTAACTAGCCTACAAACAACTAACCTAAGCCTACTACTAGAGAGAATACAGTTCTAGGATAAGGGGTTTTACAGAAAATAAATAATGAAGAATTTTGGTCTCAAAGCCAAAACCATTCTGAAATCCCTAATTAAGGACAATGACAAATATTTGATTTATGATGATGATCCGAAGATGAGCAACCTTTGGTAAGTTCATGTGACAATGATGAAAATAGTCCAACCCGGATCATAATAACGATCATTCGCCTATTCAAAAGGAGGAGATATGATATAACTTATCCATTGCTATAAATGGTGTAACGTACTCAAAACGAACATCTTAGGATCTGCACCCCTATATCCGATGACGAGAATGTTGAAGAGACATTGATCGAGAATGAATCCAGATTGATTGATTTCGTGGAAGTCCCAATTGACCTTGCAAAGGATTATAATGATGCTAAGATTTTGGTTGAAGCAAAAATTGATGAAAAATGGCTTCTAAAGAGTTTGATAGAGGACCACGATATACCGAGGTAAATAATTCATTGGAGTTCTTTAAAATTGATCAATATCCCGTAATACAAGAGATTGTGGAAGGTTTATCTAATCTTTTTCATATTTTTATATCTTTTGATCCCCCCCCCCCCCTAATCGAAATAGTTCCCCAAAAGAGTTTTTAACCCGATTTTTAAGAACTAACTCACTTAGGGTTGGGAATTTGTGCTTCTAAAAATCTTAATGATTACTTTACTTCTAACTATCCACCACTAGATACGTTTGTATCTAGCATTGTGCAGGTTCACCGAGAGGAACCCATAAAAATTATCGCATTTTATGTTCTAAGTGTGGGGGTAACTTCCACCAAATAACAGTTTCCTTACTTTTTATCTTATGCTAATATTTGTGTGAAGTTGTTATAACTGCATATTGTTATCTGGGTGGATCCCCATATTTTCAGATTGTTGGTATACGGGACCATAAAGTCAGGCTAAGGATGTTAAACTAAACGTTGAATGGGAGGCAACCCACTGGTTTTGTACTTTTATCTCTTTTACTTTTAGTTTTTATAATTGTATATCTTATTTGTATTCCCATTTTATAGAGTCCTAAATCTATAATGAAGAAAATTTAACGTAAAATTTCTCGTCAGAAAATTCTATTCGCAACACCGTTCGATGAAACGTCTCTAGAGACTTTGTTCGGAGTCCGAATTAAGTGTTTGACCCAACTTTTGAAGAGAAAAGACTCAATCTTTCTTTTAAAAAAAAAAACGTTTGAATTTGGAGTCTGTTGGGTTGGAGTGATCGGCCTAAAAAGTGGAGTTCCAGGATATTCCAGAATTTTTTCAAATTGCATGTCAGTCACACCAGAGGATATAAATGTCAGATCATTTATCGAAACACTGTTCCCTTTTGACACATTATAGAAAAGACGTAGGATTTTTTTTTATGTCTAGGATATTTATCCAAATTCCTTACCAATATGTACAGTTTTTTAGGTTAATATCATGTTACATCAGAAATCAGAAATTGTGGTTTGATAATTGAGGACAATGTGAAGTTTAAGTGTGTGGGAGTATTTAGCATATAGATTTTCTAGTTTTTAGTTAGTTTTTACTTTCATAGGTAATTTTTTTTTGAACTTTTGTATATATTTTCTTGAACCTCCAACTTTTAGAGATTTTAGACTCACGTAGTATATTTTTTGCTAAGTGTATATACAAAGTTCTTACCAAATTAATAACTGAACTTGGAAGTCTTAGAGAATGATATTCAGGCTTCTTAGTCATTGAGAGAGATACCATGATGAACTTAATCATGTTGGTGGAAAATTAGATGCAAAAGGAATGCAATATTAGAGATTTAGTCAATCATTAGTGGAGACTACCTTTAAAAAATAAGAGTGAGGCACCAAACCTTCAACATATATTTTTCGTTCATAGTGTTTCATCTGCGTAAACTCCGAGTAGAATGATGAGCTACTCAACCTTGCACCCCTTTAGCATTTTTTGATCTCTCGAGTGCTAACTCTATCAATCATGAGGGTGACATCAGAATTGCGAACTAGCCTAATCTTGTAGTCTGAATTACAGGACGCACCACTCTCTCGAAACAGCGATTTATAAATATATAAAGAACAAACAATGCAATACCAATTTATAAAGAAGTTGAAGACGTTTAAGGTTTACAAGCAACAAATGAAGATCGGAAATTACATATTCATGTGAAGAATTAACTGTTAAAATCTTTCTCCTACGGTAATGAAAATATATATATAATTCATTAAAAAAAATCAAGGTCGTAGAGAAGAAGAAATCCATAAAGAAGTTCCAAAACAACAAGCAATTGAAGAAAAAGAGTAAAAATATTATTGAAGTATACGAAGTTCGAGAATTTATCATCAAAAGTTGAAGCCGAAGTCAAAGTTGTTTCTGTTGGACGCTGGAGAGTGGTGTTGAATGTAGATCAGATGAGAAGATGGGTGAGCACTCCTATCTTCGCATATGATTGATGTCCTTTCTTTGAGATCATCAGAAATTGAAATTATTAAGCATCACCTTTCCATGTGTTGTGTTCTTTCTTTATTCCTGCCTACACATATTTGAGACCCAATTTTATCGTCTTACGAGTGTTAATCATTTATTATCCTTTTGTAAGGCAGAAGTCGAGGCAAATACTTATTGATTGCTCTTGAGGATAAATTCCTTAACAAGGCATCGGTTTAACATATTACATTCTTTTTCTCAACAATTAAGCATAAAAATTCTGACTTCTTATTATTACAGTGTAAAAACTTTATGTCTTTATAACTCTTTGGATGCTTGCGACTTTGAAGTATATAGGAGCTGGAGAAGGTTTTATGGGGCCTCTTGTTAACCCTCACGAGACTATAACTCGTTCGCTAGGGACAACTATCCACCTAGGGTTTTAAAAGCTTGTTACATATGCTAAGCGTAACCGTGATTCCTCCGAAAGTGAGTTAGGTAAGTTTAGGTAGGTAGTTTTCCCGAGGACTAGAAAAAGGTAAGTGTGAGGGAATTTGATAAGTGCATAATTTACATATTCTTAGTATCCAATCCATGTTTATATTTGTTATAATTCTTGTATATTACCTTGTATTATGTTTTTTTTTCTTCTAGCTTATGTCTTTTATTAGGTGAATCATCCAAAAAGGATTTACAAAGTGTTAAAATGAGCAAGGAAGAGAAGTACTACAAAGTAAGAAGGACCAAAGACCAAGTGTAACTCGTTCAAATCCGGGATTTCTTCTTATCATCTTGTAGAGAACGAAAAGACAAAGCCAACGCAAAATAATGAGGTCATCCCGAGGTTGTATGAAGAAGTTATGAGAAAAATGGTGAAACCTACTTGGATTTGGAATATGTTGGGCTTGTTTTGGGCCTGGGTGGGAAGAGAAAGAAGGGATGCATTGTGAGCTTACCTTGGGACATGAAGAACTATTTTTGGACGAAATTTGGTGTTTCTTCGGGATTTCTAAATTGAGGGAACTTGCTCCCATGATATTCCAAGCCCTAAAAGGAGAGGATACTTGAGAGCCAAGTATTGAAGGCTATCAAAGAAGACACTTAAGGCTTAAATAAGCCATAATATCATCTAATACTCGTACTACATATTCTATGTTCCAAAACCTAGGGTTTACCCCTTTAGGAGGAAATCAAAATATTTATTCTTCTTACTTGTATTATGAGTAGCTAATTTTCTATTGATCAATGATGAATTCAACGTTCTAAGCGTGAAGCTTGATTATTTATACAATTTTATTGGATTTTTAATCATCTTGTCGCTTGCCTTTATCATGTCTAACACTTATGAGTGATTCTTAGATTGTCTGGATTGCATGCTAAATTAATCTGCTTATTATTTTATTGCTAGTAGAGAGTTGTGAGATAAGTGTGATATTCAAATAACGATTTACACAAGTAGAAATCGTGAAACCTTGCAGAGGATTTCTATGGAGCAGTTGAGAGTAAAGATAACACCAGCAAGTGGACCTTGAGCTAAGATTTCAACTACTGGGATAACCCTAAATTCACAAAGCCTAATGCATTCGATTGATTTACACCTTGAGTGATCTACTACTTGGTGGTTCAGAAGAATAGAATCTAGTAGTCGAGAACTTCCGTATACAATGATAGAAGAAGTTTTGGGAATAACACTGATCTAATTGTTATTTTACGGTTGGTGATGAATGATTCTAACGAAAGATAGATAAGTATATTACTTGAGTTAACGTTTGGTAACGGTGAAGGTCTCTACGATCATATCTTTATTCTTATTATTATCATTTTGATTGCTTTGAACAACCAATCCCCCTTAGTATTTACTTTGATTATAGTTTTGTTCATCTAAATATCATCTCAGTTACACAGTTCTTTGTGGGAACGATGCTTACTACCGCTATATTACTAGTTAATTAGCGGAAAATATCTTACATAATTTTATGCACTTACGACGCATATCAAATTTTGGCGCCGCTGTCGGGAAGAATTTGCTAATTGATTTGTAATTTGTTTTAGCTTTATTTAATGTTTAGAATTTTTTACGTTTTTCTTTAGTGTTTTTCAGTTTTTTTTAGGTTTTTGTGATGTTAACAACTAGTTGAAGGTGTTCAGATCTTGTCAAAAGCGGAAGGTAAATTCTGAAAATAGGTTATAAGTAATATTTTTTTATTTTTTTTATTTTTTTTGGGGTATTAGTAGATTTTTTGTTTTTTTGTGAGTCGTCATGTTTTCCTTTAGAAATATCATGTAGGGTGCACAAGATCAAATATAGCAGAATAGAAATCAATATGGTTTTCAATCTCAGTCTTATAACAACTACCAACCATACCATGGGTATAAACAAAACCAATTCTTTGGTTATGATCAATATCCTACGAAACGCTATGATTATTCTCATACGTACAATAACCTTATAGTAAGCATGTAAGTGAACAACCACAGATATTGGATGATAGTTATGCTACTAATAATGTTCCTTCTAGTTTGGAAGATGTACTTCAACTATGCATAGATAATGCTTCAAGGATATTCGATAAGCCGCAAGGCATAAAGAAAGTTGCATCAACCGAACCTGACTATAATTTCGAGAAGCGCAATCAAAAGAGGCAGGATACACTCCAACATCATCAAGGGACTATGGTTAATTTAAGGAGTCGCATTGATCAACTTGTTGGGAAAATGAATGAGGAAAAGTTTGGTCTCAAAGCCAAAATCATTTTTAACATGGATCAATGATAAGTGCACAAAATTACATATTCTTAGTATCAAATCCATTTTTATATTTGATATAATTCTTGCATATTACCTTGTATTATGCTTGTTTTCTATTTTATGTCTTATATTAGGTGAATCAACAAAAAAGGAGCTACAAAGTGTTAGAATGAGTAAGTACAAAAGAAGAAGAACAAAATACCAAGTAGAACTCATTCAAATCAGGATTTATTGTCATCATCTTGTATATAACGAAATGACGAAGCCAACGCAAAAAGAATGAGGTTATTCCGAGGTCATATGAAGAAGTTATGAGCAAACCGGTAAAACCAACTTGGATTTGGTTTCTGTTGGGCCTGTTTTGGGCATGCGCGGGAAGAGAAAGAAGGGATGCGTTTTGGGCTTGTCTTGGATGTGAAAAACTATTTTTGGACGAATTTTGGTGTTTTTTTGGGACTTCTAAATCGAGGAAACTTGCTCATAATGGGTTTCCAAACCCCTAGAAAAAGAGGATACTTAAATCCAAGTATTGGAGGCTATAAGAAAGACACCTAAGTCTTAAATAAAACATCATATCATCTAGTAATCATACTAAATATTCTATATTCCAAAACCTAGGGTTTAGCCCTTTAGGGGGAAACTATTTTTCTTCTTCTCTTTAGTACGAATAACTAATTCTTTTGTTGATTAAGGATGAATTCAATTTCTAGACGTAAAGCTTTATTAGTCATACACGTTTATTTGGTGTTTTTATCATTGTCGTTTGTCTTATCAATATAGAAGGTTTCTGAGTGATTCTTAGATTGTTTGGAGTGCACACTAAATTAATCCATTGAATAGTAGAGAGTTGTGAGATACATGTAATAGTCGAACACCTCTTACACAAGTAGAGAATGTGAGACCTTGCAGAGGGATTATGTGGAGCAATTGCATTGAAGATAACACTAGTAAACAGACCAAGCTTATGCGTTTGATGTTAGGATTAACCTAAATTGACAAACCCTGATGGATTTGACTGTGTTACACCTTGAGAGATTATTATTGGTGGCCCAGATTGATAGAATCTGGTAGTCGAGCGCTTCCATATCCAGTGACACAAGGAGTTTTGAGGATATCAGAGTTTATTGTTATTCTACAGTTAATGATAAATGGTTCTGACAAAAAATAAATAAGTATGCTAATTCAGTTAACTTTTGGTAACGAGTAACGACAAATGACTCCTTAATCATCTTTTTTTTTTTTTTTTTTTTTTAGTTAATTAATCAACTGTTTCCCTTAATATTTCTTTTTATTATAGTTTTGCTATTCGAAATAACATCTCAATTACACAAATCTCTGTAGGAACGATCCTTACTACGACTATATTACTAGTTAATTAGTAGGAAATATATTGATTAATTTATTACTAGTCTTTTCCTTCACATACTATGGTTTTAGCTAAGTCTACATACATAATTTTTACCGAAATAATGAAACTTACAATGAATAGAGAAATACTACACATCCAGTGTTCTTAATCTTTGAGAGAGTAATCGTCATGAACTTAACCACGTCGGTGAAAATTAGGTGAAGAAGGATTACAGTAGTAGAGAGTTAACATATCATTAGCGGAGACTATCTAATGAGTGAGGTACCAAACCTTCAATATCCATCTAGAGTGTTTCATCTACGCTAACTCCTAATAGCATAATGAGTTACTCAACCTCGCAGCCCTTTAACACTTTTTGATCTCTTGAGTGATAATTTTGTCAATCTTGAGGGTGACGTCAGAATTGCGAATAAATCTAATTCTTGTTGTCTAAATTGCAGTTAACATTACTCTCTCGAAGCAATGGCCATAGAAACATACCAGCATCATTAACAAGTGAAGTAACATCAAATTTATCAAGAAAGTTGAATTTTTTTAAGGTTTACAAGCAACAAAAGAGCAAAAGTGTATATCAAAGTGAAGAGAAAGTGAAAAAGAAAGAAAAACAAAAATATGCGAGTTTTTGAAGTTTATGTGACCAAGACAATATCAAGGTGTTTTAGGGTGAAAAACAAATATACTACAAAATGGTATTTATAGGTAGGTTCGAGAGATCAAGCTCAAACAGGATGAGCCTAAACAGAGAAATGGACGTTCACGTCCTGCTTCGATCACAAAGGATTGGGTTGGTCTTAGGGGAGGGAAGCAAAGAAGGTTGAGAAATCTCAGTGTGATGAGTAATTGTAATGTGCAATGAAGAATGGATTATTACTGGGATAGATCGCTAATTCTGTATTTCTTGTCTCTTAGTTCTCTCTGTTCTTGTTTCCAATAGATGAAGACATTTATTTATAGTTTGGAGGAGACACACTGATTTTTCATAAGTGGTGGAAATTAAAAAATAAGTGGAGAAATAACAATTGTGGAGATTGTAGTGGATTCATGTCCGAAAAATAGGGAGGACTTGTGTGACCACTACTCCTCGTGCTGTCAATTGTCTTGTAACTGTCCCACTACTTGTCACCCTTCTTGTTTGTGGGTGTTTTGCCACAACACACGATTTCCGTAGACCGTCAGACCAATACTCTAATGAGAACCCCCCCATGTGTTGTATTTGATATCTCGTGGAAATAGTGGAGTCATGGGCTTCCACTTTGTTTTAAGTCAAGTCAGTAGCTTGTTAAGTCAATGAGGCAAGTTGCACAACTCATTAATTTTGTAATCATACTGATTAATGTCGAGTCTGGTAAGTTTAGTGGTCATGTACTAGCTTAGGAGTAACATGGTTTATCTTAGTGGCCAAATATCAACTTCGAAGTGACGGTGGCGCAAATCTGGAAGTGTTTGAAGCCAAGATTGCGCGAAAGTTCCAAAAGTCCAGTCGTGGCGTATTTTTTAGAAACTCATGCAAAAAGGCTTGTCGAGCAACCATATAGGGGTTGGCGCTGGCATTAAGCCAGCGGAAAGTAGTGATGCGTCCCTGAGGGATGTCTTAGGAATAGTCTGGCGCTGGCCTAGTGCCAGCGCCTAAGGAGTTAGTGACGTGTCCTTACTGATGCGTCAGAATAAAATTGGCGCTGGCTCGAGCCAGCGCCTTTCTTTCGTTGTAACGCGTTCTTAGGGATGCGTCTCTCGTGAAGTTTGGCGCTGGCTAGCCAACACCATTGTTGTGATGCGTCCCTAGAGACACGTCCCATTGACTTGTGGAACGCCTCTGGGGTGCGTCCTTCTCGATCTAGCCTGAGCTATTTTGCGAAGCGTCTATGGAGCATTGCTCTTTGATGGTGGCGCTTCCAGGAGGAATGATGCGTAATTTGTTGCACGTCCTTGAGCGCGATTCTAAGTGGCATATTTTAGGGTCAGGACGGCGAATTGCGATGTGTTCTTTGCGAACAGGGTGTTAAGCTGAAATGCGTCTTTGGGGATTAAGCATTAGCTATTCCCAAATTTGATAGATGTTATTGGAACATCGATGTGCATTCGAGACGAGTTCAAGGAATTCAGTTGTGGAATTTATGCGACTTGAGACTGATTCGATATGGCATAAATATTGTGAATGTTAAAGAGGTTACAAGATCATTTTAGAATGCTTGTGGTTGTTTGTAGAAACTATATTCTTAATTCGTCTGCGGAATATAAGTAGAAATACAGTATTTCATGTTTTGGTATAAAGCTAGAAATATGCGCATATACTTTTATGTTCCTGCTGCTAGGCAAAAGATGATTCTACAATTCTAGCCCTTGTCAAAAAAATCATCATCTATATTAAGTCCCCTGCTTAGTGAGGAAAAATAATGTTGCACAATAGGCACTATATGGTGACAATGCGCTTATAACAATAATGTATGCATAATCGAAATCTTAAGAAAATTGTAAGAAGATGTACTTAGCTTATGGATTCTAGGTACTGGGATAAGTGCCTCTTAGCATCAACCTTGGATGGGATTAGTAGATGCCTACGTTCTCGTCAGGAATGATATCTTGCTCGCGAGTAGGGAGAAGATATTGCTGGTGTTAAACGCCTTATGGGCTTCAAACTCAGTTTCCTAATTCGATTAGGACTTCTCGTAATTGATTGCCTAGATATGTGTGTAACGTCATCTCCTTCTCTTATTATTTTATTCTCTTCGTGTGAATTAGTAGGGATAAAACTCTTCCTCGAGTGCGCTTTAACGAGAAGAGTCACTTCCAGGCGCGCTTCGGTGAGAGAGATTTTGCTTCACCCCCTCCCCTATATTTTTTTTAATACGCCTCAGTGAAGAGAGCTGCTTCTTTGAGAGGGAGGTAAAGTTAGTCGGTTGCTTCATAGCTTGTTCTTGGGCACGATGTTGTCTTGAGAAAGATATATGACTTGGCCATGGTTTTATAATCCAGGCGGAACTCAAGAGTTCCAACAGTCGGCTTTTATGTCTTGTTGACCATACTCAGATACTTCCCTTTTGGAAGGAGTCTCCTTTGAATCTTTGAAATTTAAAAATTAGGGTTTTGCTTTTCCTCTATTTAAGTAAGCAAATTATTGTCACCTTCTTTCTTTTACCAATATCGTCATCTTCATCACTAATAAAGTTCAGTCGCCTCATATAACATCATGTTTGATAAAAACGGATCAGATCAGGATCATCTTCTTGTCAAGCGCAGCTCATGGATGCCCAGTCCGATAAAAAAGTTTTTCTCTATTTGCGTATTCTCCAGTACTTATGAATAATCGACTCACAATCTTGATGATTCTTCGTTTCCTTTTCAAGAACCCTAGGTTAGAAGGTTCTATACATATTGAGGGATGTAACCGCCAGGAAGGGTAGTTCCTCTTCAAACATTACTGGGTCTAGTCGACATGTTACTGTAAGTAACCAGAGGGTATTCTCCGGCTGAGGAAGATAGGGATGTTGATGCTGAGGTTGAAGCTTCTCCTGGTCCACTAGTTAATCCCTCAAACAACGATCTTGACCTCAACATTCATGCGTATCCGACTGCAGGTATTCCAATTGAAATGAACATGAATCCTCTATCTCATAAGCACCATGTTGTAGGAGGTTCCATGTGTTATACATCTCCTTACACCAAAATATGGAGGTGATACGATCATATTGCGACCTCAGAGTTGTTGAATGGCTTTCCCCTA
This sequence comes from Papaver californicum, assembly GCA_023531435.1. Taxonomy (NCBI): domain Eukaryota; kingdom Viridiplantae; phylum Streptophyta; class Magnoliopsida; order Ranunculales; family Papaveraceae; genus Papaver; species Papaver californicum. The sequence goes on along the minus strand of JAJJMC010030977.1, from coordinate 13,812,341 downwards.
TTCTGGTAACTATGGTTGATGGTCTTCGTCCCATAATTGATGATATAAACAAGGCATCGCTCCGAAAAATTACTATTCGGGAGATACAAAATTGGGATGAGATGTTAGCCAATTGCGAAGCTTTGAAGTTCAACGTGAGTTGGCTCCGTCAGCGTCTTGACATTATTGAAATAAATCATGCGGCTATCATAGATAAAATGATTCCTTCTTCAAAATAAATATTGAAGGAGGAGAAGGCCTTGTCAAGAGAGTCGGTCAAGATCGAGAAGTCAATCCAAGATTTGAAGGCTAGGACTGAGAGGTTTCAGGAAAGGATGGAGATGTTGTATAAGCGAAATTATTCATTACTCGAAGGTTTGCTCTAGAGGGTCACGTTTTGAGTGAGTGAGGTTTATATTAATAATAAGCTCTTGAATTAATGTAGCAGGTTCTGAATTTTGAATTTTGAACACATTGAAAAATTGAAAGTAAAAATTTGTTTAGGCGTAATATTCCTTAATCCATTTTCCATTGATTACCGTTCCCACTGGTGCTCCCTTCATGTCTACAATCTTGTAATATCCATTCGCTACTGCTCGAGAGATCATGTAAGGACCTTCCCACTTTGAGAGAACTTCGGGGCAGAAGTATCTTGCTGGATATGTTTGGACGTCTTGAGTACCAAGTCTCCAACTTGCAATATTCAGGGCTTAACTGTTTTGTTGGAAGCTCTGGAAATCCTTCGCCAGTATGCTTCTGCATATTTTTCTGCCTTAGATTGTCTTGATTCTAGGAGGTCTAGCTCTGCGACCCGGAACCTAAGGATTTCGACTTCATCCCAGTATACTATGCTTGATGCTGCGATTCTGGCTGATGGGATCTTGATCTCAGCAGAGAGGATGGCATCAGATCCGTAAACATAAGAATATGGAGACGTTCCAGTGGATCTTCTTGGTGCCATTCTATATGCTCAAAGTGCCATAGGAAATTATTCGTACTATGACCTAGGTTTATCATATACTGTGCGGCTAAGGATCCGAATCAGTATCTTGTTAGTACTTTCTGCTTTCTCATTGCCTTGTGTATAGTATGGAGTACAGAATACTTATTTGATACCATACTCCTCAAATAGTTCTGTCACATGATAGTTAGTAAAAGGAGTCATTATCTGTGGTAATGTGTTTAGGGACACCGAACCTGCATATGATGTATTCTTTGATGAAAGTTGTTATGGTTGCTCCTGTCGTGCTTTTGAGAGGGATGGCCTCGAACAATTTGGTGAAGTACTCAGTAGCTTTGTTGATGTGATCATGTTGTTTTGACGAGGTTGGATTGATCTTGCCAATGAGATCCTGTCCCCAGCTATAGAAAGGCCAAGGGCTTTTTACTAAATGTAGAGGAAAGCATGGCGTATAAATGAGGTTCCCGTGAATCTGACACTTATGGCACCTTTGAACAACGTGGGTGCATCATCCTTCATAGTCGTCCAATAATACCTCTCATGAATTTGAAGGAATAACTTCTTATTTCTTTGATGCTCTCCTTCATGAAATTCCTTTAATATTGTTGGGATTTCAGGTCCTTCTAGGCATCTTAGCAGGTTCCCTCCAAAAATTTTATGGTATGAGATCCCTTCATGAAGAATGAACCTCCTCTCATTTTTTTTAATTTTATTTCTTCTCGCTTCTCCAGAGGAAGGGAGTTGTCGCAAATATATTTGATGTAAGGTTCTCTCCAGTCTCCAGCATGATGGATTATCAAGGCCTCCAATTGATGCAGTTGTACTTGGAAGTTGGAACAAGATCCTTGTAGTGCTCGGGATTGGGTTTCTATCGTAGGTCAGTAAAATCCTTGGCGTTGAAGCCGACGGTAAAGAGTCACGACCATCGTTTCTCCACATACTTCACTATGGAAACGGTTGAGTTGCAGTTGCGCCTTTTTACCTCCGAGAAATCTTGAGAAGGACCGTATGTATTCCTATGGTATAATTCCCATGGAGTAGGAAGAGTTCTTTAAATCTTTGATACTGACTTTCTTCAGAGGGAGTGGGTTGCTGAGTTATTCTATAATTGGTGTCCTTCAATCAGTGGTTTGAACATGTTCAGATTGACTTAACCATGTTGAAGGTATAATATGCCTCTGTACCATTACAGTCTTCTCTGACCATTCAAATTGAAGTTTGGAAGCTAAAGTGGTAAGGCAGTCAGTGTGCCTATTATTGCTTCGGCTAACATGAACTACTACAACTTCGGAAAAATGGGTTAGTAACTTCTTACCTTCTGCTCTATTATGAGATAATGTTACCTTTTTAAGCGAGTAAATTCCATTCATCTGATTAACTAATATTTTTGAATCGCTCCTTATTTCCAAGTGTGTTGTGCCTGTTTTCTTCCCCAATGACATACCTAACAAGAAGGCTTCGTATTCCGTAGAGTTGTTAGTGCATTTGTAGTCGAGATTGAACGGGTACGAGAACACTTCCCCGGTTAGAGACACCATTACCACGCCAGCTTCTCCAGTATTATTACTTGGAGTGGAAGAACCATCAAAGTACAACAACCATGCTTCTTCTTTGACAATAAAAATTTCAGGGAACTCTCCTAGTATGTCTTCATGTAGTGCGGTTACATCTTCTCCTGGGAAAGCTTCTACCAGATCTGCCATTGATTGTCCCTTGATTGCTTTTGGGGAGACACATGTTATGTCGAACTCTGACATCTGAAGTAACCACTTAGAAGGTCTGCCTATCAGGGACGGTTTTGAAAGTAGGAATCTGATGGGGTCAGCTTTGGCGATCAACATCTCACTGCTTGAGAGTAAGTAGTGTTTAAACTTTTGAATAACATGTACTAGTGATAGGCACGCCTTCTCTGCTTTAGGATATCTAAGCTCTGCATCTCTTAGTGACTGGATGATATAGTAAATTAGCTATTCAATTCCTTCTTCATCTTTTTGAGCAAGGAGATCCCCTGTAGCGACCTCACTGGAAGCTGTATATAGGAGTAGAGGCCGTTCCTGGACTGGAGATCTCATGACGGATGGAAATATAATAAATTTCAAATTTTAGAGAATGCTTCTTGATGAATAGAGGACCGTACATAGCTTTCTCCTTTCTTTAGTAATCGTGTAAAAGAGGCGACAAATTGAGCTACCCTTGGGATGAAATGTCTGATATATGACACTTTTCCCATGAAAGTTTTATGTTCTCTCACAGTCTTTGCTGGGGAATAATAGTGATGGCTTGAGTCTGACTGGATCTACTATGATTCCTTATGTTGTGACAGACACATATTTGTGTCTCTATTAGTCCCGATAATGTATATTGTTAGCCCTTATGTTTTGTACCAATGTTAATATTTCTTGTGTTTTTAGGTATTTTTTTGGATTAATAATTGTGGAGAAAAGTTGGCTAAAAAGTGTTAAAGGCACCCAAAAGAGTGATAAATGCACCCCCCAAGGAAAATGATAAAAGCTCCCATCAATATGATAAAGGCACCCACTTCTCAAGTTTGAAATACAAAAATTAGCGGGAACACTACTCTCGATCTCTGAAAGTTGTCACACGATTTGAAAGATATCTTTGGAAGATTTTCAAGAGTTTAAGGAAGGATTATCTTCTTGCCATATTAAAAAGATGCTTACACGTAATAAAATCAAATCTCGGCAAATATTTTTGTTGCGGAAATTAAACAGGGAGAAAAGTATGTTGGGATCTTCTTTCATATTTTCACGTATCTTTGTTTCTATCTATTCCATATCTTATGAATAACAACTGAGAATAAACAAACATATCACCGAGATCTTGTCCTAAAGGAAAATCAGTTGGAAGAGGAAATAAAATCGATATTTGATCTTCCAAGAATTGATTCTCATTAACGAGAAGATATTCACGAGATTTGGAGTTT
>JAJJMC010030977.1:13737773-13798492 GCA_023531435.1 Papaver californicum | reverse complement strand
ATATATATATAGATATATATGCATTGCCTCTCGTGCATATTCAAGCAAATCTCCCTCCCTTTATATATTTTATTCGCATTTTTAAAAATAAATAAAAGAAGGGAAAGTGAAATCCATCGACTGCACCTTAGGCAAAAACGCCAACTGGTTGGCGCCTCTGGGAAAATCCACTAACACGATTTAATGGTGATGTACCCTTTGTAGAATAAGGGTGAGTTGAAACGATATAGAAACTACGTTTTGAGTATCATGCTTGCAAAGCATGCTTGAAAAGAAAAATATAGCTGCATATGACAGCGAGAAGTTAAGCTTTAAGGTCCGTTTACTATCTTTTAAGCCGCGCATCGGGGAGTTTTGTCCTGCTCAGCGCATAGCGCCGGAGGCGGAATTTTCCGGTCCGTGATAAATGGTATCAAAGCAAGTTCCGAGAAAACACTAGGGACTGTGCATTTTGGACTCGTCAAGTGAGTGTTTGTAATGCGACTACAAAAAATTTCCTTCAAAATAAAAAGGAAAAAGGTTGGATGAGTAAGCCAACTGTTACACAAAAAGAAGAGTTTGTGACTGCTAGGCCAGTTACTTTGTAAGTTTGTGTGGGACAATCAGGCCAAGCGCCTGTGCTAAGAAAAATTATAACTACTACGATAGTTACTTTACTGATATTTGGACGCGCTCGAGTATATTATGAGTTTTTCCAGGCCTTGTTAGACCTTTTTAACATACAATTGGTAACCCGGAAGACCGTCGTTGGAACGGTGATAGACAACAGGACTGATCATCCCCACCCGTCGCTGGAATGGTGTGTGTTGTCATACCTGCTATCTCCCACTTACGAGTGGCAACCTGGACGACCGTCAGCTGTAACGGTAGGCTGGCATACGACTACTCTGGCAATCGAGTTCGGTCCTCACAGTACTAAGTAAAATATTGCTTGTCATATTCGATGACCCTTTCAAATCTTGTGAACTTTGGGGATTCTTAAATGTATGGTCTTAAGGGCCGTCCACTTGAGATCTCGTGTTGAGTAAATCCTTTTGCATTCTTGAGCATGTGATATGGGACACATGATTAGGGATCCAAATTGATTTTCTTAGTAGAGTTGTAAAACCTATTTTGATCCTCGAGCATACTGTATGGGACGTATGTTTGGAAGGTCTTAATCTGCGTTTACGACAAACTACGGACCCTATTAGGATTCCGGGATATACGAAATGAAACGCATATTCCGAAGGTTCTAATTTGTGTTCATTAACAAACATTAGAACCTTGCAGGATTTCTGTGCATCATGGTATAGGGCATATGCATAAGAAACCTTAATTGATGAAGCTTTTCCACAATAGTTTTTGAGTTAAATTTCGGGGACGAAATTCTTTGAAGGTGGTAAGAATGTAACACCCGTAATTTTCACATGACGCTTACTTAGGGATGCGTCATGGCATGGGATGAAGCTTCATCTTAAACTTATAAAGCTTACCTAGATATGCATTAGGGTGTGGATGCCTTGACCTCGAATTATAGTGCTAAGGCACTATTATGCCGTGATGCATGATTGAGAATGCATCACTGAACCAATGTTGCGTACTGAGAATGCATTATAGTGCTAAGGTACTATTATGTCATGATGCATGATTGGGAATGCATCAATGAACCAATGTTGCGTACTGAGAATGCATTATAGTGCTAAGGTACTATTATGTCGTGATGCATGATTGAGAATGCATCACTGAACCAATGTTGCGTACTGAGAATGCATTATAGTGCTAAGGCACTATTATGCCGTGATGCATGATTAAGAATGCATCACTGAACAAATGTTGCGTACTGAGAATGCATTATAGTGCTAAGGCACTATTATTCCGTGATGCATGATTGAGAATGCATCACTGAACCAATGTCGCGTAGATAGAATGCATCACTGAACAAATATTGCGTAGGAAGAATGCATTATAGTGCTAATGCACTATTATGCCGTGATGCATGATTGAGAATGCATCACTGAACCAACGTTGTATACCCGAGAATGCATCATAGTGCTAATGCACCATTATGCCGTGATGCATGATTAAGAATGCATCACTGACCCTATGTGGAGTACCCGAGAGCGCATCATAGTTCTAATGCAGTATTATGCTGTGATACATGTCCGAGAATGCATCATTAGAAAGTGCAGTAGATGAACGTCACATATCCTCCTTATATCCACTTGTATAAATGCAAATAAAACATATATAGGGATGAGGTGTTGGTTGGAAATCGATGATGCTTAGCTATGCTAACCAGGAAGAAAAATAGCCTTAGCTATGCCAACCAGTTAGCGGATTTTCCTAGAGGCGCCAACTAGTTAGCGAATTTGCCTAGAGGCGCAAACCACTAGGCAAATCCGCTAACTGGTTGGCGCCTCTATTAAAATCCGCTAACTAGTTGGCGCCTCTAGGAAAATCCGCTAACTGGTTGGCATAGGTAAGGATATTTTGCTTCCTGGTTAGCATAGCTAAGCATCATCGATTTCCAACCAACACCTCCTCCTTATATATGTTTTATTTGCATTTATACAAGTGGATATAAGGAGGATATGTGACGTTCATCTACTGCACTTTCTAGTGATGCATTATTGGGCATGCATCACGGTATAATAGTGCATTAGCACTATAATATGCTCTCGGGTACTCCACATAGGGTCAGTGATGTATTCTCAATCATGCATCAAGGCATAATAGTGCATTAGCACTATGATGCATTCTCAGGTATGCAGCGTTGGTTCAGTGATGCATTCTCAATCATGCATCACGGCATAATAGTGCATTAGCACTATAATGCATTCTCCGTACGCAAATTTGTTCAGTGATGCATTCTCAATCATGCATCATGATAAGTGCATAATTTATACATTTTAAGTATCATTTCCTTATACTTATTTGCTAGATTTTGTGTGAATTACCGTGTTTTATTATTACTTTTCTAGTTTGTGTGTTTTATTAGGTTACGTCTCTGAAACAAGCGAAATGGAGCTTTACAAGAGAAGAATTGCCAAAGACTAGTGGGACTCAGCCAAAGAATTACCGTGTTGTAGAGAATTTGATTACGAATCCAACGGCGAAAGAACGAGGTCATTCTGACTTCGTATGAGAAAGTTATGAGCGAAACGAATACTAAGGGCAAAATGGTCATTTCAAAGTGACCGGATATTTACACCCAGTCGTAGGTTAAGGGGTAGCCCGTATTACTTCAACTGTCAGTTTCGTGAGACTGACAGTTGATTGGGTACTGTTAATGGCACCAGCCATTCCGTTCAAGGCTGCCAAGATTCAAATTTTGTTTAAGGCGCCACTTTCTTTCTCCTCTTCAAACAGCGAAAAGTCTGTGACAATGATGAATTAGAACTTGATGCTGTGGTGAGTCTCAATGGCAGAGAGGTGTTCGATGGTTGGTTTGCTGTGGAGTTGATGGAGCTCGAGCTTGGCAGTTGAAGTTGTTGAACCTGTGATGGCAGCGTTGGCAGAGCTCAAGTTTGCCGGTGATGATCATGAGGTTGCTGCTGGTCTTGAAGGTGGGTTGTCTTTGATGTTGGATGATCATTAGTTGATGAACCTGATAGTGAGAAGTCGAGTCTGAGATGGAGATGAGTTTACGAGAGATGATAATTGATGGTGGTGATGCTGTGAGTGATGGTTTGAGCTTCTGGCAGTTAGAGGCAGTGATGGTTGATTAAGGGTGATGCTTGGTAGAGCTTAGATCAAATAGAGAGATGGTGGTGGTGAGTGCTGCCATGAACAGGGAGTTGTGATCAAATTCATGCAGTGAAGGTGGTCATGTTATTCATGGCAGTTGATGGCATGATAGTGCTCGAGAATGGTCTGAGGTTGGAGCTCGAGTTCGATAATGAGCTTGGAAGTTGAGTGAAGGCTAAGTCCGTGAGATTGGTGATGTCTGGGTGCTTGGCCGTGAAGATAGGTAAAGTGATCTTGTCCGAGAAGTTAGCAAAGAGAAGTGTGCGGCTCAAGTTTGGATTCTTGCTACGAAATACAAGCTTAGCCGAAGTTAGGAAAGAATTCATCCGTGTTGTACACGGATTGGTAACAAGATTCCTAATTTGTTTCTAACTAAGAGAAGCGGCTAGTGGTTCTATAAATAGAGATCACCTCTCATATCCGGACACAGACAGAGATAGACGGAAAGACTTGGACGTACAGAGCTTCACGAACAGGGATCAAGGGTTAGTTTGTTTTCTTTTCTTAATTAATTTTTATGGCTTTTGAGAAAGCCATGTTGGGCTAATTCTCTTGTTAGGGCGAAAGGATGAACTTGTAGACATTATTTTATTTGTGTTTCAAAACTAGAGTTTTCAATTATATGAACTAAATATCATTAATTTGTCTATCTCTCAACGTTTTACCATCTCGAAGATTTTTCATGTTCTATGCCACGTATAGTTCATTGTTTGATTAGTAGAAGGACTTGTTGAAACCTTGTATTTAATCGTTTTATGAATATTCTTTGACTTTTTATGCCCCGTATACTTAGTACTTCGAAATTCTACTTTAGGTTGAGAACAAACAATTCTTTTTGAAATCGAGACCCTATGTAACGAACGCAATTAAACCCTAATCTAAAACGGATTCCCAGAACCTTAACATTTTCCTCTTATTGTTTTCCAACTTTATTAAATAGTTTTAATTCACTAGTTAATTTAACTCTTTATAAATAAAACCTAAAAAATAATATTTTAATCCAAACTCCTCGTGGGAACGAACCGTATTTGCTCTTGTCTACATCTTTCGACATTGTGCGCTTGCGGTAAAACAAAGTCGGTTTTCCGACGCATCACATCACTGTGCGCTTGCGGTAAAACAAAGTCGGTTTCTACAACTTTTGGACATTATTATTATTATTAAACCCTACGGAAGGGTAATTTAAATATAAACTGCAACAGGGAAGGACGACAATTACGATATTGTCTCGTCCCCTTGGGTTCGTACACTGACACAGGAGTCAGTGGCCTGAGTCGACTTCAACGGTTCATCCCCCGTCTGCTATGGGAGGTAAGATTCGATCAACCCACGAATCCCTTGCAAGTGGTTTTACTGTATTCCTTCGTGTGCATATATGTTGAGAACCTGAATACGGATTTACTTTTCTAGTAAAGGGCAAGAACTGGCCATATAAGATAAGGACTCAGATTTCATCACCGTTTCCTTCTTGCCCGCTTTAGGAACACGTTACCAAACGCGAACCTAAACCTTAAAATTTTGACTAGAAAGAGACTGATAGGGTTACGAGCTTAAAGGAAACTCGTTCAAAAGGACTGTATTGGTTATTTTGTTAGCATAACTCGAAGTTCAGGAAGATTATTTTAAGTTGATTAGAGCCGCCTTGTAACCCATGGAAAAGTTGCCAAAAAGACAGGGTTATCAAAGCTCCTATAGAGCTTATCCTGTTTCTCTTCGACTTAATCTAATTCGGATCGTTCTAAGAGGTTTGCTAGAACTGTAACTAGTTGCCTTTTGAAAGAATAGAAGCTGGTCTAGAAACAATCTAAGTGGAGCCATCATGCTTTTTGTTTGCTAGATTCAATATGTGATTTGGTTGAGTCAGCCTTGCTTGTGATTGCTTATAAATTATACACACGGGAGGTAAGTAAATATTTGATATTCTCGCAAATCTTTTGCAAGGTGAGTTATTGGGTAAATTTTGCTTGGTATTATGGATCCCGATGATTTGGATTCCTTTACTGCATTTTGGAATCGTTCCAAAAGAGACGGGAAAGAGGAGTCATATAATAGTTCACTTGGGGAATATGTATACACACCTTTTTATTATCAGGAACCTAAGAGAGAAGAGTGTGTATATAATGATTGGAATTATTCTCATGGGTATGATTATTCCGGACCTTGTGAAGGTTATGATTATTACCAACCTTACCCAGGTTATGAGTTACATTATACTAATTCTAATTATTATTCACACACGTATAATTCACAATATGATAGAGATGATCGATCATACTGTGAACCATCTGCATCACTCTCATCTAAGTTGGAACAGTGGAGTCACGGCCTAGGAAAAACAATTGAACAGTATTGTCATAATATTGCCAAATCAACTAAAAGATCTTCTCAAATACTTTCTGAACTTTTACAACAAGTAAATGATTGTCCTCCTTATAATAATTCGAGTTCTGATTTATATAATTCTCATGATATTAATAATGAAACCGTTAGGAACGATGAACCTTTGTGTTTTGAGAATGATGATGAACTTGACACTTGTGATTATAGGAATGATGACACTGTTATGACATTTGAATCTAGTGTATCTTGTCCAACTCACGATCATATTAATGATGATATGCCTATTCAAAAGGATGAGGTTTGGATTAGAAACCCTATGTATTCAGATGATGATAATTTAGAAGAACCTGTTTATATAGGGGATACTATTGTCGAGTTTAATAACTCAGAGGCAGTAGTTGTGCAAACTGATATACCTTCTAATCATGTACATTCTGAGATTCCTACTGGTCACCTAGAAGAGGATAATAACGATCTAATTAATCATGAAACTGTTTGCATAATTGATGAAATAGTCCATGATACTTATTTGCAGAACCATATAGATGATACATTAGAGAAATTCCTAGCCCATTGTAGATTTGATATGGACGATGATAGTGTTATTAATAAGGTGAAAACTTTGTTAGATTATGCACCACCTGATCATAACTTAGAAGAAGCAATTGATTATTTTCAAGAGTATGACGATCTAGAAATTAGGAAAATTGTGACTAGTCTATCTAGAGACACCCAAGATTCTAAGTGTGGGGGTGATTATCAATCTCCCTGTACCTTACCTTTGACTCTTAGAAAGGTCCCTAACTTGGGACGTGAGCTCGAGCTTGGCAGTTGAAGCTGTTGAACCTGTGATGGCAGCGTTGGCAGAGCTCATGTTTGTCGGTGATGATCATGAGGTTGTTGCTGGTCTTGAAGGTGGGTTGTCTGTGATGTTGGAGGATCATTAGTTGATGAACCTGATAGTGAAAAGTCGAGTCTGAAATGGAGATGAGTTTACGAGAGATGATAATTGATGGTGGTGACGCTGTGAGTGATGGTTTGAGCTTCTGGCAGTTAGAGGCAGTGATGGTTGATTAAGGGTGATGCTTGGTAGAGCTTAGATTTAAATAGAGAGATGGTGGTGGTGAGTGCTGCCATGAACAGGGAGTTGTGATCAAACTCATGCAGTGAAGGTGGTCATGTTCTTCATGGCAGTTGATGGCATGATAGTGCTCGAGAATGGTCTGAGGTTGGAGCTCGAGTTCGATAATGAGCTTGGAAGTTGAGTGAAGGATAAGTCCGTGAGATTGGTGATGTCTGGGTGCTTGGCCGTGAAGACAGGTAAAGTGATCTTGGCCGAGAAGTTAGCAAAGAGAAGTGTGCAGCTCAAGTTTGGATTCTTGCTACGAAATACAAGCTTAGCCGAAGTTAGGAAAGAATTCATCTGTGTTGTACACGGATTGGTAACAAGATTCCTAATTTGTTTCTAACTAAGAGAAGCGGCTAGTGGTTCTATAAATAGAGATCACCTCTCATATCCGGACACAGACAGAGATAGACGGAAAGATTTGGACGTACAAAGCTTCACGAACAGGGATCAAGGGTTAGTTTGTTTTCTTTTCTTAATTAATTTTTATGGCTTTTGAGAAAGCCATGTTGGGCTAATTCTCTTGTTAGGGCGAAATGATGAACTTGTAAAGATGGTTTTAGGAACTAAATATCATTAATTTGTCTCTCTCTCAACGTTTTACCGTCTCGATGATTTTTCATGTTCTATGCCACGTATAGTTCATTGTTTGATTAGTAGAAGGACTCGTTGAAACCTTGTATTTAATCGTTTTATGAATATTCTTTGACTTTTTATGCCTGTATACTTAGTACTTCGAAATTCTACTTTAGGTTGAGAACAAACAATTCTTTTTGAAATCGAGACCCTATGTAACGAACGCAATTAAACCCTAATCTACAACAGATTCCCGGAACCTTAACATTTTCCTCTTATTGTTTTCCAACTTTATTAAATAGTTTTAATTCACTAGTTAATTTAATTATTTATAAATAAAACCTAAAAAAAATATTTTAATCCAAACTCCTCGTGGGAACGAACCGTATTTGCTCTTGTCTACATCTTTCGACACTGTGCGCTTGCGGTAAAACAAAGTCGGTTTTCCGACGCATCACATCATGCATAATAGTGCCTTAGCACTATAATGCATTCTCAGTACGCAACATTTGTTCAGTGATGCATTCTCAATCATGCATCACGGAATAATAGTGCCTTAGCACTATAATGCATTCTCAGTACGCAACATTGGTTCAGTAATGCATTCTCAATCATGCATCACGGCATAATAGTGCATTGGTACTATAATGCATTCTCGGTACGCAACATTGGCTCAGTGATGCATTCTCAATCATGCATCACGGCATAATAGTGCCTTGGCACTACAATGCATTCTCAGTACGCAATATTTGTTCAGTGATGCATTCTCAATCATGCATCATGACATAATAGTGCCTTAGCACTATAATGCATTCTCAGTACACAAAATTGGTTCAGTGATGCATTTTCAATCATGCTTCACGGCATAATAGTGCCTTATCACTATAATGCATTCTCAGTACGCAACATTAGTTTAGTGATGCATTCTCAATCATGCATCCCGGCATAATAATGCCTTAGCACTATAATTCGAGGTCAACACATCCACACCCTAATGCATATCTGAGTAAGCTTTATAAATTTAGGATGAAGCTTCATCCCATGCCATGACTCATCCCTAAGTAAGCGTCATGAGAAAATTGCGGGTGTTACACATATGATATTCAGGATCCTTCTCAATGACATGAAATTTCACTTTCGATCGGATAGGTCCCACTTTGATCCCTAAGAAGACATGTCCGTAGGTGCTGGTGTGGTTCCCTTCAAAATCTTTCCTCACAATAGGACAATGCACAATCTTGTTTGGCCATACCTTGGTAGTCTTGAGCATCTTGAGAGTCGATTATATTGGCCCCAACACATGTATCGACAAGCGCTCTCCGAAATTCAAAGTCTTTGAGATAAGCAGTAACGTACAATGCTCGATTATGTCCTTCTTAAGCCATCATGTCTTCTTCAGTGAATGTGGCATTGCTCACAGAAAGGTGAGGTGACGCAAGTACTTCTGGTACCTTCTCGGAGAGCTGGGTCATATGTGTATCAGTAGCAACACGGTTCAGGGAAGCAAATACGTCTCTACATTGGAGCTTTGAGAAGTGTAGAAGTTCACATAAGTCTTCTACCAGGCGGTTAGCTTCTTGATTTAATGGCTTCTCATATGTGTCGAAGCTCCTGATGTTATGGGGAGAGGACGCGTTCGTATGGGGAAAAGTTTCCAATCCCATGGATGGTAGGTCTTCCCCGAAAACAGCACTGCGTCCCAATTCCTTTGTCAATCGGTGAAGGAAATCAAGAATGAAGTTTTGCGAGTCCTCCATCCTTGCCATATTTCTTGACATAATTTCTTGTCTCCACTCAAGTTCAGCCATCGTGAGTGGTGTTGGATCTGGAGCGTTTCTAATCTCCCTCACGTTGTTAGAGCAAAGATCATTAGGAGCGGCGTTGATTGTAGGAGGAGCACCATCAGGGAGATTACCATTGGTACCATAAGAGTTGGATTTGGGATCAGTGACTGTAAGATCTAGTCTGAGACCGACCATTTTGAATAATTGAGAAATTGGCTTTTGTAACCGAGAGGTTGATCTTCCACTGTGGTCGTCAATTGTTTTAGGGTGAAAAACAAATATACTGCAAAATGGCACTTTCAGGTAGGTTCGAGAGATCAAGCTTCAACAAAAGGATCTTAAACCAAGAAATGGTCGTTCACGTCATGCTTCGGTCACAAAGGTGAAGAAGATTGGGTTGGTTAAATCTTCAAATAGGACAGGCTTTGAGATCAAAAGCCTAACCACACCAAAATATTTTTCTGTGGCTACATGCTAAAAGTAAGCCCACACTACTGTTATAGCCATTAAAATCACTTTCCTATAGCCATAGGGTACCATTTGGTCATGTGAACCCATCATGTATAGCCATAGATTAGTATATGGCCACACTAAGCAATTATGTATCTGTCGAATATGTAGAGTGTCATTAGACACACACATTAACCCGTGACGGAAAGAAATTTTATATAGCCACTTTGATTTGTTTATGTGTCCATAGTGTATGATTTATTAGACACGTCGATGTTAAGAAATAGACACATTTAATTAACATGACAAAAGAGTGACATAAAGCTCACAACTAATCGTATCTTTGGGATTATTATATGGCCACCCGAAGATGTTGTTTGTGTCTAAAGAGTTGGGTTCGTTGGACACATCTTGTTACCCAGGCAAAAGACTCTCATATGGCCATCCAAGTATGTACTGCAAGTTCAACTGAGAGTGATCCCCCATGTACACTGTATAGTGCTGCAAAAAGAAGATAGAAAACCGATGAGTTCGAGCCCAAATGAGAGTCACTCGGGCACATGTAATGGATGTTGCAGCATAGCATATACATACCTTAGTTGTGGGGATGCCATCATTTGGTAAAGCATTTCCCAAGAAACATAAAAGTGCAAGAACGAACACTAATTTCATGTTCTGCACAAGCTGTTAACTTTGAGTGAGGATAGTGATCATATTATGAACACTCATTTATAGTATTGGAGTTTTGGATGTTTCAAAACTGTCGAATAAGTTGATGCCCAAATGCCGGCTTCGATTCTCTAAAAAGTATAAGTCAATGGTATCATTTGAGAGTCTGATTTTATATCTTGCTGGATTCAGCAGTTTGTAAGTGTAAGTTAGTTGCCTGCTTATAATATGATTTTGTGTTCCATTCATAAGATGCTATTGAATGTACTTAGTTACTGGGCAGGGAATTTGGCACAACCATGTTCTACTTCCGAAAGCCCTTAGGGAGTATAATGGGACTCATTTTTAAATCAGTAGCAACTTATGATCAATCCACGTATTCCTGATTATCGAAGAAGATGAATTAACCATATGACATGTTTGCCTGCAAGTGAAGACACAGGTTTCACTAGTCTAAACATTTTGCTTTCCTAACTGAAAAGTCAGCTTCAGAAAGAAAAAAACCAGCTAAACAAATATTAATTTATGTCAAAAGGACTGGTTCACAATATCTTCCAGCTCCATTAAGTTGGATGGTTCCGAACTTTTCTCAACACGTTTGTGAACCCAATCAATTGCACCAACTGCAACCAATTATCCATCAATTTCTGCTAAGCAACCAAATCTTGGCTCTGTCAGTTGTCCTTTCGTGCTAGGTATATTCTAATTCATGGACTCTACTTCATTTATGATAGTTTTAGCAATGGGATGTGACGCCGTTTTTTCAACTGCAGCTGCGAGGCGAAGAATTTCTGATTCCTCATATGCCAAAGAAGCGACTGAGGGTTTTCCTTCAGTTAAAGTTCCCATCTGGATACAGATTGAAAATAATTGGCGGTCAATAAAATTTCGATGAAAACCACAACAATTTTCTTCGTATATAGGTATGCATGAAAGATACAATAGAAACTCAAGCAACATTAGAGAAGATTATAAGTCTATAACTATGGCCTTAACCTATCAAATTATACACAATAACTAGGAATTCTGACGTGCAAACTGCTAAATTGACTACTTTGTACTGTGATTCTGTAAATTGTTCTAAAGAGAAGAAAAAAAATGGTGGGTGAAACACTAAGAACATCCTAGAGAAGTAACAAAAAAAATGTCTCAGGGAAACAAGCATAAAACTGTTTCTTGAGGGGGGGAAACGCAACTGCCCAAGCATATTTTTAAGTTGCATGCAAGCAAGAGAAAGGATCAGCTAAGAAGACTTACCGAGCGAGGTACCTACTAGGATAGCTGTGGGTGTAGCAAGGCCCAATATACAAGGGCAAGAAACCATCTGCAAGGGAAATAGATAAATTTTATTCAAATAATAAAAGAAATGATATGCAAAAGCTCTCACCTTTTTGGCTATATGTATCTTCTACTTTGTAAAATGTCCCAGAAGTAAAATCATTATGCATTTGGGAATCCTTCTAACTTAAAAATAGTTTACCAGGACATCAACCGCAAGCTTCAAGTTCAAGAGCAATGAATTTCCCTCTGGCCCAGCAATGTCATTCAGTAACACGTCAGGAAAGATGTATGTCCCCGTGGAATACCTAAGTTCCAATAGATGAGCAATAAGTTTAAGGAGAAAAATGATGCATGCCAGAAAGCCATCAAATTTTGAAGCAATACACACCAGAAAGCAAATGTTACTGAAGAGAATGCCATTATACTGTATACAAAAGGCCCTGCTATTGAATCCGCAATTCTTAGAATAGGAGCTGCACTTCCTTGAGCCTCCTCAACCTGCAAGTAAACAAATAAATCTTTTGAAATAGCCATTTTTTTCCAGAGATTAGCACCTTACTGATTCAAATTCTTTCCTACAAGATCATCCATATCATCCCTTAGCAAACAAACACAAACATCCAATACCTTATTGGCTGGACGAGTTCGAAACTCTCAACCCCAATTACAACAAGATCATCCATATCATCTCAGATTTCCCCTACAACACCAGCACTCAATTCGAAACTCTCAACCCCAATTACAACAAAATGAAAACCCATTTTGCAGAAACTCAACATTTGCTCCTTAATTCAATGGAAATCTCATGTAATAAAAGTAAAGGGAAAATATAATGGAATATCAGACGAATTGAGACTGAGAGAGTGAGGTGAGGTGAGAGAAGCTGTAAAGATTCAGCATATATTTGTACGAGTGATGACGGGTTTCAGAGAGTTGAGCTCTACATAGACTTAGGTTTCAAAACGTGGAGCGGCGAGAGTTTGAGGGTTTCAATTCCTTTCAATTTTAGGTTTTAATTGTAAAGTTTCCATCAAACAAAAAACAACAAAAAATAATTGGGCGGCAGATCTAAGCTTGGGCGCGTAAATTGCCGCTTTTTTGCTCCAAAATGTTTTGGGCGGCACACAAAAACTGTCCCCGCAATTCCTTCACCGTTGGATAAGGTACTTATCCACGTGTAATGTTGTGATTTCATATTATTCGTCTGATTAAAGACTTTTATTTTCTATTGGCCGAAAATTTACCTTACGGATTGTGTTAGATTTTGTGGGAGCTAGGCGATAAATTGTGACCCAAAATTCTCATAATGATCCAAAATTTGTAAAATAAAAATAATTGCTCGCCGTTATTTTGAATATTTTTTATGTAATAGTATCACAATTAACCATTTTATATATGGTTGATTGTGATGATACTTACAAAAATATTTAATAGATGAAATATTTATCCAAATTAATAGAATTTTGATATTTTTTCAAATTAACTGAATTTTAATTGAATATTGTCCATGTTTACAGATAGTTGGTTATGATACAGGTAATAATGCTTGAGCAACGCACAATCAACAAAAAAAATCTTCTAAAAAATTATTGGAATAATCCTTATTTCGTTTTGTAAAATCAATAGAACTTGATAGATTTTGCCAATTTACTCATTGGTTCTCCTCCTCGGTGGAGAATTAACTATAGCCCGGTGAAATCTATCATGAAAAACTCATTTTTAGCCCCTTCATTCTTGAAATTTGAGCTAAATTTACTCAGAAACTCAATTTTTAATCAAATTTTGTACTTAATTATAGCTAGCTTATTTGTTAGAAAACTCAAAATCAAACGGTTAATTTTGAAGAAATTGATATTTACTGAATTATTAATTTATTGCTTGTTTAGATCTAGCTTTACTTGCAGAATGAATTTTATTTAAAATTATTGTACTTGCATCATTCTTTATAGAAAACTCGACATCACTCGTTCATTTTTGAAAAAGTGATATTTTACTAGGAAACTCATTTATCGTTCGTTCTTGAAACTCCATTTAGCTTTTTTCTGAAACTTATGCAAAAGAGCATGCAATTGAATGTTGGAGGCTCGTACAGACCCGACTATCTTAAGAAAGCTAAAAGGGGCTATTTTAAACCATTTTTTTTGTTTAGGACATCAATAGGTAGTCTTTTGCTAAAAAATTATTTAGATGGGATATCATGCACACAAGGTTGAATTAGATGGAATTAGATACATAATCAGTTGTACTGAGTATGATTTAGTGATATTGAGTATGATCTAATGATTTTGATGAAAATGAGTAAAATTGGATTTAATTGGATTGAATTTGTGGATAGTCAAAGCAAGTGTGATCTAATAATGTTGAGTGGAAAATTAGTACAATTGGATTGAATTAGATGTAATTAGGTGGATAACCAGTGATATAGAGTATAATCTAGTGGATTTGATGAAATTAAATATAAAATTAGGTTTAATTGGAATAAATTTGTGGATAATTGGTCGATCAAAGGGAAGCCTTCTATAAAGTCACTTATCCGTTCAAGTCTCATTCCAAATTCAATTTTGTTTTGGATTTCTTCTAAATTATTTATAAAAATAATAATTTCTTATAATTAAGAAACAACTCCACTCCAATTTCTATTGATTTCACTGGTATCTCTATCAGTTACATTTTAGGAATTGAACAATGGTAATAACCGTTCTCGTTCATAAATATTTTGATATATATTCTTTATATTCAAGTTGGAAGCTCGATAACAACCGTTCGACGCATTATTATATAATATTCAAATTTTTTCGTCCAAAATCCATGATCTCTTTGACCTCAGAACTCCTAAACCCAACATATGTTGTTCCAATTATAAATCAAAACCCTAAAGAATTTTTGCGTCCTCACTTTTCTCATATTTATCTTTCTCACATTTACTAGGTTTTTCTTTCGTTCATTTACTCGGTTTTTTATCAGAGAAGAGGATGTGAAAATTTATAGGCTTGATCCTAATCTCATGGTCTTTAAAATTGAAAAGTGGCACCAATTGAATAAGGAGTTTATATAACATCTCAAAATCATTTTATTTTTTTTCGATTTCATCAAATTCGATCGACTTTATTCGTAATTTTCCAAATTGTTTTCAATAATTACTATTGAAGTATCGTGTTGTTGATGGTGGGTTTTTGACAAGGGCATGAATTGTAAAAGTTACCTGTCTGGATGCCAAAATATAATAAACGAATTTTTGATCAAACATCATAATTATGAATACTACTTTTATCTTACATTTTGTTAGAACATCGAGAAAGGATATTCAGCTACTAGCTAAAATAGCCCTGAAGCTCTCTTGCATATATATGCGCTATAGAAGTTTCAGAGCTATACTCAACTAAATTCTCGTGTATACATGCAAACTATTAGTATAAAACATAATAACATTGGTTATACAAAATTACGAGCATTCAGAATAGAGGTTATGCCATATTTGAATAAAAACGTTAATTAGATGCATACCATCTAATTGCAGAGTCGCATCAGGCATAACTTCAAATTCCAAACTTCAACAGCTGAAACTCTTGAATATGTTATATAGGCACTGCACAAAGATTAAGCATAAAATGCTAACATTAAATCTCATACAATTGAAGAGCCCTAAATACGCCATAATAATGGCCACGATATTAGCAAAATGCCAATACTAATAATATATAGGCAATGGCCCTGGCATCGACAAGTACAGGCCTTAGTAAGCCCTAGCCACACTCCTAGCCATGTTTCCAGCACAAATATGTCAAATAATAAAGGAGACAGAGGCAATAAAGTCAACAAAACAACGAAGCCACCAAAGCAACGAAGAAGTGCTAGCCAAAGTGTTAGGGGCAGCGCTATTAACACTGGCAAAAACGCTAGCGCTGTGGCCACGTCTATTTGCTGCTACCGCGTCACTTCTTCCGCTCATGCTAGCACTATGCTTCGTGGCTAGCTCCATTACTGTGCTAAATTGACATAAAGCTCACTAGCATCATTATATTACAACAAACTCATGGTTTTGAAGCCATGACTCCACTAACTCTTACGAGATATCAAATCATATTACATGGGGGGATTAAACATGGGGTTTTGGTCTGGTGGTTACAACAAGGAAGTTACAAAGTAAGTGGTGAGTTGAAGCGGTTGAAGAGATAATGGAGTAATAATCTGGAAATTTCAAAAAAAATCCTAAGACAAAGTGGACGGTTGCTACCACAACCTCCATTTCTCCATCTCCCTACAACCTCCACTACTTTACAAGGAAAGTGTTTGGTACAAATCATTATAATTAGGCTACTTAGACCATTTTAAAAGAAGAAGAACAAAGAACGGATAAGAGATATAAATCATTCTCACAAACTCTGTTATTCTACACTCTACACACCATTCAACACACGCACACGAAATTCCTTCAACTTTATTTGCTTCCTTAAGATCAACCCATCTCCTCTCTTTGTAACCGAAGCCGAACGTATACATGCATTCTACTTGTTTGAATTTATTCTGTACGATTTTGATTCTCGAACCTAAAGAAACTACTTCAACATTATATTGTTTTGCCTAGGAGTAATTTTTAGGTACAAACAATTGGCGACCACAGTTGGAGATCAACCTCTCGGTTAAATTCAATTATTCAATTATCCCAAAAGATGAATGGTGCACTAGTACAAATATCGGCTTTGGTGACAATTCACTATACATAATCATGAATGAACTGTTGCAAAAGGATTAGCTTTGTGATATAGGTAACCGTTTTTTAACAAAACTAATGGTGATAAACCGTGACATTTTTTGAAATTGTTACTAAAAGGTATACAATGACAGTTTTTGTATAAAAATGTTGTTATATATTGATGTATGATAACAATTATAAATTGTTACTTTCTCAAGCTATGGTAACTGTTCTGTGTAAAAACTGTTATCAAATTGTAATGTCATCTATAACAGTTTATTAATTACCGTCACTTCTATTTATAGTGACAGTTTTGAATAAAAACTACTACTATCACAAGTATCCATGCGATCTACCGTAAAACATTCTCCAGCGGGATGTTGTTAGTTTGAGTCCTTAGCCATTAATAGGAATTACCAATTAATCCTATCTACAAGACCCATTTAATGGGTAGTCCATCCATGAATTTGGTTTTACTCGATGGTCATTTTTCATGATTTTGGACCAAAAATCATATCCCCAGGTCCATAACACGTGCAAAAATTATAAAACGTATTTTTAAAAACCTAAGAAAACCCACATATATATAATAACATCCTCGGTCAAGTCTAATTCTTCCTTTTCAGTTTCTTCTCCAACAACGGAGAGCTGTGGCCATGGCGATTGATGGTGAAAAACTGAAGAAATCTAATTCTCTCTACAAACTAAAACCAGTGACGGGGATAAATAACATTCTAGGTCAAATCATTTTTTTTATGTGTTTAATTTCTAGATCTAAGCTCTGACGAAGATTTTTTTTCTTCTTTCAATTAAATATCTATGATGGAGGAAGAGAAGATAAGAAGCAAGTGATAGCGAAGAAGAAGAAGATTCAGTATAGATCGGTGAAGAAAAAGAAGAAAAAGATATAGATTCATCGATTTTGGAATTTTTTAACTTTTTAATATTTTTCTTCGTCTGGATCTGATATTCAATGTTGAAGACGAAGGTTGTCTATTCAAAACGATATGATTTAATCGATTAAAGTGATGATTAATCCTCCTTTTATTTTCGATTAGTTTGATTTTACTTTTTTTGTTATTTTTATTTTTGATGAAATTGTTTTAGTTTTAATTTTTCAATGTTATTGTAGGATCGTATAATTTTTCTTGGAGATTTTATATGATCCTACAATAACCCTAATTATTATTTTTGTACTTTTTCCTTCAATACATATTTTCCTTCACTACATATCGATATGTATTGTTTGGATCAATATGTACCGTGACATCATACTTTTTCCTTCAGTACGTATTTCTCCCTAGTACATATCAATATGTACTGCGGGATCATACATTTTTTCCTTCAGTACCTTTTTTCTTTAGTATATACCAATATGTATCGTGGTATCATACATTTTTTCCTTCGGTATGAATTTTCCTTCAATACATATCAATATGTACTGTAGAATCATACATTTTTTTCCCTTCAATACATATTTTCCTTCAGTACATACCAATATATATTGTGAGATTATACACTTTGTCCTTAGGTACATATTTTCCTCCAGTACATATCAATATATATTGTTGGATCAATATGTGCTGTGGGATCACACTTTTTCCTTCAGTACATATCAATATGTATTGTTGGATCAATATGTACAAGTGGATCATCTACTCTTTTTTCTTATGTACTCTCTTCTTCTACGTATTTTTTGTGTATTCCATGTACTCTTCAATCTTCTTCTCGCAATCTTTCACCCAAATGTACATTTCTTCATAGTTTTAGATAAAATAGGGTTTTCTTCAATATTTTTCTAGTAGAAATCAGTTTCAGATCTATGGGTTTGATGATTACTTTTGATCAATTTTTTTTTGTTTGTCTGTTTGATGATTTCCTTTTTCAGATTTCAGTTGTTTGATCGGTTCGAAGTTTTATTTTATTTTTATTTTTATTTTTATGGGCTCACGCGTGAATATTGATGGGTAAGAAAGTAAATTTCACTTTTTAAAAGGATTTTAGACTATAGAATAACTAATTTTTCCCGCTGGACCCTAGATTAAATGGGTCATGGGTCTTTGGACCATTCAACAAATTTCACTAGCCATTATGTACGAGTAGTGGGTCTGTTTTGTTAGTGGGTTCTTTGGTTCCTAGACCGTAGATTGTTGTATTGTTGCTAGCTTGACACGTATAATGGTCTGCGTTAGTGGTTAGGAGCTTAGGTCAAAGAGAAAAAGGATTTTCATTTCATTTACTCATATATGTGTTTTAGATCTAAGGTTTCGTATGCGCTTAATATCTTTCTCAAAATTCTTCAGAGATCTAGTGAATAGAGCTACCGATGGTAGAGATCTTTTTGTCAAGCCTCAATCATATCTAGGGTTGCATAATATTTTGAAAAGAGCAAATGATATGAACAAAGCTATTGTTCAATTGGTGATTTGTTATAAAAGAGGTTGATGGTGGTGGTGATAACTGTGGTGGCAGAAGAGGTCGTGATTCATGTTATCTCTTCGAAAATTTCTTTAGGGGAGGAAGAGAGTCAGAGAGAAATCAAGAAGAAACTAGTTGTTAATTGTCTCCTTGTTAGAATTCTTCTCATCAGTGACAGGGGAAAGTCTTTCTTTCAACTTATTTAATTATACTTTTTTGAAAATTAGCCCATGAATAATTGTTTTATGTTATTTCATTTTACTATTTCTTTAATCAAGTATGATTTTATCAAATTGAGTGACTGTGTGTACCATATATTAGTTGCCCTTTTGATCATATAGAATTTTTTCTGGGTATTCAGTGTAAAAATGATGCCAATTTCTAGTGATGATAATTGGGTCAAAATTTTAGTTTTTTATGGACTAATGATTATACTATAATTTCTTATGTTTATGTTTTGGAATTGAGATGCTCTATGTTGGTTTGGTCAATCATTGGGGATTAAGTGATGAAAGTTATGGATGAACTTAATTTAATCACGAGATATTGTCTAGTGTTGGTGCCATTCTTCGATGTATATATATATATATATTCGATGTATTGATGTATATATATTCTTTTCTCATCTCTCAAACATGTTTAATGTTCTTATTCTGACTGTCTTTAGATGTGCATTATGGTTCACTTTTCTTTCTTTACAGGGATTTGGGTGATTTTCCTCTTGCATTTTACTGATGGATTAAACTTGCAGCTGGATGAAATTTTATCATCAAATTCATACAACTAGACTCATGCTTTAAGACGGTGAAATAATATGCTTATTACAGTATTTTTTTTGTCTTACACATAATTGATCACTTTGCGAATTATTCTCTTAGTAATGGGTTAGTACCTAGATGAAGTGAACCTTGTCAGCTACATCCAGAACATTGTTTTACTTGATTCATGTCAAGTTGATGTCCATCATACAAGTCCTTGAACTCTCATTACAAAAACTATTTTTTATAGTCACTAGCAAATTGTCTCTAGGTTTAAACTTGCCTCAGGGAAATCCTAGTCGTATACTTCACATCATACAGGTAGTCACTCGCATCCTTTTTATCGTTTTCAGTTATTTTACTCCATAATATTTGAATCAGTTATAGAAATGATGCTTGTTAATCTTCGCAGCATCAAATGCAGATAAATGACCTGTTAAAATCCTTAGAGTTATTTGTCTAATAAAGAATGGACAAGGAAACCTTTCCAGTATTGCATCTTTCATTGTTTTCATATATATATATATATATATATATATATATATATTTTATATGTTGTAAACTAAGATTGTTTTTCCAGATTGAGGAGAGTAATCGCTTAGTGGCCTTCTTCCAAGCATGGGTCAACCTGGTGGATGATTGGTTGGTTGAATACTCTATTACTCGAAGAAACGGTACATGCTCTGTTGGACCAACTCCCAGCCGAAGGGGATGGTGTAATAAAAAACCATTAGCAATATCTGAAACTGCAACACAACCTTGTGATGATAATTCTAAGGAGTTTACTTGGTGGCGCGGAGGGAAACTTTTGAGGCTTGGATTTCAAAAATGGATTCTACCATGTCTCATCATTAAAAAGGTTGTTTATTAAGGTACTTCCCTTATGTGTCTTTATTTTTTTGCCCTCATATCCAATATTCAAGTAAATGGAAATTCATGAAAAGATAATTAGAAACAAAAGCTCATACTGTAGCTATACTGGTTATTCTAAAAAAGATTCCCAGTGTTCATTATGCCAAAGGATCTTACTGTATAAGCAAAGTAGAAGTTTTTATGAAGAACTACAATAAAACTGATCAAGAATGTATCATAAGGTTGGGCTTCATGTTTGTTCACATTGTAGTGTTTTTTTTTTTACTGAAAACGTGATGCTTCTGTGTTATGACAATTATACCTAATTACGTTATCCATATTCCAGTACATCAGGTTCGATACCTTGACCTTCGTATATTCTCTAAATTACAGTAATAATGATGTTTTGAAGTAAGAACAATATGTTTTTCCCTTATTCATTTTCATTTGTTCCATGAATACCAAGTACTTTCATTGGTTTGGACTAATCAAGTAACACTCATAGTAATGATTTTTCCAATAATTTTTTATTCTTGCAGTGTGTCATGTTTATTTTTCTAAGTTGGATTTTAAATAGTTGAATCCATGGATGCATAATTTATCATCACATCTTTTCCCTCATATCTATGACCACGAGTTCACTAGATTGATGTGGGCTAGGATGAAGGATGTTCGATTTTTTTTTTTGGTCTCGACATGTTATGGATAACGATATTTTTATTATTTGGAAATATGATCTTCTCGCAGGTATCGAGAGTGCTTTTCTCCAGGAGTTTCAAGTGAAGGCTTCTATTGTTCAAATTCTTCTAAAGATGGCTAAAGCAAGACCTCCAACACAAGAGGGCATTGGAATCTATTGAATTTAGTGCATTGAAGTTCATAATTTTTCTTCTCTTGTAATGAAATAATCATATTTCATTTATTTTATCCCTTGTTCTATCATTTTGATGAACCTTCAGTAATATGAAGTATTCGGGAAATAAATTGTTTTTTTTAGCTCTGCCTTTCAATTTAAAGTGTCACATGTACAACTTTAACTCGCAACTAGTTCTATAGTTCTGCAGAAAATTTGTTACCTTGGATCTAGGTGTATGATGATAGTTTAACAAATAATGTGTCATATAATAGGGTTTACATGACAGTTTTTATATAGATATACTTGACTACTACGACAGGTTCATGAAAACTGTTACCCTAGTACAAAAAATCGTGTTTCCGATGACAGTTTTATTAGAAAATGATACCGTAGCTTGTCAACTATGACAGGATTATGAAGAAACTGTTACCTTAGTACGGGACATGGAGTTTTTTATGACAATTTTATTTAGAAAATATTGTCGTATCTAGTCAACAACTACATGTTTGACATAACCGCTACCTTATAGTCATGATTCCGTAACAGTTTTTTTAAGCCTTTTGTAACATGGGCTTTGGTGACAGTGCAAAAAACTTTAAAAATTCCACATAAATAATTCGGTGACAGTTTTTAAATGTTACCTAATCCCATTTTTGTATTAGTGGTGGATCTTAGATCTTGTTCGATCATCAAACTCAATTCAGGTTCAACAACCATTCTTAATTCTGGTGTTCCATTTCTGAAAATGTTTTCAACAAGAAACATCAACACTACTCTTTCAAGCAGTGCTACTGAAAACATCATGAACAGTCTCTATCATAACATCATTCTGTACAATAACGCCTCTTGGAGTGCCTCCTTCAACAACCGCATCAGAAAGAGCTCGCTCGTGATTTTGAGATGAAAAAGACACATCACCAATATCAAGGATCATGGTAATCTTCAATCCTTCACCTACAAGTTCATCTCTATGATTTGGTCCATTTTCCCCCTAAAAATAAGGACATTGTAAAGATAATGAGCCAAAATAGCTTAAACATGAGGAATTGAAGCATAGATCATAAAGTTCATAAAATATTTCCATTAGAAACTTCATTAAAAATTGTTTTGGGTCATGACATATGGTATAGAAAAGATATGGGTCGTTTTGTAAAAATGTCGCCAGAAACGTTTTTACATAACCCTCCGGAAAAACTGAAACTGGCACTAATTGGTAAGGAATTTGAGGATAATTTATATACAAAATGATTCATTTGGATGTCTACTATAACATTCTAAAAGGGCATACCAATCGGAGAAGCGATCTAATAAGGGCAAACAAAACGGTCGACTACGTGACAATTGAAAACCTACAAAATTCTGCTTGGAAAAGTTCTGGACGCTCGGTGTCAGGTATTTTTCACCTAGAAAAAGAACTCCAAATTTAGAATATCTTTTTTCAGAAGTTAGATCTTCCTCTTAGATAAATAACTAGTAGGTAACCCATGCTATGCACCAGGGCTGATGGAAATTATTGATTTGGTATGGCGGGGCTTCGCCCCGTCCCGTAGGCCAAATGCTTTTGAACGTATTTAAAAAATTCTTGATTAATATGATTATTTTTATGGGTAGAAAAATTTAATATCCTTTGATAAACCCACTATGGTGTATGTGTGCAGTTTAAAAAAACTTAGATATCGCGAAAGTATGAATACAATTTTAAGTTACATGCCAAAGAATTTTTTGTTAGAAATGCTTAAACCACAATGAAATATCAATTCGAGATGCATATGCATATTCCATACACCGTTGACAACGACAACTAAAGGCATTAACCAACTTTTTATACATTGCTATATTCAAAAAAAAAATTGAACTATAGTCAAGCTGGAAAAAGTTTTCAAACGTTGTTAAATAATCAACCACCAGGCATGAGAATTACAAAAGACCTAATTTATTTAAATTATTTGCGTATGGTCTACATTAACATGAGAAAAAAAAGCACGCTTAAATACTACTCAGAGAGTCCAAGTTCTTATCGTAGGTACCTTCCTACTGAAATGGGCTTTGACCCACACATGTCCCCGTATGTAGGTACCTAATGCATAACAGATTCATAAGCTTTCCATTCACTAAAGAACCATACGTCCCTAAGGAATTCAAGATGACCATCCCTTTTTAAGGATTTCATCAATCTTTATTAATTTTTCCTTTGGACTCCCGAAAGGAACTGCTCGGCCACATTACTGTTAAACTTTATTGCGAGAATGAGTTTCTTATTTTCTCATTTTAAAAGGTTTCTACAGTGTTCAATTTTTTTGAATTATATTTACAATTTTCAAGTTGATAAGTGCTTTGTGCTCATGTCAAGATTACTAATGCTCCCACTCCTTATCATTAGAATCGTGCAACCATTCTATAAAACTCATGTTAGCATATCAGTCATCATATAACACTCATTAATCTCAATTTCAGGGACATGTGCACGTATTTTTGCCATGCAATAGATGTTTTATGATTTCCCTTTTCAATGTTTGATACACTGTAATTAAACATGATTCTCTTCTTATTATGACCCAATATGATCAGTAGCAAATATATATGACAAAGCACTACAAAATAATATGGGACAACTACAAAATAAATATATGATTAGAACCCGTATGAAGAATACTTATTTGACAAATAAAAATTCATATGGCACATAAATTACTGGAAAAAAATCATTAAAATAACTAAAACAATTTTGAGGATGATAGAGAGGTATCCCTGAGTAAGGAATCCGATAATTCACTGATAAATTATTCAATAGATTTGTGTGCATTGTCAGTGATTAGCTATCAGGACATTTGATACACATTTATTATATAGTCTAAAATAACCAAATATAGATTCGTGTGCAGCCAACTATTTTTTTTTTGTTATGAAATTGACGACAACTTAGTGAATCAGTAGAGATATGAAATTGATGATAATTTGGTGTGGTGGGAATTACCGATTTGGTGTGGTGGGGTGAAGCAGATGACCAGGCTATAGCCTATTTGGAGGCTAAAGACCCAAGTGTCGTAATTTAGCTCAAGAGGGGTCCATTTTGATTGGAAACGGGACGACTTCGTCTCATGGTCTTCAGTTTTTTAGCCAAATTCCATCGTTTAGGGCTTCAAACAGGCGTTTTTGCTATTTTAGGAAAGTTTTTGTTTTGTTAATAACTTCTTCGTTAGGAGTCCGTTTGGGTCGCCGTTTGCGGAAAATAGTTTTATTTTATGAGTACTTTCATTATTTCTGGTCGACCAAAATTTGCCAAAAATAGCAAATTAGGGATTGAGTTGGTTTAGGTTTTTTTTCCATCCTTTCTTGACTAGCAAGTTATGGTTTTTCCCCAAGTCTATAAAAGAATCCTCCATGTATTATTTTAAGCAGTTGAATTTGATTAATAAGAATTTAATTTCTTAAACTTGTTCAAGTTTAATCAATTATTATTTAAAGTCGGGAAACCAAAGTCTAAGTAATTATCGTTGTTCATAGTCGATTTCCTAAGAATATTTGAAGTCTGAACAAAACCTCTCTTTTCTTTCTTTTCTTTATTATCCACTGCATCAGTTGGTATCAGAGCTCAGTCGATTCTAGGGTTGATAAGATGCCACCAAGAGTAGCAATCAGTCAGGATCGAGGTCGAGGTCGAGGAGGAGGTCCAGAAGGTTTCATTCCATGGAGATCTAGAGAAGAATTTTCATTGAAAATGTTCAAGGT
Source organism: Papaver californicum (assembly GCA_023531435.1). Taxonomy (NCBI): domain Eukaryota; kingdom Viridiplantae; phylum Streptophyta; class Magnoliopsida; order Ranunculales; family Papaveraceae; genus Papaver; species Papaver californicum. The sequence goes on along the minus strand of JAJJMC010030977.1, from coordinate 13,773,231 downwards.
TTGATGGGTCGGTTTAACCTTCGGAAGGAAGAAGAAGATGATAACGCTAACCCTTTTGCTAGACGGCATCACGAAGGTAGAATAAATCAACGAGAGGATTCTGACCGCTGGAAGGCAGGAATAAAAGTAGAGATCCCAAAATTTTATGGTGGTTTGGAACCGGAAGAGTTTCTCTACTGGTTGAATACGGTTGAGGGAGTATTGGAATTCAAAGAAGTACCAGATAACAAACGAGTTTCGTTGGTAGCGACTATGTTTCATGGGAGGGCTAATTCGTGGTGGCAACAACACAAACTGCTACGCAGTCGTAAAGGAAAACAAAAGTTAGTATCATGGGAGAAGTTGAAGAAACACATGAGAACATATTTTTTACCACATAACTACATTGGATTGATGTACCAGCAGCTGCAAAACCTACGGAAGGGTACACGTTCTATAGACGATTACACCAAGGAGTTTTACCGACTCCTTTCTCTTAACGACTTGTTAGAGTCAGATGAGCAAAAAGTCGCTCGCTATATAGGTGGTCTCCCTCAATAATATCAGGATACACTCAACATGTTTGATTGCTGCTCTATTTCAGATGCACATCATAGAGCAAGGCATATAAAGAAACAAGTAGGGCGTAGAAGCTTAAATTGGGGTATCAATGTGACAGCATCTCCAGCAAGTAACCGTAGTACTTTAACACCTAGTACTGCTAGTAAACCTAATTCTTCGTCAACACCAAATAAAACCCAAGTTACCACTTTTGGAGGTAGGTGTAATAAATACGGAGAATATGGGTACAAAGCCAGTGACTGTCAAAAAGCAGAACGAGCGAACAAGGTATTTTTCACTGAAAACGATCGTGAAGAAGATGGATGGGTAACTGATTATGAAGAGGATCATGAAGATCATTCTGACCCTGTCGATGAAGTAGTTGATGGAGATAAATGAGTGAACTTTTTAGTAAGAAGAAGTTGTCTCACTCCACGTAAAGATGAGGGGGACAGCTGGTTGCGTAACAATATATTCCAGTCGACATGTACGATCGAACGAAAAGTTTGTCGTCTAGTTATTGATCCTGGAAGTTGCGAGAATATTATTGATGAAGAGGTCGTGAAATGATTCAAGCTGGAAACCAAGGCACATCCACATCCATACAAGCTTTCTTGGCTTAAGAAAAGGAATGAGGTAAAAGTAAACAAACGTTGCTTAATTTCTTTTTCAATTGGGAACAAATATAAAAATAAAATACGATGTGACGTTACTAGTATGGATGCTTGTCACTTGTTGTTGGGTCGTCCATGGGAGTTTGACAGGAAAAGTAGTCATGACGGGTATAAGAATACCTATAGTTTTTATGGAACGACGTACGTATAGTACTTGTACCCAGTAAAGAGATTGCACCTACACCATCTACTGGAGAAGCTACCAATTTCTTGTCGTTTAAGCAGTTTGAAGATGAGGTAGAAGATGCAGGTGAATTGTATGTGTTGATTGGCAAAGAAGAACAACATGATGAAAGTAGTATTCCCATTGCAGATCAACCTTTAATTAAGGAATTTATGGAAAATTTTCCTAACGAGTTGCCGGACGAGCTACCACCTCTCCGGATATACAACATCGTATTGATCTCGTTCCTGGATCAAGCTTGCCAAATAAAGCGCATTACAGAATGAGTCCTAGGGAGCATGAAGAACTTCGTCGTCAGGTGGAAGATTTGCTACAGAAAGGATTGATCCGCAGAGTCTAAATCCTTGTGCAGTACCAGCCTTGCTGATTCCAAAGAAAGATAAAACGTGAAGACTGTGTGTTGGCAGTCGAGCCATCAACAAAATCACAGTCAAATACCGTTTTTCAATTCCCAGGTTGGATGACTTGTTAGATCAGTTGTGTGGAGCAAAGGTGTTTAGCAAACTCGACTTGAAGAGTGGGTACCATCAGATCAGAATTCGTGAGTGGAAGATTTCTTTCAAAACTCGAGAAGGATTATATGAGTGGCTGGTTATGCCATTCGGGTTGACCAATGCGCCAAGTACATTCATGCGTATCATGAATCAAGTACTCAGACCCTTTATTGGTACTTTTGTGGTTGTTTATTTCGATGATATTCTTCTTTATAGTGCTAACATGGACTTGCATGTTCAACATCTTCGAGAAGTGCTCTCAGTTCTACGCAGGGAGAAATTATTTGCGGCTATCAAAAAATGTTCATTCTTGACAGATCGAGTTTTATTTCTCGGTTACGTCGTCACCAAGGATGAAATCAAGGTAGATGAGTCCAAGGTTGAAGCTGTGAGAAATTGGACTACACCTACTACATTACACGAGGTAAGGAGTTTCCATGGTTTCGTTTTTTTTACCGGCGTTTTATTCCCCACTTCAGCACCATTATGGCACCCATTACTGAATCCATGAAAGGAGGAAAGTTTTCATGGTCTGAGGAAGCTGACGAAGCCTTTGAAGCTGTCAAGACAAAGCTGATAACTGCACCATTATTGGTGTTACCTGATTTCAGCAAGCCATTTGAACTACACTGTGATGCATCGAAGGTGGGAGTTGGAGCTGTTTTGAGTCAGGAAGGACGACCTGTAGCGTATTTCAGTGAGAATTTGAATGGTGCTAAGATCAACTATAGTACTTATGACGTGGAGTTTTATGCTATAGTTCAAGCCTTGAAGCATTGGCATCACTATCTAATTCATAATGAGTTCATTATGTTTCCTGATCATGATTCTTTGAAGTACATCAATAGTCAAGAGAAGCTTTCTTCTAGACATGGTAAGCGGGCTGGTTATTTGCAAGAGTTCACCTTTGTACTGAAGCACAAAGATGGGTCGCATAATCAAGTTGCTGATGCCTTAAGCCGAAGGAGTATCATACTCAACACCATGCGAACAAAGGTAATAGATTTTGATTCATATTCTGACCATATTCTAACCGATCCGAACTTTACGAAGATTGTGGATGATATCAGTTCAGGCAAACAAAGTGATTACCTTATGCATGAAGGGTTTTTCTTCAAAGGTAACCAATTGTGTATTCCTGATTCTAGTCTCCGATTGAAGATTATTAAGGAGTTACATGATGAGGGGCACATGGTAAGGGATAAGACTTTCCAACTTGTTTAGAAGTCATATTACTGGCCAACAATGAGGCGTGAAGTTGCTAAATTCGTGGATAGATGTCAAATCTATCAAGTTTCAAAAGGAAAAACAACTAATGCAGGGTTGTACATGCCATTGAAAGTTCCAAGTCAACCCTGGAAAGATTTGAGCATGGATTTTGTATTGGGTTTACCTCGAACTCAGAGGGGACATGATTCAGTATTTGTAGTGGTTGACCATTTTTCAAAAATGTCCCATTTTATCGCTTGCAAGAAGACTACTAACGCAATGAAGGTAGCTGAATTTTTCTAGTTGAATTGTTCTTCCGTAAAGTGTATCATCTACATGGATTGCCATGTTCAATTGCTAGTGATCGAGACACAAGATTCCTTAGTTATTTCTGGAAAACCTTGTGGAAATTAGCTAATACAAGTCTTAACTTCAATAGTGCGTATCATCCTCAAAGTGATGGCCAAACAGAAGTTTTGAATCGTTCGGTGGGTGATATACTACGGTGTATGGTTGGAGACAATCCGAAGAGTTGGGATCAGAAACTTTGCCAAGCTGAATTCGCATTTAATCGTTCAGTAAACCGTAGTCTGAGTATGAGTCCGTTCGAGGTTGTTTATGGCTACAATCTACGAGCACCAGTAGATTTATCACATGTTCCTGATGTGAAGAGAATTGAAGTTCGTGCCGAAGAACGTATCCAACAGTTGCAACAGGTTCACAAGTTGGCTGAAGAACAGTTGCTTCGAGCTAATGAGAGGTATAAGGAGGCGGCAGATAAAAAACGCAAAGTTGTGGATTTTGCAGTAAGAGATTTTGTGTGGGCAATATTGACAAATGATCGTTTTCCAGTTGGCGAGTATAACAAACTGAAGGCGCGCAAGATTGGTCCCTTGGAAATTATCGCGAAGATTAATCCTAATGCTTACAAGTTAAAGCTTCCAAGTCACATTCGGAATTCTGATGTTTTTAATGTCAAACACTTGGTGCCGTATAATGGTGATAATTCTGATGATGACCAAGAAAATTCAAGGGCGAATTTCTCTCAACCCCGGGAGAATGATGCAGATGAGCAGGCTATAGCCTATTTGGAGGCTAAAGACCCAAGTGTCGTAATTTATCTCAAGAGGGGTCCATTTTGATTGGAAACGGAACGACTTCGTCTCATGGTCTTCAGTTTTTTAGCCAAATTCCATCGTTTAGGGCTTCAAACAGGCGTTTTTGCTATTTTAGGAAAGTTTTTGTTTTGTTAATAACTTCTTCGTTAGGAGTCCGTTTGGGTCACCGTTTGCGGAAAATAGTTTTATATTATGAGTACTTTCATTATTTCTGGTCGACCAAAATTTTCCACAAATAGCAAATTAGGGTTTGAGTCGGTTTAGGTTTTTTTTCCATCCTTTCTTGACTAGCAAGTTAGGGTTTTCCCCCAAGTCTATAAAAGAGTCCTCTATGTATTATTTTTTTAAGCAGTTGAATTTTATTAATAAGAATTTAAAATCTTAAACTTGTTCAAGTTTAATCGATTATTATTTAAAGTCGGGAAACCGAAATCTAAGTAATTATCGTTGTTCATAGTCGATATTCCTAGGAATATTTGAAGTATGAACAAAACCTCTCTTTTGTTTCTTTTCTTTATTATCCGTTGTATCATGGGGCTTCGCCTTGCACCTGTTACCCAAATGCATTAGGATATCCTTAAAAAATTCTTGATTAGTCTGGTTATTTTTAATGGATAAACAAATTTGATAGCCTTTAGTAATGAAACTCTTGTAAATGGCGAAAATATGAATTAAATTTTAAGTTACATACCGAAGAAAACTTTGTTAGAAATGCTAAAATCATAATGTAACATCAATTTTATGTGTGACTCTATATTATAGCCAAAATTATATTCGAAACATAGCCAAGCTAGCGGGCACAAAATGTTGTCAAACTCAAAGATGGGCTATGTTTGTCCATGAAATAAAATCCTGCACTTAGACTCAAAGATGAGATATTTTTTTCTGTGAAATATAATCCTGCCATCTTACAACTTGATTATTAAGACTTAAGACAATTCACCTCCTTAGCTTATAAGAGCTTCTCTAGTGGAATGTGTGTGAAAAAAAAGTCTTAATCCACATAGGATACACAACTATATTTATAAAAAAAATCATCTCCAACCCATTGATGTGAGGATGACGTGGCAAAAAAAAAGTTAGACATTCTCTAGGTGAACCTCTAGAGAATAAGTAAAAGAAGGATATAAAACTTAGACATTCTCCACCTTTATTAATAAAAATCATTGGAAAACAAAGATGGGAATTTTTTTAACCAATTGTATATCTACAAATAAGTAAAAGAAGGATATAAAACTTTATGGGCTACAGATAAAACTTCCCCCCCTAATATTTAGGATTTTATACCTAGAGGATGCCTTGGAAATGATGCCACGTATAAAAGAAGGGCAGAAACAATGGATTTTTCAATAAACCTAGTAATATTCGATCTTATAAGGATGTATAAGGGATATCGATCAACTTACTATATGTCTTTGTTTCCAACCACTCCACTGCATCAAATGCCTGGAGTTCAGCTGCTTATATAAAAACAAAAAAGAATGTTTAGAACTCTATTCAGATTCCTGTAACACCAACTGGAAATGGATCAAGCAGATTGACAAATAACAATAAAATACCAAATTCATTTGATGTAAATTTTTTTTTAAAAATAATAAAATCATAAATCAAAACCTGCAAAGGGAACATACTATGACTCGTCAACCGTCCAGTATTAAATTTATGGGTAACCTTTCAAGTATCAACTAATAATTCAGGTTAGTTAATTTGAGTTAATTTGATGTAAATCTCTTTAATAACATGTATTTCTTTAGTTTAGTAAATAACCTAGTTTAGTGTCAACACTATCACCTCAACCTTAGAGAGTCTCATAACATAATATTCTCTTCAATAACATGTATTTCTCTAATTTAATAAATAACTCCACTTACTTGATTTTTTTTTAGCTCTAGCTAAGGTTTTTCTTTTTTCTTTTGTTGATGAAAGCAAAAAGGTGGATGAACAAAAAATCTTACTCTTTATATTTAAAGTTGTGATGCAAAAAAGGAGCGAAATATTTAAGTCTGAAAAGGTAGGTTGCCCACAAACAATTTTTTTGATCCATTATTTTGAACATGAGTTGTAGTAGGGGGGTTCAGGATGTAGAAAAAAAATGGAGAACCAACTTCAACCCCAAAGCATTTGAATTACATATGATACAAAGAAATTAAAAAGGGAATTAGGTTCTCACGCCTTTATATCTTTAAAGAATTTTTAATGATTATCTTGCAAGATACAAATATATTCCAAGGATCTCAAAGTTCTAAATGCACAACTTTATACTAACAGTTTGAATAGTTAAATTTATTGAAAAAAGAAGAAGAATAGGTTTATCATGTTGTAATCAATGAACATTTTGTTTGCTCGCAGATAGGCTTTTACAATAGCCACAGTGACGTAAATCCTCCGTAATGTTCAAAAATACAATTGTTATATTATTAGGAAAATACACACTTACTGATTCACCACTATAAACTGTAAAAGTCAGTGAGTATTTCCCTATCCTTCACGGAATAAGTGTGTATTTTATTTAATAATAATTGGATTCAAAATCCGTGAACTTAAGATATCAACTCTTTCTTTCGTTATCATCTTCTGAGGATAGTTAGTACTTGATCTTAAACTTGCTCAATTAGGCTTTAGCACTCTTCTCAAGTCTATACTCCATTCCAAAGTGCATATTTTATTGTCTTAGAATGCTCTCTACTTCGATTTTTTTGATGAACCATCCCTTTTGTAGAGTTTTGTATTAGACGTTGCACGCATTTTAGGTTTAACTCCTACATATTTTGCCAAATTATCTCACAACAAAAAATTGTATGTATACTGGCTTTTCAAAGTTATATTAGTATTGTAATCTTTCCCATTATATAAATTGAACTTGGCATCTGAGAAACTCATGGTATTGTGCCTTCTGTTTTCATCTTCCTATATATCCAACCTCTTAATAGTAAGAAGCTGAACTTTTTGCAGGTTAATTTTGGCTGAGACTGATGCTAAAAAATCGTTGTGGTAACATACTAACAGAGATTCAATTCAAAAACCTACGATGAATCATTAAAAAACAATTGGTAATATATCAGTAATTTGGTTAAGCTTACAAACCTTGTTCACGGATATCCTTTGCTTTCTGATTTACTGTTCGGAAGTTGTATTATTACGTAGATGAAGTTGGCCTTTTTCTGTATTCTCCAAAGTATGAAACTGCAATTACTCTAATTTTATCTACAATAATTTCAGCCATTTTTCTAATTATTATGACGATACCACCATTGTGATCGTCATGTACTATTATGTAGCTGTCACAACATGCAATAAAAAAAGATAGTTGATTTATATCATCTAAACTCTCTATTTTCTACTGTGACATCGGTGCATTCACTATGACTACGCATCTATTGCACCATGCTTGCTTCCATGTACATATGTTTTTCTTTGCATCCTGGACATGCCATGTAGTGCCATTGAGATACTTTTTGAATTCTAACAATTGTTCCTTTAATTGTAAAGGTTGAGCCCTACATTGCATGCAATTATTTTATAATAAAAAATTACAGCGAAATATTATTAAAAAAAAAAGTTTTAGACCTCACCATATTATTTTATTATGTACATTTTTAGTGCTTCGCTGAGTGTTGTACGATTTTCAAACATGAATTCTTCTTTTGTTTGGTTTGGAATTCTAGAACAATTAGTTCCTATACTGGCATATACTTCCTGCTACAAAGATTCTTTGTTTGTATCGAAACCACCAACGATTTACTACATATCAAGTTGATCATTCAAACACTTGATTCTCCAAACGTACGCTTTAGTTGACTATAAAAAGATCTTTCCTGCTGTAGATGGCGGGTTTTTGACAAGGATAAATTATTAAATCACCTCTCAAGACTCTGGTCTGAAAAATACTTAACTATTAAAATTTTGAAAATAATTCTCGGGTAGACGCTTATCCCTACTCTATCTCAGGCGCATATCCCTGACCCCTCTCTATATGCCTGGCCAACATATATGATTAAATTGATGAATTTAATCAATAATCATCACTACACAAAATCATTAGAACATTCTGGCACACACGAAAAGTTTCCCAAATGTTCTATGATTTTTAAATTAAATCTCTTAGGATCCTAGATGTATTGCACACTAGCATAGAGCAATTTGAGTGTTATTTTCGGGTGTTAAATTCCACAATTGAATCCCCAAAATTACTTACGTTAATATTTATGTTCAAATTGAACAATATTAACCTATTAAAATAATATATTTATTTAATTAATAAAAGTACCATAGATGTGCTTAAATAAAATAAAATATGAATTTATAGCTTCTACTAGCTAAGAATCATCCTCAATTGCATTGATTCTTTGCTTAAAGAGACAACCAATGCAAAACGAGTAAAAGAATTTGAAAAGGATTTTAAAACGCTTCGCAACACTCAAAAACTTGTCAAAAGCGTTTCAAATTTCCCAAACCCTAATTGTGATATAAGAATTAAAACCGCAACACTTAAAACGTTGCAAAAGGCATATCAAAACGTCCAACCCTAATTAGGATTTGAAAATAAATGCACAACACTTGTAAAATGTTGCAAAAGTGTGACAAAAAGCATTCTTTTAAATTTAATTAGGTAAGGTTTGAAAAACGGTTTGCAACACTTATAAGCGTTGTAAAAAGCGTGACAAAAATTTCAATCCCTAGTTTTTGAACACGTCTAGCTCTTTAGGCTCTATTGTTCACGCATCCTGCTTCTTAAAGTCAAGCTTGCACGCCTAGTAGAAAAACCAAGCATGGACATCATGCTCTTCTCTAAAATTATGAAATTTATTTTTTTGCCCTCAACATGTGAGGCTGAGCACAAGAGTAAACATGAACTTCTAGCCTTATGGTCAAACTTTTCCAAACCATAATTTTTAAAGAGAAGAAGACACCTCTACCTCTTTTGCTTCCAATGTGTTTTCTAGTCAAGCAACTAAGACTGCACGACTATTTTCAAGACAAGACTTCAAAATAGAATCAAGTCCACCGACTTGTATTTCCTGTCAAAATTTGAAAAAATTACTCTTCTACCCTCAACATGTGAGGCTGAGTACAAAGAGTAAAACATGAGTGTCCTGCTTCCTATAAATATGAGACTCAAACGTGAGGACCAAAACTAGTCTCCTCTTCTTCTATTTTTCACGTGAAAGGACAAGTTGCGTCCCTCTTCTATTTTCACATAAGAGTAGACTTGACGCCTCTCTTCCATTTTTCGTGAGGACAAGTTTGATGTCTCTCCTTCTTATATTGACGTGAGAGCAAACGACATGCCTCCTCCTATGTTTAACAGGAAATCAAGTTGGTCCTTTCCTCTTCTTTCATGTGAAAGAAAGCTGGACTTCTCCTCTTCTATTTTGCACGTGAAAGACAAAATTTGATCCCTTCTTCTTATATTCACGTGAATATTTGAGGTTTAATATTTTAGGGTTTCAACAAATCTAAACAAATCATAAATCATACTAGGCATCTCACATATATTTTGTATGAGGATTCACTATAATTTTCATGCTCAGCTGCATACTTTTATCAATGCAAAATTGATACATTATTCCATATTCGCAAATAAATACACATTTATTTTATTCTAGCCTTCTAGACTCCTCAACTAGTCAAGCAGGACACATTTATTTTATTCTAGCCTGCTAGACTCATTAGCTAGTCAAGCAGGACAAGTCTTCAGTCAAGATGCCATTGAGAAGGTCTCAATCGACTTAACAATATTATTGTTTGACGCTACAATATTACACGAGACATCAAATGTCACAAATGGGAGGATACTAATGAAGGTTTTGGTCTGGCGGTCTACGTCGCAGCAGTACGCCCACTAAAAAGAAGTTCTGGAAAGGTCGATAACAGTTGAGTAGAGGAGTGGGAGGTTGAGTAACTGACTATTCAACCTTAATAGAAGTGGAAAGCATTTGTTAACACCTTCTCCACCTTCTCCACTTCACCGCTACTCAACCATCGACAGTTTCTTCCAGAAAAAAATTCGAGTGGTTACAATAACGATGATATAAATAGACGTTCAAAAAATTGAACAAGAACAAGAATTCTTAACAATAGAACAATCCATATACAAGTTTTTTACTCAAGTTTAAACAACATGGCAATTCTGAATTTCCTAGTCGAACACTAAAGAACTCAGATATCCAATTGTTCATAGCTATTCACTCTGACCTTATTTTTCTCTCGCTTCCCGCCCTAAGACCAACCCTTCTCCTTCTCATTTTGCGACTGAAGCAAGACTGGAACGGCCATTGCTTGGTTTAGGACAGGATTTTACATATTGATCTCTCGAATCTAAACAAAGTGCTTCAACATCACGAATGTTCTAAGGATTGACGAATTGTCACATGCTCACCCACTTTTCCTAAAATATCCTTCAATTCGTTTTGCCCTACAAACACCTGAAATTACTCACAATTGTTACACTCAATTTAATATTTCAATTTATGCTCAAATATGATGTACTATTATAGAGATTTCAACTTATGTTGAAATATGTTGTTAGACTTAATTTAAGCCTAATGTGATATATTCCTTGAAACTGTTATACAATTATTGAAGTTATTATTATCATCATCTTCTAGCATATAACCACTTAACTAAGTGGTCAGATTCTCCCGTAGAACTATTCTAATAGGAATTGTTTATTGGTGTGGCGGGGCTTCGCCCCGTACCCATTGTCTAGATGCATCTATATCTTGATTTTTTTTTTTGATGAGTCTATTATAATTTAATGGATAAGAAAGTTTGATACCTTTCCATAATCAAACTATGGTATATATGCATAGTTTTAAAAGGCTTACATATTGCGATAGTCTAAACGAAATCCCAATTTATCTATCAAAGATTTTTTTGTTAGAAATACTTAAATCACAGTGGAATACCAATTCTAGATACATATTTCTATTCCGTACACACTTGAAAATGGCAACTAAAAGCATCAGCCAAATCTTTGTATACTGTTATAGACAACATTTTGTTCGAACTGTAGCCAAGGTGGAATTTTTTTTCAAACGATGTCGGATGATCAATCACCAATACCGAACCACCAAAGCATCGGAATTACAAAGCACCTAATCTCTTGTAAATTGTCTAGGTTTAGTTTAAATCAACAAGAGAAACAAATTAAAAGAAAACTTAAGTAATACTCAAAGTGTACATGTTTTCACCATAGGTCCCTGTTCACTATAGGTCCCTGTTCAATGAGGTGGGATACGCCCTGCTCCTCTTCTCAAGAAAAAATTCAATTAGTAATTGCAACATATATAATTGAGGCATCATTATCATCTTATTGAGTAACAATTGCAATGAAATTCATATAACTAAAAATTATCATGACTTAATTTTTTGTTATATAATATGTTTCGAAAATAATGAGTTCAAAGTTAAACAATTCATTTTATCTATAATATCTATTCATAAATAAATACTTCAGTGTCATGTTTATCCATCGCAACCAACAATGGCACGTCAGTATACCTCTCTATATTTTCGTCCACTTTATTTTCATATTCATTCATCTCTATCAACGGTGGCATATCATCGTCACTCTTTATACTCTCATACTTTCTCTTGTTCTTCCCCCGTGCTTATATCGTTCAAATATTTTTTTATATTTTTTTTGCATCAGGCTTTGGGTCATCGAGTTCACCATCTATATTGTTATTTCTAAAATATTGTTGACATGTAGTCACCTTTCTATTATTGATCAAGTTTTAGTTTTCTCCCAAAGCATGATCATAGTCATAAAAATATGTGCATATAGACTTTCATAGACGAAGTTACTCTTTTTAAGTATGATCCTGAAAATCATTGATTTTTCAGTTGCGTTTAATATTTCATCTCCGTACTTGGCCTGGTTTTACTGCAATTTAAATACATCCTTCAGGATGTTGTTTGGTTTTTATAAACAATACTCTTTTAAAATGCTAGTGTTTGCTTGTACATTCATTGTTAGCAAATGCCATCATTTTTGTTTCCCTAATATTATTTACAATTATCTCTGCTTTTTCCCATTGCCGTGATAATGCCGCTGTTCTCGTACTCGTGTACCATCACTGGAAGTTTGTAGATGCTAAAAACATTTGTTAGTATCTTAACTTAGTTTTTCGTGACATGTGCTAATACGCATTGATGGTGGACTTATGTTACTCAAAATCTATATGCTTGTTATCATAGCATTTGTGTCTTTTATGAATATCGTCCACTGTATCATGGATTTCCTTTCATGTACACGTGTTTTACCTCGCATGTTGAATGCGCCATATAGTATCACTGGATCATGGTCGAACCAATTAATGTTCTTTTAATTGTGAAGGTTGTGATTTACATTGGAAATAATTTTTTAAAATTTATTTGCACTGTAAAAATGAATTTAAATTAAATTAATTATTAAATATCATCATATTTTTTTCTTTAGTATATAACAATTTAAGTGCTTTCAGGAATGTTGTACGATTCTCAAACATAAGTTATTCTTTTGTTGGGTATGGAATTTTTGAAACACCGAACTCCTTCAATGACATATATTCATGTTGTTAAGATTTGTTGATAGCGTTAATTAATCAATTTGAACATGTAATTTTCATAACTTATGTTTTCTCATATTCTTCCACATCAGGTATGTCAAGATTTATATATACTCTCGTAGCTTTACTGGACTGTGAAAAAATTTCTCATACGACCATTCACATTTGCGAGGTTCAATTAAAGTTTGAATTTGTTTCCGATTATACTATACCGAGTTTTGAATTTAAAAAATTAAATAATTGTTGAAGTTATTATTATTACGTCTCGTTATTTTCTAGTATAAAATCACTTAGTTGGGTTGTTAACTTCTCTTATATGGTTATTTCATGAAATTTCCATCATTATTTCCTATTAGAATATCACATGTTGGTGCTTCAGTTTCGTCTTTCCTACGCTTTATATGGCTTTTTGAAAGACCTCTGAATATTTTTAACAACATCTATAAAAAACAATCATTTATTTAAATATTTTTATCATTTTGAAAGACCTACGGAGATTCTAACAACATCCGTAAAAAACAACTATTTGTTTTGATATTTTTATCATAGACGTAGACCGTTATATAAAGGTTATAAAAACAATATTTCTACTGTTTTGATTGATACTACCTATATGTTTATCTTTCTTTAAGCATGAAAAAATTTAATAATGTAAATTTTTATCGGTATTCGTTGATCCTTTTCAGGTAGAAGAGTGATGGTGTGAACATACTCATCAGCTACCTCATTAGGGTTTAAACTCATGTAATCGTCATCTTCATTTTTCCCTCCATAAGTGCTTCTCTGCACGATAAATTGACATGTGTATATTATTAATCAAAAGTTCGTATCGGGGAGACAACCTGAAGATATGGATCATGGATTCGTATTGATCGTGGATGTTATCAGGTAATCACATCATCCATTGTGAAATGATTTGTTTATAAGAAACAAAAAAATAGTTACCGTGAGACGACCTATTTTAATTAGAAACAAATAAGAAATGAACAATTATTGGACATAAAAAATCGTTGGGGACAAAATGCGCAATAATAGAAGAACAATGTTCAAAATAGAATCGTAGCTGACATGAAGAAAATCTAGTAGTCTGCTAAACCCCTATACATGGCAATCTCAAATTCTCGAAATGTTGGACTCTTATGGCATATATATCATCTGTATTAACCTCAACTTCGCGAAAGGATGTTGTAAAACAACCCCTTTACGAACTCCACCTAAGATTTCTGCAAAACATATGTTATGAACTCTGTTTGTATAGCATTCACCTACCTTACCTTCAAACCAGCTAAAGATATATATCAATTTTTTGCAACAGCCGCATCACTGATTTTGACACACTTGATGAATCTCGTTGTAGTCATTTTCTACTTTTTAGTTCTTTACTCCTCTCCTTCTTTAACAAAACTTTATAATGTTTATAACCTATTCTTCCTTGTACGGACCACTTAAAACATCCTATAAGAAATTGGTGAACCGGTAATGACTCATCTGGTAAAGTGATAAATAAGCATTTCAAGTAATTCAATAGATGATAAAGACATAATGGAAGTAATCACTTGATACAATAATATGGTCACCAGTTCTCATATGACTCATTTAGTGTGATCACTCCAAGAACACTAAGTTGTTATAAGTGAGGAACATCGATGGAAAAAAGAACAATGCTTATAAACTGAAAATAAAATAAACTATTAGCATTGCATATTACAAAGACTTCAAAACATCTAAACTAATTGAGTCGCACTTATGTTGCGATAGTAATGATAAACCCCGATATACAACAGTAGTTATTACCAAACAACTTCGTATATACTTTAGTGGTTTTAACTATGTGTATTATCTATAACATAATACATGAACTTTAGTGGTTTCAACTCTAAGTACCCCCAAACCACACATTGTAACTCAAGACTTTCGATGTATGCAATTAATTTTTTTTTATTATCCCACAAATATTATTTCTTCAAAACAACAAAAAAACTTAGGGGTTTATCATTATGACCAGATATTTGGGTTTATGTGTGGCTTTATAGTGGCTAAGTTCTTTATAACTTGATATAGCTTGTCTGTCTTCACCTTGTTAATAACTCTCCTAGACCATTCAGCAAAGTAAGTCTGCGCATCTTGAAGTATTTGAAGCATCGATCACTTTCTGCAGGGGGCATATGTTGTCATCTTGTTGGTCCTACCAAGCACCTTCGTGTCTCATTCCAGAGGGACTTGCTACGCACCCAGTGATGAGCATATTGGCCCACACCTGCGAGTTCTCTCCATCCCCTGGGAAAGAACTCCACTACACTGCTAGCCCTATCCATTAAAACCTGGTTTGTCAATTGTGCGCCGTGTGGCGACACCACAATGTCAGGATACGTTGAGTGAGCTACCTAAAGTTCATAAAAGAAAAAGAAAAAGAAAAAGAAAAAGAAAAAGAAAAAGCAATGACATCAATAAAAGACTGTAACTATCACATGATGAGAGATGAGTTTACATATCCTTGCAAAACCAATTTAAATGACCAACGTGTCATTCTTACATGGGTTACTGAAGTGATTGAGGGAGAGAAACCTAAACCAAGTTTAAAGAAGCTTGAACAAGTGAGGAATTGAAAAGGCGCCTCTGAGATAGATGTAAAGATGGTGGAATGAGAAACAGCTTGATGTATGCTCAGGCAACGAAGAATATATCGATGTGCATTACTTAAGAGACGCGATGTGATGACCACCATTTTCTTTGCACTCTTGGCATTTGAGCTCCAATCGACTACATAAACAGAAACAATGATTCCAAAAAGTGTCATATTACACTGAAACGCCAATACCATATATGATCTCAAACACTCTTATGATCAACCTGTTATAAAATGAGTGAGAAAACGACATATGTTTTAGAAATAAAAAAAAATTAACATAACCTACATTGAAGAATTTTTGAAGTGCAATGGTAGAACTGTGCCTGATATTAGATACTTTCAAAATTTTGACAGGCAGAGAACTTACAACAGTGTATATTAACCTAAGAAAACATCTTTTTGATTTCTAATCTCCAAAACAACCTTGTTTAAACTTCAAACTATTCATGGCAACAATGATACTCTGAAGCCAACTTCGAGAAACTTAAAATGTTGGTTGTCGTAGAAAATAGAAGAAAACGCAATTCAAGAATGATAGCAACTTTTGATAAAATATTTTTCTACTTTCTTTCAATAACAAATACAGTCTAACCACTTAAGTAGGGTGAAAAAGCAATCATTTGGATACAGTGATATTCAGAGCTGGATACGGTTATATTAATCAATTTCAATAACTAAAAAAAGACACTTACATCATCAAGAGCGGACGCGTTTTCCAAACTGCACACTACGCACGCTCCAAGTTCCAATAATAATGGAGATGCTCCAATAAACTGGAGGGCTTCTGTGCAACCAACATCCAGGTAAATAACTGCACCTTCTACTTGCTCCGATATCTAATCAACATCAATGAAACTTCATTACTACCTTGAATACCTTCAAACTTGTTGGCTAATCAAATCAATCTCATGTACATCACAATAAATAATGCAGATATAGATGACTTAAATATCTTATACAATGTGGCACAAACGAAACCCAAATTTGGAAAATCTTACTTGCCGAATTACCGATAACGGCCCAAAATCTAGGGTATGACTTTTGTCGTAATAGCATTTAGGTATTGTAAGAGTAATACATCCTTTTCTAAAACACAAATTTGGGTCACTTAACAATTAATTAACATAATGCTAAGAAAGCTCTATTTGAAATCAAAGTATCTCCTATTGAGCTCTATTTGGATATTAGTCAAATGGAACTGAAATCGTATTTTAGTTAAAACTGATAAAATCTTTCTAGATAAGAGAAAAACACATTAGATAAAAAGAATAACCTTTCTCATCAACTGTTCATCTTTCGGTGGAAACCCCAACAAATAGCTAGGGAAGGCAGCACATAAGAATTTTCTTTGTCTACGTCTTACCGACACCACTATCTCCCTGATCCAGTAAGATCGCTTCTGCATAAGCATTCTTCCTTCAACAAAGAAAAAGTTACCTTATACAGTGAACTTGGGATTACCTATACACAACATCTGCACCAGCAAAGACATGAGGGCTTAACTCCCCATATGGTGCTCCCTTGTATTATTCCACCATGTGAGCATCATAGGTATGAGGCAATCCTTGGAAAGTAATAAAAACAATAAGAATGTTCCTTATCACCAGGCATAGAAGAGGTTCTTTTCCTATCTGAAACATGAAACCCAAAGAAAAAACCGTCTACGGAAGAAGAAATATAAGATAAGAAATTTCATCTTACCCAGCATATGGGAAGCAGTAAACATCCTGCGTATTCGCAAAATGAGATGCATCAAACGGAAATAGTAAAAAAAAATTTAAATCAAGACAATTCATTTCATTATCTGCGATACATCAAAAAAATGAATTTATAATATAATAGGAGTAACATTTAAGGCAATTTTCTATGAAGGCAAGCCTCCAGAAACAGATGATGATGAGGTTCGTTGGACGTTCCTCATATCTAAATTAAATAAGCTGTTGGAATCTGGAGTCAATCATCTTCTTCCATATACCCTTTCTTGATATAATTCCTTTGAAAAAAGAAAACCAAGAACAATTAGGCATCCATAAACAATTCTTCTATCAAGTAGAGTTACCACATAATCGAACACCATCTTCTATTCTTCGTCATCATAATCTAACATCAGGTACTTATATACCTTAATATTGTTACACTTGAAAAGTAGATACTCCAAGTTTTGAAACCACCCCAAATTTTAGAAATCCATCAAAAGACCATCAAAAGATAACACATGCGAAGATGATACATACAAATCAATTCCACTCGTTTACGCTTAAATGCATTTACATTGTGTTCTACCTGCGGGTGCTTTGCAGACTTGGTTACGTCCAATGCCGTTTAATATCATATATTGGTCAAGGTTGTTACGGTAAAAAGTGATAAATAATAAATTATAAAAATGGTAGACATGAAAATCAATCTCAGAGTTGAGTACACTAGGGAAGATCTGTTAGGAGGATTTTGTCAACCCATTAGTTGAAATCTACAGGGAAAATAATACTACCTCCGTTTTAGGAAAAAAGTCATTATCACTTTTTCAAATTGATATATTTTTAGGTTAAGATAAAAAAGTGATAATAACATTTTTCCAAAAACGGAAGGAGTAGTATATGTTAATATTCATTATGGACCAAAATAGGTAAAACATGCGATATTGCCTTTGGACATTGCATACATCTCCTCTTACTCTTCACCTAGCCTAGTGAGTTGCTTTATTCTCAATGTTATCATCGAATTCTCAACCAAGCATGTACTGCAAAAACATAAAAACAATCACGTAAATTTGAACTCTTATCTAGCCTTTGAAATCAAGCAGTGACTTCGATTACCACTTTATAGCGACTTCAGCCAGTTCACGATTAGTTCAGGAAGAAAAAGCAAAATCATGCGAAGCAAAAAAATAGTCTTACTTAAATCAAGCACCTCACCATTAACAACAAAAATAATTAGACATCAAATTTCGTTATTGCTAAAAAAAAATTAAGAATTTTTTTAGCAATAACACGAAAACGATGAGATTTTACCTTTATTCGAGGGCTTTATATGGAGAACATCCAAGCCCGAAAATTCTAAAATAAAAATAACTCGGTTTCGGGAAAAAGATTTATCGTTTAGGAAACTAACACCATAAAAGTTACAAATATTTATATTTTTAGATAACAATATTATTCCATAATAAGAGGTTAAAGTTGTAATTAAGGCAAAAGTATCCATAAATCTGGAAACAAAATTTTTGGAAAAATATTCTAGCAGTTCTTAGATTTGTTAGCGAAAATATATTGAAGAAAATATTATAAAGTATCTCGATTTTAATATTATAGGAAAAATATTAAACTTTCTATAATGTTAAGTGTTTATCAAGGAAAAAAAAAGATAAGAAAGGTTAAACTATGATTAAGGGAAAATATTGACGTGAAAAATATGAGAAAAATGTTGGAAATTTCGAATAAATATTTTCATATAGTCGTGTCTTTAATTTTTATTTACAAATTTTGAAATTCTAATTTTAGTAGCTTACGTATTACAAATCCGACGGTCTGGATTTTATAAAAACTACGTAAACGTGGTGTAAGAATAACAAAATAAATATCAACCAATCAGGACAAAAGGTTTCGTCGACCCACCAACACAAAGGAAGAGTGAACACTACCTTTCAACGTGGAGCAAGAGATCGAATTTTTTCTTAAAAATTCAACGACCACAATCAGAGGACGGGGTTTTGTCGACCGCCCAATGGGAGGTGATGTGTGTGCTGATGTAGTTTTTTATATAGTGGTAAAAAGTTCGATACTCAGACTTTTAAAGATTTAATTTTTAAACCTAATTTTTAAAACTAAAAACAAAGAAGATTCATATAAAATTGATTTTAAATTTGTGGGAAGAAATGGGACTAAGGATTCCACCATTAGCCAATTTTTCAACTGATAAAAATCTTGCAACTCCTGTATTCAATTTATTCAAAATAATGTCAAAATTAGATTTTTAAAATAATAGTTATAAATCAAAAGTATGAGACATCAAAAGTTTAAAACTCAACATGACTCATCAAAAGAAAACACAACTACTTCATAAAAACCATTTTTTCCAAATTTAATTCAAAGCTAATAATAGTAAAAGAATTGCAATAAATAAATAAAATAAGAATTACCACTTTATTATTGGAAAAATAGCTTCCTCCGTCGCCCCAGTGATGGTGATTAGCTCATCATATTGGAAACACTCTCAAAATAAGTTTTCATAGCTCAAAAAGTGTTTGCAATGAAGAAATAAAAAAGTAACACAGAAGAACTGATACACTTATAAGCGTTACAAAGACTGTTTTCTGTGTTGCTGAAGAAAGAAAATAAAACAAAAGAGAAAAGAACGGACTCTGGACGCTGTTGATTATGAAGGAAAAAGGTGACAGAGAAAATGACAGTTTCTTCCTGTGATCTGTACTTTGTCTTGCTGTTTGCAGCGTAAGTTTTTTTTTTCTCCTGATTTTTTCGGCCGACTCCAGATGAGATTTTCTTTGCTTCTCTTTGCTTTATACGGGATTAGTAAACCCTAATAACTCTTGTGAACCTATAAGGACTCAAAAAAAAATCCAAATCAAACTTAAATTCTTTTTTAATCCAAATCCCGGGTGAAAAAGGTTTCACCTGCAGTAACATTGACTATCGACCATTTTTTTGCGGCAGCATTACTCAAACTTGACGTGTTATGGTATATTTTGAGTGTTTAATTATTTTGAGATACCAAGAACATGTTTTTATCCCATAAAATTCGGTTGCCAACTAATCCAAAAGTTCTCTCTTACGTGAAGAACATTTCCCGCCATTTTTGAATTTTTAAATCAAGAAGGGGGTGCCCCAATCCAACTGGTGGGTGCCTTTATCACTTTTGATGGGTGCCTTTATCATTTTTTTGAGACGATTTTTCCATAAATATTTATTTCTCAAAAATACCTACAAAGACATAAAAACTCATAATAAGTATAAAATCGAACACTGTCAAACTAGATAATCGAGCACAATTTAGACACAAAAATGTGTCTATCAAATATCCCAAACTTGCTATTTGCTAGTCCTCAAGCAAATCTAATCTATAAAATAAAATCCTAACTCACTTTCGTAGGAATCGCGACTACATTTAGCATATGTAACAAGCCTTTAAACCTCTAGGTGTCCCTAGTGGACGAGTTTTGTCTCGTGAGGGTTTACAAGAGGTATACCCACAAACCTTTACTCCAAACCCTAGCTACCTGTGAACGATTGAGGGTAAACACTAAACAAGTTATTTAGTTGGCATACTATATTCTTCGGCTATGGGAATCATTACCATATATGAGTCCAATTGTTGTACACGAGTTTGTACTCATCGTACTAAAATTCATATATAAGGAAACAAAACTCTACTTAGATAGTCGTTCAACCACGATATTCAAAATCTATCAAAGTTCAACCATATGAAAAGATTTAGATGATGAATATAAAAGTGATGAATGGTGCATATGTTTCCCATATCTGTCTGAAGGTCAGTGCCAGGATGAATCTTAATGGATTGGGAAAAGGGAAACAAAACTCTACTTAGATAGTCGTTCAACCACGATATTCAAAATCTATCAAAGTTCAATCATATGAAAAGATTTAGAAGATGAATATAAAAGTGATGAATGGTGCATATGTTTCCCATATCTGTCTGAAGGTCAGTGCCAGGATGAATCTTAATGGATTGAGATAATCTCCCACTGGTCTTAATCCTAATATTCATATCGACTCAATTGGTATATACAAGGGTTCAATCGATCGATTTATTGAAAGTAAAGCAATTATGAATGTACTGACAACATGATTGGATCAAATCAAATCCAAGCGCATGGTCCTTATCAGCATCTTACATGATAGTTCTCATGGATCCCGCGTTCCATGCTTGCTTAGGCAACGGAGACACGGAGAACACACACATTTTGCTATCAAAGCGTCAATACTCGATTATTTTTTTAATAAAATAAGAATTAATGGGGCTTGATCTCAAACACTCTACTCCATCCTGGCGGCAATAACAATTCGATATTCGTGCCCCACCAATTCACTTAGAGAAACAAAAAAATTGCAAAAATAAAAAAGAAAGTGATATGGTCGAGATAGAGTCCGAGATATGGTGACAACTATCATGTTATTTCTAACACCTGAACTTTGTCCTTTTATGAATAGACCATTTAACTGGGCACACCAAATTCCTATATAAAAAGAGTTAAGTTTCCATCTACCTAAAATGGTTAGTGTCATCCTGAATTGTTCACAAGCTTCTAAATTTTGGAGTTTTATTATTGCACTAAAAAGTTTCTCCCTTACCCCCAAACTTAAATTAAACAGTGTCCTCAATGTTTCAAAATAAAGAGCATTACCAATAGATAAGTAAAAAGAGGAATAAAGAGGTAAGTCAAAAAGATAGTACCTGGGTGAAGCGTAGCAATCCTTCTATGGAGAATAAAAAGATAAAATCCTAAAAACCTACAAAAATCTACTAATGTACAAAAACAACCCTGATGGTCAATAAGAGTAAACAGGGTCCTCCAAAGGGACCTCCTCAACATCACCTGTAGGAAAAGGATCTAAAATGGTTTCAATCTCTGACCATTAACCTTGAAAGGATTTCTACCATCTTGAGTCTCAATCTCAATAGCACCATGAGGAAAGACAGTGCGAACAACAAAAGGACCGGTCCACCGAGAGCGTAACTTCCCGGGGAATAGATGCAAACGAGTATCATACAGAAGAAATTTTTGACCTAGACAAAATGACTTTCTTAAAATATTTATATCATGCACAAGTTTCATTTTGTTCTTATACTCCCTAGCACTATTAGATGCATCTTTCTGAATCTCTTCCAACTCATTGAGTTGGAGCTTCCTGTGAGATCCTGCTTTGTCAAGTGAAAAATTTAACTGCTTAACAACCCAATATGCTCTATGTTCTAACTCGACGGGCAGGTGACATGCCTTTCCAAAAACTAGACGATATGGTGACATTCCAATGGGGGTCTTAAACGCATTACGGTAAGCCCATAAGGCATCAGTATGCCTCAACGACCAGTCTTTCCTATTAGGATTAACTGTTTTCTCTAGAATACGTTTTATCTCCCTGTTGGAAACCTCTACTTGACCACTAGTTTGTGGGTGATATGGGGTAGCTACTTTGTGGGTAATACCATATTTCTTCATCAAGAGCTTAAATGGTCGATTACAAAAGTGTGACCCTCCATCACTAATTATAGCTCGCGGTGTACCAAAACGTGCAAATATGTTATCATTCAAACACTGGACCACAACCTTGTGGTCGGTTGTTTTACATGAAACCGCCTCTACCCACTTAGATACATAGTCTACGACGGCAAGGATATAAAAATAACCAAAAGAATTAGGAAAATGACTCATAAAGTCAATGCCCCACACATCAAAGACCTCAATAACTAAAATAGGATTCAAAGGCATCATATTTCTACGAGAAATGGTTCCTAACTTATGGCATCGCTCACAAGCAACACAGTAACTGTGGGAGTCTTTAAACAATGACGGCCAGTAGAATCCACACTGCAATATCTTAGCAGCAGTCTTCTTACCACTAAAGTGACCCCCACAAGCATGATCATGACAAAAGGAAATAATACTGGATTGGTCACTCTCAGGTATACATCTCCTAATAATCTGGTATGGACAATACTTAAACAAGTAAGAATCGTCCCAAAAGAAATATTTTACCTCGGCTAAAAACCTAGAACGATCTTGTTTACCCAGTGTTGAGGCATTCGACTAGTAACAAGATAATTCACTATATTCGCAAACCAAGGTGATTGGGAAACAAAGAATAGTTGTTTATCATGAAAGTTATCCCTCACAGGAGGAGAATCATCAGGGGAATCCACAACAAGTCTAGACAAGTGGTCTGCTACTACATTTTCTGCACACTTTTTGTCTCTAATTTCTAGCGAGAATTCTTGTAACAAAAGGATTCATCTAATCAATCTAGGTTTAGTATCCTTCTTAGACAAAAGGTACTTCAAAGCAGCATGATCGGTAAAGGCTATAACCTTAGAACCTAAGAGATAGGATCTAAACTTGTCTAGGGAAAAAACAATAGCTAACAGTTCCTTCTCTGTGGTGGTGTAGTTCAGTTGGGCATCATTCAGGGTTTTGCTAGCATAGTAAATCACATGAAGTAATTTGTTTTCTCGTTGACCTAACACAACACCAATAGCATAATCTGAAGCATCACACATTATCTCAAAGGGTAGGTTCCAGTTAGGTGCCTAGACTATGGGGGAGGTAGTGAGTAAGGTCTTAAGCTTCTCAAAAACCTCTAAACAAGCATCATCAAAGACAAACTTAACATCTTTTGCAAGTAGATTGCAAAGAGGTCTAGAAATCAAGTTAAAATCTTTAATGAATCGACGATAAAAACCTGCATGCCCTAAGAATGACCAAACATATCGTACAGTTTTGGGAACCTGTAAAGTATTAATAAGGTCAACTTTGGCTATGTCTACCTCTATACCCTTAGAAGATACGATATGCCCTAAAACAGTTCCAGATCGAACCATGAAATGGTATTTTTCTCAATTAAGCACTAAATTCTTTTCCTTACATCTAGTCAACACTAATGTCAAATGATGAAAGCACTCATCAAAAGATGACCCAAATACTGAAAAATCATCCATAAAGACCTCTAAAAACCGTTCTACCATGTCATAAAATATGCTCATCATACAACGCTGAAAAGTAGCGGGTGCATTACACAACCGAAAAGGCATGCGTCTATATGCAAAGGTACCAAAGGTACAAGTAAAAGTAGTTTTCTCTTGGTCTTCTGGGGCAATAACAATCTGATTATAACCAGAAAAACCATCTAGCAAGCAATAATGGCTATGTCTAGCTAATCTCTCAAGCATTTGGTCGATGAAAGGAAGGGGAAAGTGGTCCTTCCTTGTGACCTTGTTCAATTCTCTATAGTCAATACAAACACTCCACCCCATGGTCACTCAGGTTGGGATTAACTCATTGTTATCATTCTGGACTACAGTGATACCTGATTTCTTGGGAACAACCTGAATGGGGCTGACCCACTTACTGTCTGAGATAGGGTAAATAATACTCGCATCTAACAACTTAAGCACCTCAGTTTGAACTACTTCTTTCATGTTAGGGTTAAGTCGACGTTGCATCTCCCTAGACGGTTTGGTATCATCCTCTAAATGAATCTGATGCATACAAACAGTAGGACTTATACCTTTAATGTCTGCTATGGTCCACCCTAAAGCTTCCTTATTGTCTTTAAGCACGGTCACTAGCCTACTCTCCTGGTTACTATCCAAGTCGGATGCTACAATCACATGCGAAGTCTCAGATGGGCCTAAATACACATACTTCAGAGTATCTGGTAGTTTTTTAAGGTCCAACTTATGAGGCTTTTCTAAAGAAGGAATTAGGGTAGACTTAGAAACTGGTATTGGTTCGAACTTAGGTTTCCATCCATTACAAGTGTCTATTAAAGGGGCGGGATCTAACAAAGCATTCACCTCATTAATCACACAATCGTCATCAAAATCAAAACCAAAGTGGGCTAGGCATTTCTCTAATGGATCTTCTAACAAAGTGTTAGTAATGACTCCGGAACTAATGTTCCTATCATATTCACCTCTTCAATGCACGTGTCATCTAACTCAGGTGGTTGCTTACTATTATTGAAAATATTCAGCTCAATAGTCATATTACCAAAAGATAAGTTCATAATACCATTTCGGCAGTTAATGATCGTATTAGATGTAGCTAAAAACGGGCGACCTAATATCACAAGTATCTGATTCTCTGGGTCAGGGAAAGGTTGGGTATCAAGGACAACAAATCCACAGGATAAATAAATTTATCGACCTCAATAAGAACATCCTCTATGACACCACGAGGAATTTTCACAGACCTATCATGTAATTGCAGTGTTATCTGAGTAGGTTTCAAACCACCAAGTCCTAGATGGAGGTACACATGGTACGAAAGTAAGTTCACACTGGCTCTTAAGTCAAGTAACGCTTTCTCAACACCGTAGTTACCTATTGTGCAAGAAATGGTTGGGGACCCTGGGTCTTGGTACTTAAGAGTTGTATTGTTCTAGATAAGTGAACTCACATGACTAACTAAAAAGGCTTTCTTTTGTACACTAAGCTTTCGCTTTCGCGTATACATATCCTTAAGGAACTTGGCATAAGTAGGAATCTTCCTAATTGCATCTAATAATGGAAGGTTGATCGTGACTTACTTAAAAACCTCCAATATGTCGTTAAAGTTGGATTCCTTCTTTGTTGGTGGTAACAGTTGTGGGCACGGGGCTCTGGGCACAAAATTTGGCTTATGATGAGCTATATCGGGCTCTTTAGAGACTTCGTCAGTCTCTTCAGTTACTGGCTAAGCAGGGTGAACTGCATTATGTTCACTACTAGGCATGGTTACCTTGTTATCTACCACTTTACCATTCCTAAGGGTTCTAATTGCATTCACATGATTCGATGATTTCTCACCAGAAGATACTTCATGAAATCCTCTAGGATTGGGGTGTGGTTGACTAGGGAACTTGCCTTTTTCTCTTTTTCTCAAAGACTCAGCGATTTGACCAACCTGAGTTTCTAAAATGGAAATAACCTGGCTGTTAGCCTGAACGATCTTTTGATTTTCTCGTAAACTTTGGTTGACAAACTGCTGAAAATCTTTAGTGTTTTGAGTTAATGAAGCGACAGACTCTGCTAAACTCATGATCGTCTTATATATCGGATTCTGAAATTGTGCCGGTCCTGAAGGATTCTTAGTATAACCAAAACCTGGGGGAACCTTAGAATTACTAGACTGACCTTGACTTTGGCCCTTGGACCAAGAAAGGATGTGATGGTTTCTCTAACCAGGGTTATAGGTTTCTGAATAAGGGTCAAACTTCTGATGATTATCATCTAGTGTTATTATATAGAGCATGGGCTTTCTCTTCAACAGTCTGTCCTTCCCAAAATGATTTGGGCTCAATTCCACAACTAGATTGACTCAATTATAAAGCTTTTAACCATTTAGATATAACTGCTATTTTGGCATCTAATTCAAAAGATCCTTCTACCCTATTGATATTTCCTATACTTAGAAGAATTTTTTTCTGGGGCTCCTTACTGTTTTCCCACTACTGAGTTTTTTCGGCGATTTTATTCAAAAATGTCATTGCATCATCGACAATTTTATTTTCAAACCTACCTGTGCATAAAGACTCAACCATGGTTGTTGTCGAATAATCTAAACCCTCGTAGAGGATCTGAACTAGCCTTACTTTTTCTAAACCATGATGAGGATATTGTGATAATAAATCATTGAACTTTTCTAAATACCTATATAAAGATTCTCCCTCTTGTTGAGCAAATATGCAAATCTGCTGCCTAATAGATGATGTTTTGTGCCTAGGATTTTTTTTTTGGAAAAAAAGGAAGATGTAAGTTGTTCATAGGTTTCAATTGACTCGGAAGTCAAACTATATAGCCAAGATTTGGCTTTATCTCTTAGTGAAAAAGGAAATAGTCTAAGTTTCAATGATTCATCATCTAGGTCCTTAATCCTAATGGTACTACATATTTCCTCAAAATCCCTAACATGGAAATAAGGGTTTTCATTTTCTTTCCCTAAGAAGATTGGGAGCATCTGTATGGTCCCAGGTTTCAACTTATGGTTTGCTTCAGTTTCAGCTAACTTGATACATGATGGACGAGAAGTCCTAGTCGGGTTCAACAAAGCTTTTAAAGTTGCCATTGCTGGCGCTATCAAAGGACTACAAGTAACTTCTTCACACAGTGTCAAGTTCTCAAAATTGAAATTTCCAAAAACAGGGCCCTCAAAAGAAGAGTCTTAGGTCCTCGTTTCCAGGGATAGAACTACTAGGTTTTTCACTAATCAAACGACCTAGAGTGTCTCTTTTCCAAGCCCGCTCAGTGATGATTTCAAGCAGTCTTGGCATACACTAAAAAAAAAAATCCTAATTGGAAGGGAATTCTAAACAATCACAAGCAAGGATGACTCAACCAAATCAAACCTATTGAATTTATCAAACAAAAAGCATGATGGCTCCACTTAGATTGTTTCTAAACCATCTTCTATTATTTCGAAAGGCAACTAGTTACTGTTTTAATTAGATTAAGTCGAACAAAAATAGGATAAGCTCTAAGGAGCTTTGATAACCCTGTCTCTTTGGCAACTGTTTCTTGGGTTACAAGGAGGCTCTAATCAACTTAAAATAATCTTCCTGAACTTTAATCTAGGCTAACAAAGTAACCAATACAGTCCTTTTGAACGAGTTTTCTAGAAGCTCGTTACCCTATCTTTCTCTTTTTAGTCAAAATTTTAAGCTTAGGTTCGCGTTTGGTAACGCGTTCCTAAAGTGGGCAAGAAGGAAACGGTGATGAAATCCGAGTCCTTATTTTGTATGGCCAGTTCTTGCCCTTTACTAGAAAAATAATTCCGTATTCAGTTCCTCAACATATATGCAAACGAAGGAATACAGTAAACCCACTTGAAGGGGATTCGTAGGTTGATCGAGTCTTACCTCCCGCACCAGACGAGGGATGAATCGGTTGTAGTCGACCCGGGCCACCGACTGATGTGTCAGTGTACGAACCCGAGGGGCCGAGACAATATCGTAATTGTTGTCCTTCCCTGTTGTAGTTTAAAAATAATAATAATAATAATGTCTAAAGTCCCAAAATAAAGTCCAACAGTGTCCAAGATAAAAGAAAAATTATAAAAATAATAAAAAAATTCTAAAAAGAGAAACGAATAAAACCTAAAGAATAAAAATAAAATCTAATTAAAAATAAAGTTCTTTGTCTTCTTTTCCGTTCTTTTTGCTTTAACTTTAACTCCAAGTCTTTAATCACCAAAGTCTTTGGCTCAATTTTCTTTTAATCCAAATCCAAAACCTATAACAAAAAGATAAATACCCAAGGAAACGTAAAATAGAACAAAGTAAAAATAAAAACCTAAAAATAAAAAAATAAAAATAAATGTAAAACTCTAAACCTAAAGACAAGTCCGCGTCGGCGGCGCCAAAAATTAATGTGGTTTTTTATGTAGTAAACAAAAAGTTCGATACTCAGACTTGTAAAAATTTAATTTTTAAACCTAATTTTTAAAAATAAAAATAAAGAAGATTAAAATAAAATTGATTTCAAATTTGTGGGAAGAAATGGGACTAAGTATTCCACCATGCCAATTTTGCAAGTGATAAAAATATTGCAACTTCTGTATTCAATTTATTCAAAATAATGCCAAAGTTAGATTTTCAAAATAATAGTTGTAAATCAAAAGTATGAGACATCAAAAGTTTAAAACTCAGCATGACCCATCAAAATAAAACACAACTACTTGATAAAAACCATTTTTTACAAATTTAATTCAAAGATAATAATAGTAAAAGAATTGCAAAAAATAAATAAAATAAAAATTACCACTTTATTATTGGAAAAATAGCTTCCTCCGTCGCCCCAGTGATAGTGATTAGATCATCATATTAGAAACACTCTCAAAATAGGTTTTCATATCTCAAAAAGTGTTTACAATGAAGAAATAAAAGTAACACAGAAGAACTGATACACTTATAAGCGTTACAAAGACTGTTTTCTGTGTTGCTGAAGAAAGAAAATAAAACAGAAGAGAAAAGAACGGACTCTGGGCGCTGTTGATTTTGAAGGAAAAAGGTGACAGAGAAAATGACGGTTTCTTCCTGTGGTATGTACTTTGTCTTCCTGTTTGCAGCGTAAGTTTTTTTTTTTCCTGAATTTTTCGGCCGACTCCAGATGAGATTTTTTTTTTTTTTTGCTTCTCTTTGCTTTATATATGATTAGTAAACCCTAATAACTCTCGTGAACCGATAAGGACTCAAAAAAATCAAAATCAAACTTAAATTTTGTTTTAATCCAAATCCCGGGTGAAAAAGGTTTCACCGGCAGTAACATTGACTATCGACCATTTTTTACGGCAGCATTACTCAAACTTGATGTGTTATGGTATATTTTGAGTGTTTAATTATTTTGAGATACCAAGAACACGTTTTTATCCCATAAAATTCGGTTGCCTACTAATCCAGAAGTTCTCTCTTACGTGGAGAACATTTCCCGCCATTTTAGAATTTTTGAATCAAGAAGGAGGGTCCCCCAATCCAACTGGTGGGAACGTTTATCACTTTTACTGGTGCCTTTAGTAATTTTCTGGGTGCTTTTAGTAATTTTCCCGGGTGCCTTTATCACTTTTTTGAGCCGATTTTTGCACAAATATTTATTTCTCGAAAATACCTAGAAAAACATAAAACCCATAATAATTACAAAATCGAACACTATCAAAATAGATAATCGAGCACAATTTAGACACAAAAATGTGTCTATCATGTGCACCCTTCAACGTGGAGTGAGAGATGAGATAGAATTTTTAGGTTGTTGATGAGAGGTAAACCACCTCATTTCGATTTCGGATGAGGATTCTACGACCATTACGGCAAGAAGACCTGAATCTGAATATATTTTCTGACAACGAAAATCGCCAAAATTCTACATGAAATCATGCATAGTTCTTCATGTTTTGGGTTCTAAGAGTTATAATTATTTCATTATGATTCTAAAACAATGGAGAAGACTATTTGGAGCTGTATAAATTTATCAGAAGCAGAAGGCACCTCGCAATGTGATTCACCACCAAGTTCTTCGTTTTCAGCCCCGGATTCTTCAAACACTTCAATATGGGATGATTACTCAGGTCCTTGGTCATCTTTGTCTTCTTCCTCAGTGATTCCAACAACAACGATGCTTTTTAACGTCGAAGTATTCGTGTTTCTAGTCATCTAAGCATAAAAGTTATTCACAAGAATCAGAATCCATCAGACTCAACAAGACATGGAATCGTTATTTAGGGATTTCTAAAGGAAGCTTTACTCACGACATAAGCATCCGAAGCACCAGAAATATCCGGGATACCAAATTCAAAGGGTTAAATACTCAAGTCACTCTGACGAGTTATGCTTCCAGGATATACAAAGATATTCATCAAAGAAAAGATATAAATATGCTTCATACAAAGAAGGAGAATAAGGAAAATACAAGGCATTTACCTTCTTTGAGGGACGATCCCCACTTATAGGTATAAGTACCCACGATTTCTTCATTCCAGATTGAATAGTAGTATTCGCTATATTATCAGACACGAAGTAATTCGGGAGCCACGACTGCAACTGACAAATTAAACATTTAATTATCGAGTAAAAGACTATGATTAAATAATGGATGATTCGAGATACCTGTGTCAAGGTGATTATCGAGTCGCGCCTCTCTCCCGAAGTAATTTTCAAGTTCGGACGAACTGCTAATTCATTCTACAAAGGCTTACCGCGTACATCAAAAGGCTCACTAGACACAAAGTCCTTAAGTAGAGTAAGCTGCCCATTTTAGAATCAACATTCGACACGATACGAGAACCCCATCCAAATAAATCAACCAGGGATGCAACAATCAAACTTCGTCATTCATAAAGGTCCAGAAGAGACCGCTACCACCACCATTTTGTGGCCAGGAGTTTCCGCTCCAAATTCACCAACAAGCACTAAAAGACTGCATAGAGAAAAGATGAGGTTGTACACCCATGCATTTCGCCTACAAGTAAGTCTTGTTTAGCAAATCTCTTTACAACTAGCTGTCCTATGTCCCACCAAGTCTTAGGGACTTGACACGAGTGTCAACCCCACCATGACTTAACGGTTTGAAGAGGAAAATGATCCTTTTCAAAAGTTTATTAAAGGAATAAAGTCAATTCTACCGAGAACATTAAAAATAATAACCCAATCATTCTGAAATGTGCCATCAACCTGATATACCGAAACCCAATACTTTCTAAATCAGAGAAACTACTACCTCTCCTAGAGAAAAGCCACATTTGGTCCTTAAAACTATATTAGGTAAATGCTACAAACTTATCAATACCAATAAACTAATAGGGGTAAGCATACGTGGTGCGAAGCTTAAAGTTGTAGGGTCTTAAACACTCCAGCATCCTTGACAGGGTTGTCAAGAATTAAGCACTTTGCCACCCCTTAGCAATATTTTCCTGTTTTTGCAATTCCTCTAAAATAATTGCAGCAGCTTGCATTCATACTTAGGATTTCAATTGAACAAATTGTTACTTTTATATCTAGAAAAATCCTTTGAAAACCATTCAAAATCTACCTACTCAAAATCCCTATATAAAACCACAAAAAAATAATTATTTTTTTTGGGTATCTCAGAAACACATAAAAACCCTCAAAACCTACCGCTTAGAAAGAAATCCTTGAAGACTGGTTCAGAATTATCAGCATATGCTCTCCCCACTTGTGCAAAGGATTCAGTAATCACTTTTAAGCAGAAGATGCACCTACTTCCTTCAAGTTCTCCTGAATGGCTCAAGTATGACGGCAAAGCTATCCGATGACAAGATTAGCTGTCTCAGCTTCCTCCAAGAGTCGGCTCCTGTCAAACTTGAAGTCAAAGTCAACTCCAGCATTCAGATACTCAGTTGGTGCAGTTTTCATCGCATTGGCATCCTACGCAAAGACACCACTTGGAGCATCGTCTTCAGCAGCTACATCTGAAGAATCACGTGAATAACACTCGGGGACTAAAGGTTTACACGAGCTCCCCTCATATCAAGAACCTCTCTAACACAGAAGAGACGATCAACCAAATAGTCATAACCTTGACGAGGTCCCCAACTCTCCAAAGACCTGACCACTTCAGATTCATGCTTCTCCTCCCAACATCTGGCATATGAGATCACAAGCTGTTGTCAGGAATTCCTCTTCTCCGAAAATATGACTATGATGAATCAACGTCACACACGAGTCAGAAGTATTCGGAAATATATAAGAAATGCCAAACCATGAGGCCCTTACCATTTGCTATGAAGTTGTCAGCCATGGAGCCTATAACAAGAGAGCACTTGCCATGAAGTCCTAACTTCCACTGAGGTCCCCATTTATGTTACATCCTATTGTAGATCACATAATGCCAACATACTCACGACGTCAACACCTCCAGCGCTAGCCTCACCCATGGAGCAAAGGATATTCTACCATACGAGGGATATTCCATGGCAGTAGGATTTCACATACGTCTGGGACATCGTTCATAGAACTAGCGTCTTCAAGAAGCTCATATCCTCACGGTGCAACCACCTACCGCCACAAGCTCTTATATTTTTCATTGCTCCTACTGTTACACCGACATCCTGTAAACTCGGAAATCAGCGATAATCGGTTGAAAATGGGAGAATGCATCTTTCACAAAAAAATACCCAAACTTCAAACGCTAATGCCTATTGCTCATTTACGGCGAAGTCCAATATATCCAAAGCCCAATTATGCTTGAAGGACATGCCTGAAGGAAATAGAGCTAAGTAACTACCCTTAAACTAAATTTCTAAAATTCATGTTTTATATTTTAGAACGAAACCTTTGCTATAAGAATTTTCGGCTAACCTCTTCAAACAAAATATATAATAGATATATTATGCAACTCAGTATCCACTCTTGTATAAAACAAATTGACAGGTTATACAAAATAGCGAATATTCATAATAGAGGCGATAACATATCTGAATATAACGCAAATTAGATGCAAGTCATCTAAATAACAAAATAACGAATATTCAGAATAGAGGCGATGCCATATATGAATATAACGCAAACTAGATGCAAGTCATCTAAAAAAAATAACGAATATACAGAATACAGGCGATGTCATATCTGAATATAATACAAACTAGATGCAAGTCATCTAAAAAAATAAAATAATGAATATTCAGAATAGAGGCGACGCCATTTCTGAATATAACGCAAACTAGATGCAAGTCATCTATAAAAATAAAATAGCGAATATTCAGAATAAAGTCGATGCCATATCTGAATATAACGCAAACTAGATGCAAGTCATCTAAAAAAACAACAAAATAACGAATATTCAGAATAAAGGCGATGCTATATCTGAATATAAAGCAAATTAGATGCAAGTCATCTATAAAACAAAATAACGAATATTCAGAATAGAGGCGATGCCATATATGAATATAAGACAAGCTAGATGCAGGTCATCTAAAAAACAAAATAGTGAATATTCAGAATAAAGGCGATGCCGTATATAATATAACGCAAACTAGATGCAAGTTATATAAAAAATAAAATAGCGAATATTCATAATAGAGGTGATGCCATATCTGAATATAACGCAAACTAGATACATTCCATCTAATTGCAGAATCGCATCGAAAATCAGCTCAAGTTGCAAACTTCCAAGACTGAATTTCTTGAATATGTTCTATATACACTGCATAAAAACTAAGCATAAATACTAATATTAAATCTCACATGATTAAGAAACCTTAAACAGGCCATGCCGCGGCATTAGTGGATGCCAACGTTAGCGGTGCATAGGCAATGACCATAATAATAACAAGCGCCAGCCTTAAGTAAACCCTAGCAATGCTCCAAGTACCAGAAAATACAATCACAGAGAAGAAAAACTTGCTCAGCCAACTGCTACTTTTCTAGTAATATTTAACCATTAAATGATAAAGGTCAAATTTTATCTCGTTTAAGCATACCAAGTAACATTACTCGTTTCGCGCTAAGCATAGGACTTAATGTTGATGGTGGGTTTTTGACAAGGGCATGGATTGTAAATGTTACCTTGCCTGGATGCTAAAATATAATAAACGAATTTCTGATCAAGCATCAAAATTATGAATACTACTTTTATCTTACATTCTGTAAGAACATCGAGAAAGGATATTCAGATACTGGCTAAAATAGCCCTGAAGCTCTCTTGTATATATATGCGCCATAAAAGTTTCAAAGTTATACTCAACTAAATTCTCGTGTATCCATGCAAACTATTTGTACAAAACAGAATAATACTGGCTGGTTATACAAAATTACGAACATTTAAAATAGAGGTTATGCCATATCTGAATAAAAACGCTAATTAGATGCATACCATCTAATTACAAAGTCGCATCAGGCATAACTTCAAATTGTAAACTTCCACAGATGAATCTCTTGAATATACTTTGTATGCACTGCACAAATATAAAATGCTAATATTAAGTCTCATACAATTGAGGAGCCCTAAATACGCCATAGTGATGGCCACGACATTAGCAAAATGCCAATACTAATAACATATAGGCAATGGCCCTGGCATCGACAAGTACATGCCTTAGTAAGCCCTAGACACACTCCTAGCCAGGTTTCCAGCATAAATGTATCAAATAATAAAGGAGACAAAGGAAATAAAGTCAACAAAACAACGAAGCCACCAAAGCAACGAAGAAGTGCTATCCAAAGCGATAGGGGCAGCGGTAGTAACGTTGGCAACAACGCTAGCCGCAACGCTAGCGATGTGGCCACGCCTAACTGCTGCCGTACCACGCTATTGTCGTGCCACACTTCGCTGCTGTCGCACCACGCCTATTGCTGCTACCGCGTCACTTCTTCCGCTCATGCTAGCACTATGCTTCGTGGCTAGATCCATTACAATGCTAAATTGACATAAAGCTCACTAGTATCATTATATTACAACAAACTCATGACTTTGAAGCCATGAATCCACTAACTCTTACGAGATATCAAGTCATATTACCTGAGGTTTTGGTCTGGTGGTTACAACAAGAAAGTTACAAAGTAAGTGGTGAGTTGAAGCGGTTGAAGAGATAATGGAGTAATAATGTGGAAATTTCCAAAAACTTCCCAAGACAAAGTGGACGGTTGCTACCACAACCTCCATCTCTCCATCTCCCCACAACCTCCACTACCTTACAAGGAAATTGTTTGGTACAAATCATTATAAATAGGCTACTTAGACCATTTTCAAAGGAGAAGAACACGAAATGGAGAAGAGATATAAATCATTCTCACAAACTCTGTTATTCTACACTCTACACACCATTCAACACACACACACAAAATTCCTTCAACTTTCTTTGCTTCCCTAAGATCAACCCATCTTCTT
>JAJJMC010030977.1:13541804-13692773 GCA_023531435.1 Papaver californicum | reverse complement strand
AAAAAAAAAAAACTCTTCTACACCTCTCCTATTTGTACCACAACAATCAACATCTCCTTAATCACCCAAAATCTTCTCTATTTAATGATCAAATCTCGGCAGATGAGAATCATACCTCAGTGTTTCTGTTTTTTTTTTCTCTCTTTCCTTAGTACAAGTTATCTTGCCTGATATTCATAGAGACGTAAATAAGTGAAAATAGGAAAGAAATCCTATTTCACGTAATCTCTTCTTTTTACACTGATTTTCTTTCCGAGAGTAGATTGATTCGAGATTTGATTTTTTTTCGTTCTTTAAAACGTGTAAGAATCATCTTTTGATAAGGCAAGAAGATCCCTGTCTTAAAACCTTGAGAATAATTCAAAGATACGCTCATTATTTCTTCACAGATCAAGAGAGAAAATTCCCGCTATTTTTTCTTTTGAATTTGAAAGGAAGATGGGTGACTTTAACACTTGGGGTGCCCTTATCCAAAAGAAAGGTGACTTTAATATTTTCTCGGGAGTTCCTTTAACACTTTTTCTGGGTGCTTTCAACACTTTTCGAGCCATATTTTCCACAATCATTTTTTTCCAAAAATACCTACAAACACATAAAATGATAATATTAGTACAACAATTGAGAAAATGCAATATAGAAATGAGCTTAAATAAGACACATAAATGTGTCTATCAGACAACAAAGTCGCTGGAGCAGTCATCGGCCAATCAACACCGGCCAATTTCCGACCGGTTTCTGGCACCGACCCGGTAAGTTTTTTTTTTTTTCACGTCTCTTCCTCTTTTTTTTCTATGTGAGTATTAACTCACTGCTACAATTTCAAATTCTTGCTCAATTGCATTAGGTAAGCATGCCTTTGGTATATTTGATTTGATAATGATCTTCTCTTGACAGCACTTTGCAGGTAAACCCTAATTCAAAAATTGTTATCTCTGATTGTATAAATCCTTCATTGGCTTAACTGTAGTATTGTTAAGCTCAACCAGGTACACTAGGGTTCATAACAATATGGATTTAATATATATATATATATATATATATAAGTATGTATTTGCATATTAGATATTGTATATACATAAAATATAATCAAACCTTGTGCATGATTACCCAATTATTGACGTAAATATCATTCGAACCCGTTGTAGATGTCTAACGATCATGAAGATAACGATGCTAGTGCTTCTAGTCGTGACAGAGGCGAAAGTTCTGATGTTGTTACTCTAGATGACGTGCCCAGCATCTATAATGAATTCTTTGATGGTGTTTTCGAAGAGGTTGTTGATCCTGATTATGTTAGTAATTTTATCCTAAATATCAGTAACGCCTATCAGCCTCAGAGTATTTACCCACATGCTCTTGTCAGGCGTTTTTTGCAGAGAAGAGAATATAAAACTTCATTTGTTGATTTTAAGACGTCCCAAACTCCTCTGTCTGAATGGAAAGGATGAGATAAAGTTATGTTGAAGAATCCTCAGGTGAAGCTGGTTTTAAAAAATGCTAAAATACTCCATGTTGTACGAGTGTCTAAGACTTTAAGAATTAATAAAGACACGAAAGGTCTGCTTGCATTTATTTCTTATTTGTGCGGTCCAACCCATTCAGCAGCATGCACTTGGGGTGAGTTAACAATCACTTTAGAGGACGTGGCGGTATTTTTGCAGATGCCAGTTGTTGGTAGTATTCCTGTTAAATGGTATGAGCAGGAGAAGAAATATGGCAACATCCTTATTCAGCAAATAGAGGAGCTGCAGAAGTCTCGTCGTTGCGCCAGCAAATATTATTCAGGGTTGACTACTGGTGGAACGGTAGTACAAGTGTTGACGGCCTCGCTGTTGATCATCCTTTATGTATTACTGCATTCCTCGTACTTTGGCTCTCTAGGGACGTATTTGAAGATTCTTCTGGAGGTGAATTGAATCCTCCGCTTGTTTTGGTTGTTGTTGCGCTTGCTGGTGGAAAGACACTTCCTCTTGGTACTTTGTTTTTGGTTCCTTATACTTTCATTTGGATACTTTCATTCATGACATGAGGATTTCCAATGGTCAGGCCAGAGTCTTTTATCCCTGTTATGTTTATGCAAGTTTGGCTCTGGGAGCATTTTCCCGAATATATCTTACTTGTGCACAAAACCTACGAACGTATGATGTCACGTCCTCTCCTGGCAGTTGTTTCATATCCAGATCCATTATATGACGGAATTTGGCTGGTAGGAAGTCCTCGGGATTTGCTGGCTTATTGGAGAGCCTTGGAGGTGTTGGCGCCAGCGAAGGAGATACACTTGATTTTATCTTGCTGCTACGTACCCATGGGCGTCCTAGAATCATGTCGTAACTTGGATCTTTTTTGATAATGTGAAACTTGGCATGTTTCTGGGCATCACTCATTTTCACCT
The DNA here is from genome assembly GCA_023531435.1 of Papaver californicum. Taxonomy (NCBI): domain Eukaryota; kingdom Viridiplantae; phylum Streptophyta; class Magnoliopsida; order Ranunculales; family Papaveraceae; genus Papaver; species Papaver californicum. The sequence continues at coordinate 13,690,381 of JAJJMC010030977.1, read as the reverse complement.
CAAGAGTGATGTAGCCGTAAGCTCTCATGGACTTCCCTTCAGAATTCTTGATTATGGTCGGTGAGTACGTAGCTTTGTACCTGGAAATTCTCGCAGTCCTCAGAGTCTTGTGATGATGTTGACATCAATCCCCGAGTCGATCAACGTTTGCTCAAACTCAGTATCCTTGAGGCAGGCAATAGTGAGAAGTCCCCAACCAGGCTTCTCATTACGTTTGATGACTATGTCTTCTAAGGCGGGATCAGGATGCACAATAGTCTTTTCGACGAAGAGTAAACGCTTGCCCGACACGACACAATTAAGAGCGGTGAAAATATCTTTACATTGTGCTTTTTATAGGTAAAGAAGCTCACACATGCGCTCCATCAGAGATTGGACAGTTCTGTTGATAGAGTCTCCAGAAAGAGTGAAGATCCTAACAGGGAGGGGGTCTTTGTGAACACTTTCAGTCCCCAAGTCTAATTCTCCTGAGTCAATCTTTTCTCTGAATATACGTCTCAGGTCGTTGCATTTAGGCCTGCACAAAGCGAACCGTGAACCAAAACCGAAACCGATGATTTCAAACCGAATCCTAATGGGATAATCACGGTTATTAGTTTCAAAAACCGACATACTCGGTTTCAGTTTCGGTTGTTATCCAAAACCGAACCGAGATAACCGAGAAAACCGAATATGTATAATAGACTATTAGTAGCCATTGATTTATTATACAAATATAGTTATATTGATCCCAACCATCGATAACTTGCTTCTCTTTTTTTCCTACTCGATAACTTCTCTAACTTTTCCTCTCAACAGAGACTATTTCTTCTTCCTCAACCACGAGCACCACCACTCCACCTACTACTGTCTACTGCTTACTCAAGCCTAAAACCATCATCAGTTCTTCTTCTTCTTCTTCTTCTTCTTTTTCTCTATAAGCATAAACTACCATTACTAATAAGTAAGCACCATCAATAACCTTAGAAGCTATAGTTGAAGAAATCACTGAATATCATTGACTAAAAACATATGTTGTATCATATGAACTCTTTATTCTTCTTTGATGATGATGTTATGTTTTAGAATCATATAAAATTGAAAACTAGGATTTTATGAAATAAAAAATATTTGGGGATTTTTTAAAATTAGGGTTAGTTAAGTTAGTTTACATACTACTATGAAATGGGTTAAGGTTAATTTTGTTTACTGTTGTTGATACATTGTTTAATTTTGGTTTGAACTTGAATTGGGTATATTTCAAATAATAGAAACAGTTTTTAGTTTCTTACTTATACAAATGCAGTAGATTAGATATGAATGCAATAGCTAATATATATGAAAGAAGGATAATAATCTGATAAGAATTTTCTTAAAATTCTGACTCTAATAATTCACTGCCACTCAACTCAAATCTCTGTCTTGATTTAAGCTTTTCTTTTTTTATCTGTTACTTAAGTAAACATGTACTAGTTGACTTCTAATTTTTGTTTGTTTAGTAAAAGCCCATTGGAATTCCAATCTTTCTTTGTTTGTTGAACTCAACTGTTGAGTGTATGAGACATGGCCGTTCCCCTGCTTACTAAGAAGATTATTAAAAAGAGGGTTAAGAAGTTAAAGAGACCCCATATTTGGGGTATGAATATATGATTTACGATCCCATGTTCTTCAGCCTACTATTTAGGTGTTGTAATTAGGCATCATTTCTATTTTAGATATGTCATTATAGGGGAGTATTGTTGCTATTGCAGGTGCCGCGTAAAATGGTCTGATTTGTTTATAAGCTCTCTTTGTTACAATAAGTGACAAGTTTTGTGTGTGTTGGAATTTTAGCTTGACAGGTTTTGTATCTTGATATCCTGACGTTTGTTGTAAAAAAAGTCAGTTTGACAGTGTTTTCTACCTTATTTTTATAAAATTGTGTGTCAGTTCCACAAAACTGACAAAAATATCAAGATAAACTAATATAAATATTGGTTAACCGAAACCGGATGGTTTTGTACTGAACCGAATAATCCTAATGGTTATATCGGTTCCTAAAACATAATAACCGAAGTCCTCGGTTCTCGTTACGGCTGGCTCAATAACCGAACCGAACCATGTGCATCCCTAGTTGCATTCATTGGTGGGATGGTTGACAAATATGTGGAAGCGGCAGTAGTTTGGCTCTGATATCTCTTCATCGGTTGGTGGGCGTCGTACAGGTGGCAACTTGATCGTTATGTCATGTATCCACATTTCCAACAGTTCAAGACTTCCTCTATGTGGAAGGGAAATCCGGTATCGTTGGATCTGTCTTTGGCTGTTGTGGTTGACAGGGAGCCTTGGATGAGCCTCGTACTTGAAGTGGTGTTGGCGTCATTTCTGGGGTTATCGCAGGGCGCTTAGTCTGTGATGCTGATTGAGATGCTTCTTTTCTCTTTGTCCCTTCGTCAGTGACAACACCTATGGACGAATGAACAAATTATTGCTTGTTGACTAGGCGTCTACTCCGCGGGTGTCTCCACGGCTTTCTTCTCTGGCGGCCATGTTCTTTCCAGCAAAGCTGGAGCAGTTGTTGCTGATTTCTTGGTAGCCTCGTGTAGCTTAGAGAAGGTTTGAAATCGTAAATTTTCTAGTAAGGCACGATAAAAAGGAATCATACCATTAATGCAAAGCTCCACCAATTATTGCTCAGTTACATTCTGGTCGTGGCAGTCGATAACTTGTGTCCTGAACCTCTTTACATATTCTTTGGGGTGCTTGTTGTTCCTCTGGAACATTCTTCCCAAATACGAGAGAGTGATTTCCTCAGAGACAAAGAAATATTTTTTATTAAAAGCATTGATTATCTGAAACCAACTAGAGATGTTGTCTGGAACGAGGTTGTTGTACCAGGTGTAATCTCTCCCTATAAGAGATTTGGAGAATTCTTTGAGCCGCAACACTTGATTATATTCATTTTCTCCTAAAGATTTTAAAAACCGAGAAACATGTTCTCGAGCATTCCCGGTGCCGTTGTACAATGAGAATAGATGAGATGAATATCCTTTTGGAAGCGCGATCCTCTGAATCTCAGCTAAGTAAGGGGGTTGGTGTTGACGGAATGAAAATGAATTTTCCTTTCTACGGTTTCGCAGCAGCCTTTCCAGGTCTTCACGAGTGAAAATTTTTTGTTGATGTTGACTCCTCTCTGGTACACGGCCGGTGACAACACATACCTCATCATCTTCTTGGGCATGATCTCTTGATATGTTGGCTCCACCTACAAATTTGGATGCGTTCTTAGATTGCTCCATTTGACGATGACGTTGCTATGGTGATAAATGCTCTGTTAGGGTCTTAAGATAGGTGAGAACCTCCTCCTGGGTAGTGGCCATAGTTATTTAAGTTTCAGCCAAGGTTTCTTGTCACTTCATCAAATCATCTATGGTTGGCGCTGCCTGCTCCTTGTTTCTGACACCTTCAGTGGTACGAAGAGGAGTGTTGATATTTTCAGAGGTGGTGTTTTGAGGAATGATTTCTGGAGTTCCACCATTGGTGTTGCCGGGGTTAGGAGTGGTTGTTGAACCTGAATTGGGATTGGTTACTAAACCTGACCTAAGATCGGTTACTAAACCTGACCTAAGATCTACCATTTTCAGACGATTGAAGAATTGAATTTCAAATGGTTGAATAATTGGAATTGTGATCAAGAGATTGATCTCCCACCGTGGTCGCCAATTGTTAGTACCTAAAATTTGCTCGTAGGCAAAACAAATGTATCGTCGTGGTACTTTCTTTAGATTCGGAGATCAAATCGTACAGGACAAGCCTAAACCACAAAAGTAGCCGTTCCGTCCTGCTTCGGTCACAAGGAGAGAAGATGGGTTGATCTTAGGGGAAGGAAGTGATGAGGTGTCAAACTTGTCAATATATTACTTACTTTCTTACACTAACTAGTAGAATAATGATAAGCAGGTTCGTTCCTAAGGGAGTAGAGAGTCAAAATTGTCGATTAAAGTTTCTGAAAATAAAAGTAATGCAAAACCTATGAAAACAAATATAAGAATGCAAATACGAGGATAGAATGATCAAGGACTCTTTCTCGGTCACGAGACGTGAATCAAATCGATATAGATATGTTTCTGCTAGCTATCATTACTAATAACCCTAGAATATTTAGTACGCTCAAATATTCCGCAATCTCCTCAAATCACCGAACACGGAAGTGTTCGACTACCGATTCTTCCCAATCGAGCTATCTAGAAGTATGCTCTCTAGATATAACTCAATCGAATGTTTTAAGAACCGTAAGATAGGTTACTCCTAGTGAAAAGTTCATAAGCTCGACCCATCTACTAGTGTCAATATTTACAAATGAATATTTAACAAAATCCCATCGTCAATACCCACATATTGCTACTTGTACTCGGACTTATAAACAATTACGGGTTGAAGAATTCTCGAGTTAGCGATAGAACTCTCGATTAACCATTCAATTTGCAACTTAAGCGATTAAGAAATAATTCACATAACATTACTGGCATGGTATAGAATGAACAATAACAAGATAAATTGTAAGAAAACAAGATTGTAAATGTCAATTCGAGTTCATGTCCGGACGTCAAAGTCGTCCCTAATCAAACAATGCTTAGCTACTAGAGTTTATGATATGGATAATTAAAGGAAAAAAAAAGCTTTAAAACCACTTAAGCAAACCAAAACAGAAAGCAGGTGGACTGTGGATGTAGAGCTCCAGTTGGTGATGTTATGCAGATGATGCAAAAGATGATGTTGGTAGAGATGCAAGTATGCATGTGAGGTTGGAGAGGAGTAGAGCTCCTCTCTGTTGGTGGTGAAAATAGTTGTGAGGAGGTATGGGATGTCTCTTTTCTATCGCTAGGTATCTCCTTTTATAGCTCAGGTTCTTGCTGTAAAACCGACTCGGATATAGACCCCACTTTCCTTATTCAATACAAACTCTACTTGTTATTCATCCCATAATCAACGGCAGAAACCTAACTCTAATCCTGTTTTCTCGGCAAAGAAAGTTCTGTCTGACCTCATATCTCTGCTAACTATTCAAACACTCAACTTCGTATCTTGACTTCCTAAACAACTCATCATTCTCACCTTCGAACCCATAGTTTAGCCACCGGTGGACCCATTGAAACGGCAGAAACCCTGGCTGTGTAAAGTAGCAACTAAGCTTGAAGTAGTAAGAAATTGTCATTCAGGCTTTCTTACAAGCACCTTTTGTGCAATCTGTTGGTCACTCAAGACATGAATCTGGTTGTGATTTCACTCAATTATGAACTCCTTACCTGCAGGATTTCAATTCAATCAATCTCATTCAATAAACCATTCATTCAAATAGCAATACCATTTCGCACGCGAGCCACATCCCCATCAGTTCTCGGCAGAGTACAGTATTGTTCTTCATCTTAGATTCGAGCAATAAAAACATTTAATCCACAACACATACCAAACCCATTCTTCTCTTAATCATTGCAGACCATGGGTAGTTGTTCAATACTCATTCTCTTCTTCCACTCATTTTCTCACTTAACTAAAACCCATCTTCTCTCTTTTACGAGCTCAAATACAACAAATTCAGATTTGACCCAATCATTCTCTCGGTTCATAACTATAAGTTCAAGGCAGTGGCCCTTTCTTCTTTTCTTCTATAATTTCTTCTCAAATCCACCACAGACCCATTATCTCCTTCACCATCTTCTATCTGACTCTATATCATTGAACTCAAATCCATTCGAACCCTTGTCTTACTAACGTCAAAAGCTATGGTTAGCCGACGGTACACTAGGAATTGTACCAGCAAGGAGACGGCATGGCAGAACAATTCGCTGTTGGAAGAAAAGAAAGAAGTAACTAACCTAGGTTTTTAGGTTTTACATGGAACTAAATCTAGGCACCCAGTGACCAGATAAGGGACACCCTGAGTAAATGTATTAATGGATGCCCTGAGTAATTCCATTCTTTTGACATTATTAAGCCCCCCATTCTCGCTACGCTTTGAGACTATTAACACCAAAGGCTCTCAAGCAATACATTGAGCTCTTTTTTCTCTTTTTTTACTTCTCATGACCCCAATTTACCTATAAAACTCAAACAAAACATAATATACATTAACTTACCTATAACAACTTTTGATTTGATTCCAAAGAATAATTCGAATACAATGCAAATAAGGTGTTTAAATACACAAAAGAAGATAAACAAGAACAAGGTAAGTTCTTAGAATATCGTAGGTAGTTGAACAGGATATGGACTGGGCAATGCCGAGTCTTGAGGCCTCAGTTGGTTGCAGCTGGGTTGATTATGCAGAAGTCCTGGTCATAAGGCAGACTATCTGACACGCCCCCTCAAGATGGACGGCTGACTAGTCCAATCTTGTGCTTGTTTTCTTGAAATCTTGCGCGTGAGAGGGGCTTAGTGAGAGCATCGGCCAATTGGTCAGCAGAAGAGACATGAGCTACACGCAAGGTTCCATTTTGAACTTGATCTCTGATGAAGTGAAAGTCGATTGCAACATGCTTCATGCGTGAGTGGAATACCGGATTGGAGCACAGCTGCGTCGTGCCAACATTATCACAATATATTACTGGACAAGATGATAGGGTCACTCCTAGATCACTGAGCAAATAAGTGAGCCAATTGAGCTCAGAAGCAGTATTGGCCACAGCTCGATATTCTGCTTCTGTGGATGATCGGGCTATTGATTTTTGTTTGCGCGAGCTCCATGAAATGGGGGTGCGTCCAAGATATACCAAGTAAGCACTGGTGGATGAGAAATCATCCTTGTTACCACCCCAGTCCGCATCAGAAAAAGCATGTATTGTGGGAATGAGAGGACAATGCATATGATCGGAGAAAGCATGTAAATGGAGAGGAGATCTTTTATATATTTGAAGACCATCATTGATAGAACCAGAGAGATACCGTAATAGCCTTTTTACAAACTGCCAGTGAATTGAAGTGGGTGCATGCATATATTGGGATAGCTTGTTAACAGCATATCCAATGTCTGGTCGAGTCAGAAGGAGATATTGAAGGCTACCGACCACATGACGATACTCAGATGCGTCTGCCAGAGGATCTCCATTGTGCAAACTTAAGGAAGGAGTAACTGGGATGGGAGTCTGCACAGATTTAGCAGTTAGCATATTGGTTTTTGTAAGAAGATCAACAATGTACCTCTTTTGTGACAGCAGTACGCCTTCTTTATTGTAGAGCACTTATATACCCAGAAAGTAAGATAGAGACCCCAAGTCTTTGATTGAGAACCGACTAGCCAGTGTGACAATGAAATTGGAAACACTTGATTCATGATTCCCTGTGATGATAATATCATCTACATAAACAAGTAGATAAATCAGTCGGTTATTATGGTTGTAAACAAATAAGGAGGTATCGGCAGAAGAGTTGAAGAAGCCATGTTGGAGAAGGAAGCCTTTTAACACATTGTACCAAGCCCTTGGGGCTTGTTTAAGACCATAGATTGCTTTTCTAAGCTTACATACATGGGTTGGATGATCCTTGTCAATGAACCCTGGAGGTTGTTGCATAAATACCTCCTCTGTGAGATGGCCTTGAAGGAAGGCATTGTTTACATCAAGTTGCCTGAGAGTCCAACCATTGGAGATAGCAAGGCTGAGCACAACACGGATGGTGGCTGGTTTCACCACTGGACTGAATGTATCCATAAAATCCACACCGGGTCTTTGGTGAAACCCTTTGGCTACCAAACGAGCTTTGTAACGTTCAATTGAGCCATCTGATTTCCGTTTAGTACGAAACACCCACTTGCAGCCGACCACATTCTGGCATGAGTTTGCTGGCACCAAATGCCATGTGCCATTACGAACTAAGGCATTGAATTCATCACACATTGGAGCGCGCCAGTGAGGTAAAGAGAGTGCTTGAGATACTGTGCTTGGTTTATTGGAATGAAGCTGTGTGACCAAGTTCAGTCTTTGCACAGGTTTATGAATGTTGTTACGAGCACATGTGGTCATGGAATGGGTTGTAGTTACCTGAGGTGGAGCTGGTTCAGTTGAGTTACTTGCAGCAGTAGCTGAAAAAGAGGAGGCAGTAGATGCTTGAGATGGTGATGGAGCTTCACAGGAGCCACCTTGAGGAGGGATCAGGTCAGAGGGCACAATGAGTGGCAGTGGAACATTTGTAACAGGAATTGGAGGAGGGATCCTTGTATCAATCTGAGGAGTTGAGTCGACAGTGATGACACCGGAAAGAGTCACATATGGAAATACATGTTCAACAAACTTGACATGTCTGGAAACAAAAATTCTGTTGGTGGGTGGATGAAGACAATAATAGGCACTTTGAGTAAGTGAATATCCAATAAAGATGCAAGGTGATGATCTTGCTTCAAGTTTGTGAGAGTTGTATGGCTTAAGGCAAGGATAACACAGGCAGCCAAAACATTTGAGCTTGGAGTAGTTTGGCAAAAACTTGAAGAGTTTTTGGTAAGGAGATTGTAGCTGTAGAGTAGCTGTTGGCATTCGATTAATGAGATATACTGCTGAAGCCAGAGCATATGGCCAAAAAGACAATGGAATAGAGGCATGGGACAGGAGAGCAAGTCCAGTTTCCACTATATGGAGGTGACGACGCTCAGAAAACCCATTATGCTCAGGGGTATGAGGTGGTGTTGTGAAGTGAGATATACCTGAGCTGGAGAGGAAGTGTCGGAGTGCAATATATTCACCTCCATTATCGGAATATAGTGTTTTGATAGATAAATTGAAATATTTCTCAACCAAGGCTTTGAATTTAACAAAAGTTGAGGATACATCGGATTTTCTAAGAAGTGGATAAAACCAGATGTCCCTTGTGTAGTGATCCACAAAAATTACATAGTACTTGAGATTAGTGATTGAGTATACTGGTGAAGTCCAGACATCAGAGTAGATGATTTCAAGAGGTTGATGGGACACTAGAGATGAAGTGGAGAATGGAAGTTTGTGACTTTTATTAGATAAGCAAGAATTACAAGATAATGGAGTAGACAATTTTGGAAGAGTGCCTAATTTATTTGTGGTAACAACATGCTTTAATATTGGAAGAGCAGGATGGCCTAGCCTATGATGCCAGCAATCTACATTGAGAGTGATGCTGTGGAAGGCAACTTTAGGGAAGGAAGAGGTTGGCCACTCATAGACGCCCTCTCTACTTGGTCCTTTCATTAGTGTGGCTCCTGTTTGAAGATCCTTCACAAGAAAAAAAGTGGGTAAGAACTCAATTGAAACATGATTTGTCTTGCAAAATTGAGAAATAGAAATCATATTCTTGCGTATTGAAGGAACACACATAACGTTGTCCAAAACAAAAGATTTTGAAGTTGTGAGTAAAGAGGTGGAACCAGTATGAGAGATTGGCAAGGTAGTGCCATCTCCTATCATCACATCATCTTGACCCATGTAAGAAGAGTGCAAGGAGAGATTCTCCAAGTATGAGGTAACATGGTGGGATGCACCACTGTCCATTAGCCATGAAGTGTTGTTGGTGCGCTGCGTGGCTACATTAGCTTGTGGGTTCCATTGTGAAGTACTAGTGTTGGTGGTTGAGTCAGCTAGAGGAACAATGCGATAAGTAGGGCATTGTGTAGCAGAGTGGCCCTGCACTCTACAGATCTGACAGAGACCAAGGTAACCCCTTGCTGGTTTGTTATGCTGGGTTGTGGAAGCACTGTAGCTCTGTTGGGGTGGTCGTGGAATGCGCAGTCCTGACTGAAAAGGATGTCTTGGTGAGAAAGAATGACGCCAGTTTGTAGCTGAAGAGGAAGGACGCCATTGTTTGTGGTTGGTCCGCATGGTGACATGTGCAGTGGCTGGAAAATGGTCATCTGATGATTGCTGCTGGAGAGAAGCTTCAAAGTTGAGTATCTTCTCATGAAGTTCCTCAAAACTGATAGCAGTGTCTCTAGCTTGTACAGCTCTTACAAGTTCTTTATAATCTTCATTAAGACCTTCAAGAATCCTGTCTGTAATGTCTTCAGAATCCAATGGTGCCCCAAGTAAGGCAAGGTCAACAGATTTGGACTTGATGGAGGTCATAAAATCTGTGACTGAAGAGGAGCCTTTGGTAATGTTTTTAAGTTGCTGCTTGACTTGTTTGATACGCCCCCTGGAGGGTTTTGCGTATGTGTTTGAGAGGGTCTTCCAAGCTTGTTGAGAGGATTTTGCACTTGAGATAAAGGGGATGATAATGGGTGAGAGAGAGCCAACAATGGCATTGAGGATGAGCTGATCCTGTCTTCTCCAAAGTGCATAAGCTGGGTTGGGTATTGTTTCAGTCCCTTGAAGGATTCTTTCAGAGGGGCATGGGATTGTTCCATCTACGTAACCAATGAGATCATGACCAATGAATAGAGTCTCAAATTGAATTTTCCAGGACAAATAGTTTGATGTAGTAAGTTTGAGAGGAGCTTGTGCAGCAACATTAATGCTGATCAGTGAGCTTGTATTCATGGTGGCTGTGTACGTAGCCATTGGGTTGGTGTTGTTGCTGAATTGAAAGAAAAGTGATTTTGATAGTTTTGGATCAAGGCTCTGATACCATAACAACTTTTGATTTGATTCCAAAGAATAATTCGAATACAATGCAAATAAGGTGTTTAAATACACAAAAGAAGATAAACAAGAACAAGGTAAGTTCCTAGAATGTCGTAGGTAGTTGAACAGGATATGGACTGGGCAATGCCGAGTCTTGAGGCCTCAGTTGGTTGCAGCTGGGTTGATTATGCAGAAGTCCTGGTCATAAGGCAGACTATCTGACAGCTTTGAGACTATTAACACCAAAGGCTCTCAAGCAATACATTGAGCTCTTTTTTCTCTTTTTTTACTTCTCATGACCCCAATTTACCTATAAAACTCAAACAAAACATAATATACATTAACTTACAAGAAAAATAGAAAAGAAAGCATAAATAACAGATTATAAATAAGGTTTTTTAGACACCTATCAGGAAGCCAAAAAAGTTGAAGAAATCAGTGGTGATGAATTGTGTGTAAAGGTGTTGAACTATGGAGAATAACATAGCTTGTGAGAATGATCAACTTGTTCTATTTTCTGAATAGGCTAAGTAGCATATTTATAGTAATTGGGAATATCCACTGCTTTCCTCGTAAGTAGCGGAGGTAGTGAAGGGGTGGATATATTGAGATTATGGAGGTAATGGTAAGGCCACGCCTTCCATGTTTAGGAAGTTTCTAGAAACTTCTAAACCAGTACTCCACCATCTCTTCAACTGCTGTAACCGTCACCACTACTTATAAATTTCCTATCATAGGGTGTTGCCACGCCGCATGTTGCTATAACCACCAGACCAATACCCCATGAAGAATTACCCATGTAATATGTTTTGATTTCTCGTAGGAGTTAGTGGAGTCATAGACTCAAAGCACGTGATTAATTTGGGAGTTTCTCATAAGATATTGCTACCAATAAGTTTTATGCCATCTCAGCATAGCAATGGCATATTTGTGGCATGTTTGCAACATGCAATTTGTGCTAGCAATAATGACGCATGCGAGTGTTATAGGCGAATTGAGGTATTGATAGCACATGCTAGTGTCGTGCCTATAGCCTAGGTGATGGCGCTAGCACGATCAGGCGAAGAATGGCACTGACACGAGCAGATGAAGGAAGGCGTTGACACGAGAAGGAGAGATAGCGCTGAGGGTTGGCGATGGTGCTAGCGCTAGCACTAGTGATGTTGCTGGAAGCGCTAGCAATGTTGGCGTGTTAGTGCTGGGAACATGGCTAGGACTGGCACTTGCTAGTACCGCGGTCATAGCCTAGGCGCTGCTAGCGTTGGCACTTGCTAACGCTGTGGCCATATCCATGGCCTGTTTATGGATTCTCAATCGCATGAGATTTAATGTTGGGATTATGCTTGGCATTTGTGTAGTGTATACAGAACATATTCAAGGAATTCAACCATGGAAGTTTTGCGACTCAAGATGATGTTCAATGCGACTCTGTAGATGGTTTGCATGGACACACATGAAATAACAAGCGTTTATCCGGGTAAAGACCTGAAATTTTAGAGGCGCACACATGTATAAAAGAGCTACAATATTAGTATAGCCATGAGAGGAATATGTATTCTCAATTCTCTTACGGAATATAAGACAAAACAACGTATTCATAATTCTGATCCCGGGGCAGAACGTTCTGCAGCTGAGCAAAGGAAATATTACAATTTTCTCCATTGTCAATAATCCACCACCAACACTCTCTCACGAAAAAAATTGTTTGCTTATCAAACCTTCCAACAATTATTTTTCGTATGTTCTTCATTTGCTAGTTTGGATTCTCTACAATCTAGCTACAATTTACAGTTTCAATACTAAAATCATTAGACTGTCGATTAAAACATTTAACTTCATCTTTAATAGTAGCAATAATCAGTTCCATTACATCCAACAACCCTCTCATAACTACCTAACCCGACCCGTTAATTACAAGATTCACCAAGTCCCCATTAGCATTACTCTCTTACAGTTTCTAAGAGATTATCCAGTTCAACTTTCAAACTTTTACCACTAAAAAAGTGTTCACCACAAATACCTAAACATACTAACAAAAAATACAAAGTAACCATCGACAAAAAGCACCAGAAAATATCTACAGCAAAACCTTCATCACAAGTAGCAATACCCGAGAAACCAAAAGAAGTGCAACAACTTTACTTCATCATGAATTAGCCAGCAAGAGTGACAGTTACCACCAAATAGATTTATTTCAAAAAAATTCCCTTACCTCCATTAAGCATCCTAAAAAGCTTAATTTTCTTGATCTATTTGATGTTCCAGAGATGACTATCTCTAGTTCTCTCCATCATAATTGTCATCATCCTTGCATAGGCTATATTCACTTCCAGACGAGGCTGCAGGACCATAACCACCTGAGTCAGAATCATCTGAAGAATCATCCTCATCCTCCTTATCTTCATTGGTCTCTTACGCAGGTTCTATTGGCTCCCCATTTCTGTCTATCTCATCAACAGTATCTCCGTCAGAATCAACATCCAATCGCTCTTGCATTGTTGTTGAAAAGAGTAGACGATTGACTTTCTCTCTTAAGTAGTGTTCATACAGTGCATCTTCAATTGCATGTGCATCATGTTCACGATCCTCCTCCTCACCAGAACCCTTCTTAGAACTTTCATAACCATGCATCTCCTGATCAGATTCCTCACCTTCACCCTCAATTACACTCCGGGTCTTTTTCCATGTATAATCATCATCATCCTCATATCGTTCTTGCCTCTTTCGTCTATCTCTTGCTTCCCTCTTCTGCTTCCATAGAAAAAACTCAATCTCATTCTCATGATGAATCCTATTATACTCAATCTGACGATTTCGTCTTTCAAGCTCTCTGTGTAAACTTTCTTTAAACATCTCAATCTCTTGTTTCTATAAAGATATTGCAATTCTCCTCACATGATGGGAAGTCTGATTATTGGTATTTGCATTCTGAGTAGCCATTTTTAATCTCTATCTTCCTGTTCTATTCTATTTCCTTTTTGAGTCTAATTTTTCTTAATTCTGATAATGGTTTCCAAATTAGCTTTTATAGGATCCTAAGAGTTGTCATTAATTACCATTTATGGAATTTAGTAAAACTTCTCGTCCCTTGTCAATTCAAGCTTATTCAAAACTCTATTCATCCTCTCCAGAACCATAATAATTATCCACCATAATTTTCTACCAATTTCCAAAATCTTCCGCACCCTTTCAAGAACCATCATTACTCTAACTTCTTGCCCTTTTAGATTTCAATTCAATACCCTCTTATACGTCGAATCTTGTTCAAGGTTGCCATTAAGAGGTTTATTGGCAGTTCACCTAATCCTATTGAGTTTAAATGGGCATTAATTAAATTTTACTATTTTTTGCAGATCTAGAGCGTACAACGCCTGTTAAGAGGCATCATTGTTATTAAAAGTAGGCCGGATAGCTTGCACTCTTGCTACCAGATATGCCTTATTCATCCTAGCTACTCAGAACCCAATTTTAGCCCCCACTTTTTAACTTGACCCCGAGTCAATATAAGTTTTTGACTATTGGTTTCCCTCCATTTTATACTCAATATTTTCTAACATTCCCCCCTCAATATCTCCGTCCATGCCTACAATATACCATCTACTAGTTTATTAATCACATTTGGAAGCTTTCGATATTATTCTCCCATTGCTGGCTATCAGAAAAATGCATTTATTGTTCAACACATCAATCTGACCGTAGTGTAACTATTCCATGTTGCATCAACAATATGTTACGTATGGACAATATCATAAGCTTTGACCATGCTAGCAAAACTACAAAGCAACATGTGAAAAACAAAACCTTTTTTTTATGGGGTCTTGGTCACACAAAAGCAAATCTTAGTGATCAGAAGATAAATGACAATGGGGACCAACAAAACAACTATAAAAATCAATCTTGCATGTTTATATACTCTCCTCCCCTGCAAGAAATTTTTTCAACAACCTGGGTTTAATAGTTTAAGGTTGACTATCTGAAATTTTAAATGACCCATGTCTATGTCAGTGTTCTCGTGAAGCTTCACTTTCAAAGTGTTGGTAGAAACATCTCATGGTGTTGTGTCATTCAGGTGCAAGTGTATAAACAATTTGGAACCACACATTTGAAATATCTCCCACAACTTCCTTCTCAAAACCACATCATCTCTTTCAATATATTAGTCACCTTGAATTATTTTATGGAGGCTCTCAATACTTCTGAAAAACCCTTCTACAGAGAAAGACATTCAAGAACTCTCATCTCAAATGGTTGAAAAGCTTACTCTACTAACAAATCTCCCATCTAACTTCACTGAACCTATCTTCATAGATAAAAAAGTAGTTCTCTCGGAAAATGATAACAACTGATATGGTGGGATATGTTTACAATGAACACCTGACCCCAATAACCTCTGTAAGAAGCTATATCTGTACTCGGTGGCCTCTTAATCAATCTCCAATTATCACCACTTTTGGTGGTCTGGGAAACAAGGTTCTTATAAGGTTTTTAGATGAGAGTGACTTCAACAAGGTGGAATCTCAAATACCCTAGTTCTTTCTTCTTCTTTTTTTTTAATAGGAAAACTAGATAATATTAAAAGTTTTAAACTGAGAAGTATCTCATTGTGCTGCGAATTGTTCCTTCAACTGGTTAGCCAGTGAACTGCCAAACATCTTTCAACGATGAGTTTATATGGTTAATCTTGTGAAATGTGCCAAAGGAGTGTACATAATTTGAAGATCTAAAAGCTTTAACCTTCAAATTAGGTGAACTCATTAATGCTAAGGAACCCTATGGGAACCATCCTCTTAAAAAAACATCAAGATTTGTGTGCGCATCCCTCTTCATAAACCATTACCAACTGGAATTCCTCTGGCCACTAGAGGAAAAATTGAACCATTTCCCATAGAGTGTCGATATTTCATGATCCCAAGATTCTTTTGTACTTCGTGTTGGGTTAGGAATATCAACCCAGATATTGTCTTTTTACCTAAAACTAAGATCCAGAAAGATAATGCTGCTAGGAATCTTAAGAATATGGGTTGCCCATGTGCTTTTAATGTTCCCTGCGTTGGGAGAAGTGGGGGTCTTGTTCTGGCCTGGAAAAAAAGAAATCAACCTTAATATTTTATCCTCCAACTCTAGGGGAATCTATGTTACGACTAGGGATATTATACACTCTAAAACCTATCGCATACATTTCATCTATGGTGAACCAAATAGAAATCTTAGGGAATCCTTCTGGAATAGTCAATGTATGCTATCTACTCCACCTTCTAATGAACCTTTTTTTGTGGTAGGTGATTTTAATGCCTTATTAGTTACTGAAAATAAAAGTGGTTGGGTTGAGGTGAACGATGATGATTTCCTTAATCCAAGAAACTTTTATGACGTCTTTGTTTTGCATGATCTTGGGTTTTCTGGCCCTAGATTAGCTTGGTCTAACATACAGTCTGGTCCTGACCTTATACTTGAGAGACTTGATATGTGTCTTATTAACTCTACGGATGAATGTTTATTTCCTAAGTTATGTATGAATAATATGCCTAAAGATTCCTATGATTATTGTTCCATGCATATAGGTTTCAACGTGTAAGGATATCATTGCTAACTTTTGCTCTGCTAATGTTGTGGGCTCTCCTTCCTATAAATTGAGAGCTAATATAATGAACACTAAGAAGGGCCTTAGAGATTGGAATAAATCCTCTTTGGTAATATTCAAACAAATATATCTACCACTAGGGAGGAGTTATCTGTTGTCCAGATCTCCAACCCAGCTGACTCTAACATTTTGTCTCGCATAAAAGCTAGATTGGCTTATTTGTATAGTCTAGAGGAGTTATACTGGAAAAGATAAATCCAGAGAAGCATGGATTATGGAAGGAGATAGGAATACTCGATATTTCCATAGGGTCACCCTTTTCAGGAGAAAAAGAAGTTCCATCAGTGGGATTAAGGACTCTATTTGTACCACTCTAACTGATAGAGATAATATCAGTAGCTCCTTTGTTGATTATTTTAAAATTCTTTATTCCTCTCACCCCCAACAATATCATGATGATATTCTCCTTGATCTCCCCATTAAGTTCTCTTTAGAGGATAACCATCATCTCAATACCCAACTTACTACTGGGGAAATTAAAAATGTTTTTTTTCCAAATCGGTAAAAAGAAAGCTCCAGGCCCAGATGGCTTCACTGGTCTGTTTTACCAAAAGAATTGAGATAATTTGGGAGAAGCAGTGATTGAAATGACTCAAACTTGTTTTAGAACATGACACATTGCAAAAGCTTTCAATCATACCAATATTGCTTTGATCCCAAAAGTTCCCCTTGCCGAATTAGTTTCTCAATATATATCAATTGGGCTATGCAATTTCATTTATAAAATTTTGTCTAAAACCCTTTCCAATAGACTAAAACCTTTTATGGATACTCATATCTCTAAAAATCAAAGTGCTTTTGTCCCTAAAAGAAGTATCTCTGACAACATCCTTCTGGCTCATGAGGTTATTTACTCTGTTAACCATCATAAGGGTAAAGAAGGTATAACATCCATTAAACTTGATATGTCCAAGGCTTATGATAAGATGAAATGGTATTTTCTTGAAATTTTTTTAACTAAAATGGGTCTTAATGATCATTGGATCAAGTTTACTAGCCAGTGTTTGTCAGTTGCGTCCTACTCTGTCCTCTTGAATGGGGTGCCTTCAGGTCTCATCAAACCTAAAATAGGCTTAAGACAGAGATATCCCTAGTCTCCTTATCTGTATATAATCTGTTCTGAGGCCTTTTCTGCCTATATATACTCTTTAACAAGAACGGGTCTTGTAGAAGGAATGAGGATTTGTAAAAAATGCCCCTAACATTACTCATCTTTTATTTTCTGATAATTCCCTTCTGTTTTCTAAAGCTACTGTAAAATATTTTCAAACCATTAAAGATTATTTACATAAGTATTGTCTTGCCTCTGGTCAGGAAATTAAGTTTGACAAGTCTGGAATTTTTTCAGTATAAAGATGCCAGAATCCTTAATGCGTCAATTATCTGATGTTTTGAACATAACTTCTAGAGACTTGGATGAAAAGTATCTGGGTACTACCATTGCTTTCAAATCTTCCAAAATCCAAACCCACATGGGAATTCTCCAATCTGCGGATGCTAGGATCTATTCTTGGTTTCATAAACTCCTCTCACAAGCAGTTAGAACTTTCCTTATTAAGCATGTTAGTCAGGTTATTCCTCTTTGTCAAATGGGAGATTTCCTAATTCCTAAATATCTTTGAAAAAAATGGATTCCCATTTGTATCAGTTTTGGTGGGGAGATACCTTTGATCCTAAGGATAGAAAACTGCACCTTTTAGGTTGGGATAGTTTGTGTTTTTTATTTTCAAAGTATGAATGAGGACTTGGATTCAGAAAAGCTGAATTGAATAATCTTGCCATGACTTCTAGAAAATTTTGAAAACTTATTGAGAATCCTGATTGTTTACTTGTTGTTTCCTTGAAAACTAGGTACTTCCCTAGAACTGATTTTTGAATGCTAAATGCTTTGGTAATTGTTCTTGGACCTGGAAATGTCTTTACACCATCAAAGAGCTTATCAAACCCTTTATATCCTGGATTGTGGGTAATGGTAAGTTTATTGACCCCTGGCGTGATAAGTGGATCCTAAGTATGGATCTTCCACCCTTAATCCCCTGACTCCTCTTGATTCTAATGTTAAGGTTTCTTGTTTTGTTAATCAGGAGTCTAGAACTTCGAATGTTAGTAGACTCAATACTCATTTTGATAATGCTTATGTTAAGAAGATTATCACCATCCCCTTAAGCCAGTGTTTGAATCCTGATAGGAGGGCATGGGAACTTTCCAAGACTGGCAGATTTTCATTTAAATCTGCTTACATGGGGCTCAGAGGGTCTCGACCTTCCTCATGTATCAATCTTTGGAGGTGTATCTGCAAGTTAAAGGTCCCCCATAGAGTTCAATTGTTTGTCTGGAAAACGGCTAAAAATGTTCTGCATGCTAGAACTGTTCTTCATACTCGGATGCCCATGCTTTCTGTGAATTGTCCCAGATGTGATACCAATCAGGAATCCATAATGTATGCTTTAGTGCTTTGTCCTTTTTCTAGTCATGTGTGGTTTCTCTCTAACTTATGTGATAATACTGTAAGCTTTCTAGATAATTCTTTAATTGAATGGTTTCTCTATTAGTTAATTGATCCTGCTACTAAATTGCCTGATTAATTTCATGATTTCTTGTTACTATCCTCTAGTCCCTCTGGAATAGCAGAAACAGTTCGATTTTTAACTCCAGAAAAGAATCTCACCAGTCTGTGATTTGTAGAGCTAAAGCTATGCTTATAGTTAGAACCCCCACCTTACAAATCCATAATAGAATAGTTATTTCTAGTAATCATGATTCGTGGATGCCCCCACTAGTAGGATGGATCAGATGTAACACAGATGGTTCCTTTGATGACTTAACTATGACGAATATTGCAGGATATGTGATGAGAGATTCAGAGAAGAAAACCTCCTTTTGCGCCTCAATATCTTTTGATGTGGATTCGGCTGAAGAGTCTGAAGCTCGTGTTGTTTGGGAAGCCCTCAAAAAAGCAGTTGAGAAGATTTCCCACTTAATAATTGAGAGCGATGCCAAGACACTGATAGACCAATTCTCCCGAGGATGTTTTGACGGAAACTCAAGAACAGATGGAATTTTCAAAGACATCAGTTACTTTGCTTCTCTTCTTGTTGTTTGCAAATTTTCTTTTCCATCTCGAAGTTGTAATGCGGTATCTCATGCTTTGGCTCACTGGGATAAAACTAATACTTGCTCTATGTTTTGGTCAGTTCCTCCTATTTGGTTCAGACCAATAGTTGAGGCTGACTATTAACCTTCCTGAAGACCCTCGTTTAAAAAAAAAGGATACAGATAAAGTAATGATCAATGGCAATTGATACAGATACATATCTCCGCCCATTAATGAACGATGATCATTATGATCGATGAATCAATGATAATCCTCGCTGTTGTCGGCAGTCCAGCCATAATCCTATGATAAAGAAAGAAAAATACAACAAAACGGATTTCACTTTTGATAAAGGCCGAATACAAAAGAAAACTGAAGTCGCTAAAAGTGGTCTCTTTGATCAGGCTTTTATTTCTTCTTAAAAATGTTCACTAAATTATAAAATGCATTACAATTACTGAGTTACACTTTAAACTTTAACTTTATGTTCGTCCGCATAATATGGTTTCATCACTTTATTAAATTTCTTTTTTTCTTTTTTCCTTTTTTCAAAGATGCTACACCTATCGTAATTAATCCCGTTAAAAATCTCGAGAACGGAATCTAACGGTTTCTGGATATCTCTACTATTGGATCATAAATGGATAATAGTGGGGCCAGATAATTATGAAGGTCGGGATTTTTAATAGAATTTTCATCGGTCAAGCTGGCATTTTTTTTTTCACGGAGTTGTGGGGTTAGTGAAAATGAAATGCACTTAATCTTTTTTTGGTGAACTAAAACGAGAGTCCAATGTCTAGCTTAACTATGAATAGATCTAATTAGTTGAGCAATCCCCAATATTGTACTCCTCTCTCTTGTTCGGTCTCATGCATGAGTCATGACTACTCTCAAAGAATTAGCTGTTATCGGATCTCCACCATCGTCGTCTGCAAAAGAATCGAAACCTACTGTGATTGCAAATGAGTGTTGTATGTGTGGTGATTATGGCATACCTAATGAACTCTATCGGTGCAACCTCTGTTGCTTCAGATCTCAACACAGGTAGGTACCAATTTTTTAAAGATTCATTTCTCGTACCAATTCGATCAATTTCTTTTTTATCTTCCATTTTTCAATCTGGGTTTTCGCTTTTCAACGTTATTCTCTTATTTTCTGATTCTGGGTTCTCTTATCTTCTTTCAATTTCATCAATTTCTGATGCTAGGTCAATTTTTTATATAAAAGTTGAAACATTAGTTAATAATTTGAAATTTACAGATATTGTAGTAATCTGTATCCCAAAGCAGAAACTTACGAACTCTGCAACTGGTGTCTGAAAAAAGATGACGGGTCAATTATAACCACTGGTCACCATGAACAGCAAACATCAGATAAACGTTCATCACAATCAGAAAAGACGATCATGATCAAGAATAATAATCCAGTGAGATTGAAGAGTCAGTTACGAAGATGTAATTCTCAGATACTGAATAACAACAATAATAGTAATGATCTAGTTAAAAAGCAGAGATGTTCAGAAAGATTGTCATCATCATCATCATTATCATCACCATCATCTAGTGGTGTTGGAAGAAAGAATACTACTAATAATAATAAGATGATGATCATCTCTAATGCTACAGAAGAATCTGAATCATTGGTTAGAAGAACAAAATCTGAAGATATATCAAATTCGTCATCATCATCTGGAGTAGTCAAACAAGTGTTTAGAGGTAAAGCTAGAAGGTATAAACTCTTGGAAGAAGTCTCTAGCTAGCATGTAGTACGGCACATATTTTGTTTGCAAAAGGTATGGTAGCTAGCTAGGTTTGTAGCAGAGTTAGAATTTTGTCGAATAGGATCGGTTATCAGGTGTGTATCCAACGGTTGTAATAACATAACAATAAGTAGTTGATGATCAAATACGCTAGTAGCTATTTTGTGCATGTATCAAACGGTTTGTTCTAAATTCTACTAATAATAAAACAATGAGTTGATGATCAAATAGATGACACGACTAGATATTTTATTGCTCTTCCTTGGCCCTTGCAAAGTCAAAACCAAATGAACGGCAAAAATGTTCGAGTCAGTCTGGCACAGCATTAGGATAAATTGACTGTACTATATTTTCCCCCTCAAATTTTCCCCACTTAAAATTAACAGGAGCCCTTTTATGTGGCGTCAGGCCACTATTTCAATGACATCTCGTTAGGGAAAAGAGTGGAGATATGAACATCTCGTAAGGGAAAAGAGTGGAGAATGAACAGGGGATAGCTAGTATTTTCGAGGATAAAGATGCAAGAGTTTTTGTTTTAATAATTAGGAGGACTTTGGGGAGGGTTCTGGATTAGATCAAAAGCAAGTTGATATCAGCCAAGAATTAGTCTTGTCATTGAGCAATTACAGCCCTATCTAGAATTTTGGATACATGGTAGAACGGAGCAAAATAGAGACACAGACACTAGGTGTCGGATGACCTGTAGCACTACCATCCAAATCAAGACTGCCACGGTGATGAGTTTCTGTTTCCCGGTTTTGATACGTGTTTCTGTTTCCTATAAGTAGTTTAGTGTGCAATCTATGGTTTTGGTGTGCACGTTAAGCACTCCGCGGTCTTTCACAAATCTTCTTAAGACCATAGTAATTTGATTTCCATTGTTATTTCTCATAAAGAGAATTAAAACAATGAATATTTTTGATCATTAACTAATCTATGGTATCGGCGAAATTTATCTTCAAGATATCATGTGACCCACTAGTCTGAGACTCTGAAGCTCACTTGGCCTGCAAAAACGTGGGTTTTAGACAGGCCATTTGTTTAGTATGCCCGACATGCTTTCCCTTTAGAATCTCAAATTCCATTGGCTAGTGCGGCTCCCAAAGTTCGACGAGATTGGACAAACCATGAATCATGTGCGGTGCAAAATTATCTTCCCATCCTGCTGGCTAGTGTTATGGTAAGCAATGCATATGTTGGGATTTTTAGCCCGTCAACTCTTCACTCAGACTTCATCTGTTCTTTACCTGTTGTCTAAGTTATTATCTGCTAATTCTTTCCATCAATTGATAGAGAGATAGATAGTTTCTGGGAATTTGTTTTTAACAAATTGACAGGTTTCTACAAATGTCTATCAACTAATGGTGCAAGAGAAGAAGAAATGAGCACATAGTTCATCATTCTAGAATTATCATAGTAACGTGGAAAACTCTGGTCGGAGTAGAGTTTGATGTTAAGTCCGTGGGGCCTCTATTCCACCATTGCTTGTAGGGAATTCGCCTATTAATCTCTTGATTATTGGAATGCTCGGCCATTTTAAGGTCATTGTTTCGGGAATTTTACCCACTCGAACGAGTTTACTTACCGACATATTGTTGGAACTATGGCACTCTTAATACTACCAAAAATACTTTTACAGTTACAGACATATTGTAATTTAGCAGAAGAAAACAACAGAATAGAAGAATAAGAAGTAAGTAAGAATTAACGGTTACTCTTATTTTTATTGGGCTTTAGACAGTCTAGTCATATCCCAAAAGCTTTGTGTATTGTAGATTTTTTATAAAAATATATACGTTTTTTTTTTCACGGGTTAGTCCGATCCAAAAAAATTCATATTTTCTTATTTCCATAAGTATCTTTTATCATTTCATATATAGTGATTTGTATAATAAAAATATATCATTTAATTTTTAAAGAGAGAGAAAACAAATACTACTATTGTAGTAAGAGAAACTAGATCTAGATTTATTTATGTTTTCTTCTTCTCCTCCTTGTGGAGAGAAAAATGGATTCGAATTTTTTTTCATCATCATCTTCTTCCACGTTTTAATTTCATAGTTTCTTCATCTTCATCTTTGATTTGAGAAGATAAATATGAAGTTTGATTGTTGTTGTAGGTGTTTCTTTCATCTTCTTCTTCATTTGGAGAGAGAAAATAAATCAAAAATTTCTTCTTCATCTTCAATTAAAAAGGTTAGTTAAATTTTTGTTTTATCATTATTTTAATGGATTTCTTTTCTCTTTTTCTTCTTTTTTCATAATTGTAATTTTATTTGGGTTAATTTTTAGATTTTTTTGGTTTTTTTTGTGTGTGTATATATACATGATTGAAAACTAATTTGTATTTTTTTTTTTTATGTGTGTTTTCAGGTGTACTTTATTGTACACTGTATTTTTATTCATGGTGATGGTTTGAGAGAGGAAATTATTATCTTCATTTGATATAGCATGTGTGCTTTATTGTACACTTTAGGTGTGTATATAGTTGTACACTTTGTAATATATCAAAGATATACGGACTTCTTTTATAGGCATGGATGTTCTTTTTGTTATATTTGTTGTAGGTGTGTACATAGTTGTACACCAGTATGATATTTCATGAATATATGGACCGTTTTGTGGACATGTATCTTCGATTGGTTAGATTATTGTAGGTGTAACACCCTAAAATTCAGATCACCGATTAACCCAAATTCTAGGCGTTATAAAAGTATCTTTCGTTTTATCATTTCCTAAAAGATTAAAAAACTAGATGGATATGTAAAAGATATTCTTTCTTTTCCATCACTTTCACATATAAAAAAAATAATGTGACATTTTTTCTCGTACAACATCTTCAAATTGATCATTTTTTATTAAGTCTATTTCCTTCTTCTACACTTTATGATTTATTTATTTTAAAACCAGGCCTTAATTAGTCTCACTGTAGAGTTTAAATCAACCTTAACAAGTCTAATGTTCCAAAGCACAAAAAAATAAATGGAAGCTAAAAAGTACACATAAAAAATCTAGGCAAAAATTGCCGTAGAATTACGTCTCTGACAGCCTGCCTTGGCGAGGCTCCACAGACTTTGTTAGAAGTCTCAATTCGACGATTAACCCCAGTTTAGAAACAAGAAAGATTCACCTTTCATTTGGAATTGAAAAATCCAAATTCCAAGTTCATTTGGTCCGTGAAACGTGTGTGCAAAAAGTGGACAGAACTGCGTTCCTGCAGTTTTCAGCTATAGCGTGCTGTACTTCCAGGGTCGTAAATCCTAAACGATCAGTCTAAACGCTAATCCCTTTGAACCTATTATAGATGAGAAATAAGTGGACATTTCCTGTTAAGAAAATATTGTCTAAATCCCTGCCAATTGGTGCCAGTTTCGCATACAACAGACAGCAGGCAAGGTTATCAGAAAAATGAGATTTTCAACGTTTATTTTCAAAGCTAACTTTCAAAAGACATCCATCATCAGTTAATTCCTTTCAAATGTATAATAAAAAACTTCTAAGACATTATTTCATGTGTCTAAGTTTTCAACATTCACTCACTTAAGTAAAAATACCAAAGTACATGGAAAATAAAGCAAGAAACAATGCACACATAAGCTAGTGACTTCTTAATTGCTTCACCCTTCGATAAAATCTGCAAAACGTCAATTGGAGTGAGATGACGACTGAATAGGCATATTTTCCCATCCTCAAAAATATACAGAAGAAGCCCGATAAATCAAACAAAAATATATATATAACGAAACGACGATAAAACTTCGAATAATAGAAAATGAAATCAACCAATAAGTTCACAATACTAAAGAGGTTTCTGACAAATCATTTCATTTAGATTTTGACATTAAGTTCACAGCACAGATCACCTTGGTTCGTATACCCACCTATTGTTTTTTCGGCACGGACAGCCGCCATCGATGGTCGGGAATATAAGTTCCCCTATGGAGATCATTACCCATTTCACTTTCAGGGATCATTATCCGTCGTTTAGATGGAATTATGTTCCAACCAACGGAAAACATGAACTCAATAAGTTTTCTTTATAAATCAATTTTGCATTCACATCGAGCATAGATCATTCATGAAAGGACTCATTTTCTTAATCAAAAGAACAAATAACAAAAGAATTCGTCGACAAGAATAATGCCTACGCATATGGAGTTCACTTCTATTTCCAAAATCAGCAAGCATTAGTACTGAAAATCAACGTTTACAGGCACAAAATAAGTAAGATACCCGTATTATAAACTGAAGATTAAAAGGGATAAGTTAGCAATGAATTCTACAAATTTATGAAAAAGGAATTGGTGTTCTAATAGGCATTTCTACAAGCACTTATAGCACCTAAAGAGAACACTGAAAACAATCATTTTGAAACTCTATTATTCTTCCCTTCACAGTACCAAAACATTCTTACTAAAATTCATGATGACCAAACCATTAGTTCAATTCAGATTGAGCAAATCGAAAACAAACCACATAACAATCGTGGAATTTGAATCTCAATTAAAATTTCATAAGGAAAATTCTCAAAGAGAATGAGCAGTAAACCTACCTCACATTAGCTTGATCCTACTAATTTTCCCCTTAGAATTCTTTTCATACCTTAGCTTCAAATCCTAAATTCTGATATATATATAATGCGAATAATACATTACAATCCAACCCTTCAGCTTCCTTTCTAGTTCTTAGTATATGACCCTTACTAATTCTTCTCATATATGTTTTCTCCCCTTCTCTCATTAATAAAAATTATAAGGCTATTTGTACCCAACCATTTCTAAGTAGTGTAATGGGGTGGAACAAGAATATTCAAATTTCTATTTTTACTACCTAACGAGGACTTATAGAAACTGTTCTAAGCAAGTGTCACGCATCGACACTAGAAACTAAAAATGTCTACCTATACTAGCAATATAAATTGCATAAAAATTAAAAGATAAGACCAATTTCGCATTTGGTATAAACTCAACAAATGAAAACAGTTTATTAAACTTGGTTAAAACCCGAACCAAAATACGAATAAAAGTGGGTGAAGGAAAATGTAGGGTATCACAGTAGGTGTGTACATAGTTGGACACCTCAGTGATATCTGATGTAGTGTTAAAATAGTGGTAAAAGATTCGATACTCAGACTTGTAAAGATTTGATTTTTAAACTTAATTTTAAAAACTAAAAATAAAGAAGATTAAAGTAAAATTGATTTCAAATTATGGGAAGAACTGAAACTAAGGATTCTACCATTAGCCAATTTTTCAAGTGATAAAAATCTTACAACTTGTATATTTAGTTTATCCAAAATATTGTCAAAGTTAGGTTTTCAAAATAATAGTTATCGAAAGCATGAGACATCAAAAGCTCTAAGCTCAGAATGACTCATCAAAAGAAAACACAACTAATTGATAAAAACCATTTTTTCTAATTTTAATTCAATGCAAATAATAGTAAAAGAATTGCAAAAAATAAATAAAATAAGAATTACCACTTTATTATTGGAAAAATAGCTTCCTCCGTCGCCCCAGTGATGGTGATTAGCTCATCATGTTGGAAACACTGTCAAAATAATTGTTCATAGCTCAAAAAGTGTTTAGAATGAAGAAATAATAATAACACATAAGATTTGATACGGATATAAGCGTTACAGAATGTGTTCTCTGTGTGGCTGGCGAGAAAATAAGACGGCGGCAATAAAGTACGAACTCTGGACGCTTCAGAAATTTGAAGGAATAAGCAACGGGTTCAGTGACAGTTTTCTGGAGCCTTATGTTCTTCGTCTCTTCTTCACCAGCAAAAATTTTCTTTTCTTCCTGAAATTTTCTCCACATCTCTGCCTGATTATTTTCTTCAATATCTTGGTTATTTATAGGATTAGCTAACCCTAGAAACCTTTCTCAACCGATAAGGACTCAAAGAAGAGTCCAAAACAAACTCCAAATCTTGGTTAACACGAAACCGAGAGTAACTCTTTTTTCCGGTGTATGCTCGGATTTTCCAGCCATTTTCACGGCGTAAAACTCCCTTGAATGGTGTGTTTTTACTTCTTTTGATTGTTTCTTCCTTTTGGTAACTTGAAATCACCACAAAATCCCTTAAAAGTCGGTTCAAAACTAATCCAGATACTCTTGCTTACGTGAAGAAATAGTTCTCGCCTCTTCCGGATTTTGAATTTGAAAAAGGGTGCCCCCAATCCAACAGGTGGGTGCCTTTATCAATTTCTCCTGGGTGTCATTAGTAATTTTTTGGTTGCCTTTATCACTTTTTGAGACAATTTTCCACAAATATTTATTTCTCAAAAATACCTACAAAGACATAAAAACCCATAATAAGTACAAAATCGAACACTATCAAAATAGATAATCGAGCACAATTTAGAAACAAAAATGTGTCCATCAAATACCCCCAAATTACTATTTGCTAGTCCTCGAACAAGTGAACCGAGCATACTGAGTTTAATTGATGGGATCAAACCTAAATTCACAAAGCTTAAAGCATTCGATTGAGTTACATCTTGTAAGCGAACCTCAAGGTGGCTCAGTTGGGTATAATTTGATTACTTAGTGT
Organism: Papaver californicum; assembly: GCA_023531435.1. Taxonomy (NCBI): domain Eukaryota; kingdom Viridiplantae; phylum Streptophyta; class Magnoliopsida; order Ranunculales; family Papaveraceae; genus Papaver; species Papaver californicum. The sequence goes on along the minus strand of JAJJMC010030977.1, from coordinate 13,662,794 downwards.
ACATGTTATCCAGTGATACAAGAAGTTTTGGGGATAGCTAAGCATACCTGCTATTCTACGGTTGGTGATGAATGATTCTAACGAAAGATAATACTCATTCAATCAACGTTTGGTAATGGCGAATGACTCCCTAATCATCTATTTCTTATTTCTGTTTATTATATTTTTAGTCAACTTACAACCAACCCCGTTTTGTCTTTTAATTTATTTTAGTTTTGCTAATCTAAATAACATCTCAATTACACAGCTCTCTGTGGGAACGATCCTTACTATCGCTATATTACTAGTTAATTAGTGAGAAATACATTGAGTAATTTGTTGCACTTACGACACGCATCAAATTTTGGCGTCGATGTCGGGGAGCAGTCGCTAATTGATTTATTATTTGTTTTAGCTTGTTTTAGTTGTTTAGATATTTTCACGTTTTTCTATTGCGTTTTTCAGGTTTTTAGGTTTCCGTGGTGTTAATAACTTGTTTAAGGTGTTATCCGCTCGTCAAAAGCGGGAGGTAAATCATGAAAAAATTATTATAAGTATCACTTTTGTTTTTTAGGTTTTAGTAGATTTTTTTTTTCATTTTTCTTGTGAGTCGTCATGTTTCCATTCGGAAATAACATGGGTGCACAAAACAAATCATATAATAGTGGTAATAAATATGGTTTTCAATCTCAGTCTTATGAGAACTACCAACCATACCATGGGTATAATCAAAACCAATCCTTTGGTTACAACCAATATCCTACGAAACCTTATGATTATTCTCATACATGCCAACAACCTTACAACTGGTATGTAAGTGAACAATCACGAGGATGGGAGGATAGTTATACTTCTAATCAGTTGTTTTCTAGTAATGTACAAATGTCAGAGAGTTTGGAACAAAAAAATTATGATACCGTATCCAGACCCACTCCTATTGCTCATATTTTTTAGCATTCTCCCATTCAAAGGGAAGAAATATGGTCAAGAGACTCTATTGTGAGCAATGGTAGAAAACGTTTTAACATCAGAAAACTCTATAAAAACACGATCAACTGGAAGAAGGGGGAGCATCAGATGAAACTCTTCAGGAAATTAATAGGGTCATCCAGATGGAATTCCAACGCCGTTGGGATAATGAAGATTATGAGGTTGCCGAAAATTCTGATGACGATTACGATGATGAACAACCTTTTAAAATCCCATGTAACAATGATGACGTTATTCCAACTCCGGATCATAATAACGATAATTCGCATATTCAAAAGTAGGAGATTGGGTATGACCTATCTATTGTTATAAATGGTGCAACGTACTCAAATGAAGATCTTAGGATTTGCACCGAGGAAAATTTTCTTGAAGATGACCATGTTTCCGATGACGAAAGTGTTGAAGAGACATTGATTGAGAGTGAAACCAAATTGACTGATTTTGTGAAAGACCCAATTGAGCTTGCCAAGGATTATAATGATGCTGAGATTTTGGTTGAAGCAGAAACTGACGAAGAATGGTTTTTGAAGAGTTTGGTAGAGGACCACGATTCACATGAAGTAAATAATTCATTGGAGTTCTTTAAAAATGATGAGGACCTCTTAATACGAGAGATCGTGAAAGGTTTGTCTAATCCTTCGATTTCTATATCTTTTGATCCTCCTCCTCAGATCGAACTAGTTCCTCAAAAGGTTGTTAACCCAATCTTTAAGGAACTACCTCACTTAGGGTTAGGTATATGTGCTATAAAAATTCTTAAGAATTATTTTGCTTCTAACTATCCACCACTAGGTGTGTTTGATTCTAACACTGTGCAGATCCACCGAGAGAAAGTTCCCTTGTTTTATGTTCTTTAGACACTTCTAGGTGTTGAAAAGACTAAGTGTGGGGGAAAATTCCATAAAGTATCGGTTTCAATATTTATATCTTATTATAACGTTTTTTTGGAGGTGTTATTAGAACTGCATATTATTATTTGGGTGGATCCCCAAATTTTCAGATTGTTAGTGTACGGGCGATAACCAGAAGGTCAGGTTGGAGGTTAAACTAAATGCTGAATGGGAGACAACCCATTGGTTTTGTATTTCTATCTTTTGCTTTTAATTTTTAGTTTTCATATCATTATTTGATTTCCCATCTTGATTTTATATTACAGGAGTTAATTACATTGAGGACAATGTAAAGTTTAAGTGTGGGGGAATATTTGCATATTTTGCATATAGAGTTTTTAGCTTTAGTTTTTAGTTTTTGAATGAAAACCTCCAACCTTTAGAGTCACTTAGTATACTTCTAGCTAAGTTTACATATGAAGTTCTTACCGAAATAACTGAACTTAGAAGTATTAGAGAACTATATTCGGGTTTTTTAGTTGTTGAGAGGCAGTAGCTGACAAAAAGGGACTTAAACCGCCGCAGAATAAATTTAGTATTAGAGTTGTTGATCAATCATTAGTGTTTGCTACCTATTACATCAAGCGAGGCACCAGACCTTCAATTCTTTGTACCTGTCTAAAAATTGTCCTTTAGAGTGTGTCATCTTACGCTAATTCCTGGTAGAATGATGAGCTACTCAACCTCGCACTAATTTCAGCACTACTTTTTGATCTCTTGAGTACTAACTCTATCAATCATGAGGGTGTCATCAGAATTGCTAACTTTATCTTGTAGTCTGGTTTGCAGTTAGCATCATTCTCTCGACAAAGCAGCAATAAAAACACATTATCATCAACAAGTGGAACATTATAAATTTGAATGAAAGTTGAATATGTTCAAGGTTTACAAGCAACAGTACAAGAAAGAACAAATTTTATATTCAGGTGAAGCAACAATACAAAGAGCAGAATTGTATATACATGTTGAAGACTTATGTACAAGAGCGAAAGAAATCAAAAGATGAGAGTTAGTGAAGTTTATGAGATCAAGACAATACAAGTTGTGAAGAATCAAGTAATAAAGTCCTTCCCCTACGACCAAATCAATTTCATTTGTTAGTTTGTATTTCAATTTAGCATATATATATATATATAAAAAAAAAGATAGATGGATGTTTTATATTGCTTCAGTTTATAGTTCTTTTTGTATTCATTCAATAAGGCCGTGGAGAAGAAGAAATATATGAAGAATTTTCAAGCAAGCAAGAAATTGAGGAAAAAAGTTACGATTGTCAAATTTCTATGAAGTTCAAAAGTTCATTCTCAATAGTTGAAGTCGAAGACGAAGACGTTTCTAGTTGTTGTGAGAGTGGTGTTGATTGTGAATCGGGTGAGAAGGTAAATAAACATTCTCATCTTCACATAATGGTTGATTTTCTTTCTTACAGATAATCAAAGAAGAAAAAAAGGGTTCTTTCCCACGTTTCTATGGGATAATTCTTCATATAATTAGGAAGGTTTCCTTTCCTTCATGATGGTATACTTATCTTAGAACGCAGGTGTACGGCTGTCGATTTGACATTATATAGATACGGGTCGTCCATAGAAACTAAAATAATTGCTACTTTTAAGTTCTAATAAAAAGTATGCCAAAAGAATGAGATTGAGAAATATTAAAACTAAAAAAATAAAAAAATTAACAAAAAGAAAACCTAGGACTTTAGATTTCACCACTACGATGCATACTAGAAAATTATAACAATTTTATATAATTTTCTCTTCAAACCTACCCAGGACGATTTAGGACATAATGGACGTCTTGGAAAATATAACGTTATATTCAACTAAAATCCTAAAAATACTAACAATTCTTATTACTTAGAAATGTTGATCTCTAAACAAGAACATAAAACTCTTTTAAACAAGCATCGTGATACATGAAAAGAATTATTATCATGATAATCGAAAATAAGTATCAAAGAAAATTATTATTAAAATAGATTAAAACTATTTATTATAGATCATATGACTTCATCCATAACTCTAGTGAATAGATTACATTTTTATAAAAGAATACAAAAACAAAAAAAGAAAAAAAAATAAAAATAAAAATAAAAATAAAATAAAACTAACTGCTCGAACGACCAAAACCCCCACTCCAAAAATATCAAACGCCTATTTTTATATACTCACCAACCTCTTCATACTTTCCTTGGTTAATTAATTCCATGCATGCCTCCTCCCAAGTCTAGAGTATGTCACTGCCCCAATTCCATACGTCCGACACCAATAAGGCATGTGATATTTAATTTCATTTCCAAACATAACAGAAACCATGCTTGCCCTCAAATTAAGTCCTCCTACTTCATTGCCACCTCATGCATAATTGATTACAAGTTTCCTTTATTAGCATATGTGCACTAGCTCCTCTCATGCATATCTTTTATACGTGTGACCCATGTCTCTTCTTACCAACTAAAAGATATATTTTCCTTATTTATTATTGTACTATCTTTATTAGTGGGACCAACAAAGGAAACAAATTAGATTTCCATTATATGTGTTGTTATGGGGATGGACCCTTCCACCACTTCTCATACGTCTAAATGCTTGGAAATGCCACAAAAGACGCCCAAGCCCACTCACACTTCTTAGACTCCACGGACATAAAACGCCCCGCTAACTAATTCTTCAAGGGATACTTTCTTTTAAATGTGAACTTTCTTGATTGGTTTTGGCTTCACGTTCGTTCGTTTGTTTGAGATAGCCAAGATATTAACTGAAGTTGGTTTCTGAATATTACGTTAAAATTCTATGTTTTATTCCATCGAGCTTTATTTTCTAAATACTATAAACTAAATAAAACCATCAAATCTGTATAAGATAGATAACTAATAAATATAAATTAAGATGTAAAAATGTCATGTTTTGCACATTCATCACTTCCCACCATTCAACGTGTGCAGAATTTCTATCTTCACTTCTTCCTGCATGTATGAGAACCATAAATTGCGTCTTTTGAGTGTCAATTTCATAAAACCCTATTGGTGAGGCAGAATGCTTATTTGATAGCTATCGAGGCTGGATTCTTTCATATGGTTGGTTTTCTCCTAACTCAAGAGTTAAACATGAGAATAATATTCTTTGGCATTTCTAACTTCTTATTATTAGTGTGCAGAAACTTTATGTCCTCATACCTCTTTGGATGCTTGTGACTTTGAAGTTGGAGTAGGTTTTGTGGGTATACCTCTTGTAAACCCTCACGAGACTATAACTCGTCCACTAGGGACACCTAGGGGTTTAAAGGCTTGTTGCACATGCTAAGTGCAACCTTGTCCTTGACGAAAGGGAGTTGTATTTTAGTTTAGGTGATAGTTTGCTCGAGGACTAGCAAAACCTAAATGTGGGGGAATTCGATAAGTGCCTAATTGACATGTTTCTAGTGTCAAATCCATACTTGTTTTAGCTATAATTCTTGCATATTACTTGTTATTACTCTTGTTTTCTATCTTATGTCTTATATTAGGTGAATCATCCCAATAAGAGTGAAAATGGATACAAAAGAGATAATAAGTGAATTACTCCAAGTATTCAAGCATCCCAAGGACAAAGAAGAAGAAAGGAGTTCATTGCGACATAAAATGAACAAGGAAATTGAGTTCTACAAGTGAAGAAGGGACAAATAAAAATTCAACTCGTTCAAACCCAGGAGTTCTTAATACCATATAGAAGACAACTAGAATATGAAGTGAACGCAAAAATTATGAGGTCATTCTGAGTTCGGATGAAGAAGCTATGGACAAAACAGTCGAGACGAAGAAAAGTGATCTACATCCCAACAATCGGCGTTGCTCATAGGAATTCGACAATACCGACTGTAGCAAGTTTTGGGACAGAGAATTTGAGATATTTTGGTCCTAAATTCGGCATTGCTCATGGGAAACGACTATGCCGACTGTGGATAACCTATGAGGTCCGTTTTGATGTGTTTTTGACTTCTAAATCAAGGAAACTTAGTTCCAATGGGATTTTAAACCCTAGAAGGAGAGGATACTTGAGGGCCAAGCATTGAAGTCTATAAAAGAAGACATCTAAGGCTTAAACAATATATATTCTATATCTCTACATAACTCAACCTAGGGTTTACCCCTTTAGGAGGAAACCATTCTTCTTTGTATTATGAGTAGCTAATTCTTTTGTTGATTATGGATAAATCCAATGATCTAGACGTAAAGTTTTATTATTTATACAAGTTTATTTGGAGTTTTAATCATAATCGATTGTCTTTACTATATCTAATGTTTATGGGTAATTCTTAGATTGTTTGGGATGCATACTAGATTAATCTATTGATTATTCTATCGCTAGTAGAGAGTTAAGTGATCTGTAATTGTCGATCCTCTCCTACACAAGTAGAAAACGTGAGACCTTGCAGAGGGATTCTACGGAGCAATCGTTTATGAAGACAACACCAGTAAGTGAACTAAGCGTACTGAGTTTAACTGCTTGGATCAAACTTAAATTCACAAAGCTTAAAACGTTCGATTGAGTTACATCTTGTAAGCGAACCTCAAGGTGGCTCAGTTGGATAGAATCTGATGACTAAGCGTACTTGTTATCCAGTGATACAAGGAGTTTGGGGATATCTAAGCGTACCTGCTATTCTACGGTTGGTGATGAATGATTCTAACGAAAGATATATAAGTACATTAATTCAGTCAACGTTTGATAAAGGCGAAGGACTCTCTAATCATCTCTTTCTTATTTCTGTTTATTATCTTTTTAGTCAACTTACAACTAACCCCCCCTTTGTCTTTTAATTTATTTTAGTTTTGCTAATCTAAATAACATCTCAATTACATAGCTCTCTGTGGGAACGATCCTTGCTATCTCTATATTACTAGTTAATTAGTGAGAAATATATTGAGTAATTAGTTGCACTTACGACATGCATCAGGTCCCCACTGATCACACAACAAACATGTGGATCTTCTCTTGTATATATAGTCAGTAAGGTTCATTTTGTAAAAAAAAGACATTCTCTTCTTATTCATCTCTATTAACGAGTTTCATAACCATAATTCTAGATTCTAGATCTCTAATTTAGGTAAATTATCAATCAATTATCAAAGTAACTTATATCTAAACCGTAATCTGAATATTTTGAAGGTATAAAATCTAACTAACAAATTATCGCACCTTCATTGACGCTAGAAGCTTCATAGAAAATATGTTTTCTGCAAGTTTTCATGCTTTAATCATACTTTATAACATCAATTTGGCAATTTAAATTCACTTACGATGAAGTATTCTGTCGATTTTACAGAATTTACAATTACAACATCAATTTATGAATTTTCATACATAATATATATATAACTATGCATGTTTTGAAAGAGTGGATTCAAGTCAAAATTAGCTTATCATCAAAATGTCATGACTAATATGAAGATTTATATGAATCTGAATATTTCAGCTATGTAGAATTCAGATCTGATATATATTATTTTTCATGTTATAATACAACGATTCAACGATGATTTTCTTGGATGATGATGGAGCAACAATGTGATTGCTCAAATTGATCAACAACTTTGGTGATTGTGATGAGAAATCAGTTCATCACCGAGTTTAGGGTAGTTTTTCATAAAATTTTAATACCTCTTGATTTAATAAGTTAATCTCGAAAATATTATACTCAAATTTAATTGTAAATATATGATTTAAGATTTTAATCTAATGAATTTTAAGTTTATATGTAATTTCACAAAATCTTGATTTCACCATTTCGGATCTGAACTCCAGTTACTATTCTAAAATTTAACTTACCTAAGAAGTTAGATCTATGATTGTTTGGTAACAATTGACATTTATTTATGCTATCGAAATAGTTTAAAGAGTATTTTTTTGGTGATGTTAGTGAACCAACATTTTTCACCTGATGCATGTTTTCATTCATGAATAATATATTTGTTTCAACATTCACAAATATCACATGTATCGTTATTACAGTTATCTCCTTAAATTATATAAATCTTGTTTTAATTTATATTTAAAATACTAATTATCAATCTCTAATGATCAGATTCTAAAGTATTCTTAATTATAACAAATATTATATTTATCTCACATCTAGTCAAGGTTTTTCAGATCTAATTCATTTTATAAAAACCTTAAAGTAAATTGTCAATAATATCTGACCTAGATACACATAGCTAATAATTATTTGGTTTTTGTGAAGATAATGTATGAAAGATTCCCACCTAGATCTGGTGTCACCTCACCACTTAGATTTATCATTGAACCAGTTGTTTCAGCTATATATGAAGAAATGACAAATCCAGGTCCATATCAAACAATTCAAAGGAATATGAACGCGGCCTCCACATTTGTGATCATTTCTCTGACAACAGTAATTACAGCTACAACTACAGAAATAGAATAAACAAGTATTATAGATCAAACAATGAACCGGATACCAACAACAGTTACATCAGTTGTTTCATCTATGACGATGTTAGGACCAGATGGACGGCCACATGGCATACTGGTTGGATCAACATCATCTACAATAGAAAAGAAAGTATTAGACAACCACAAGCACCGCAACATACAACAATCAATATTCTATAAGATATGCTGGCGGAATTCCTTAGACCCATCAACATTAGCTGAGAAAGTTAATAAACTAAAAATCCTAGTGGTACCTCAACTGGCATCATCTCAGCCAATAATCCAAACACCTGCTTAGCAGAATCTTTCTTTGAACATCCCACTATTACCTGAATTTTTTAGTTAACCACAAGTTCACTCACGCCCACCATACATGCATTTCACTTATAACCAACATGGAGTTCTACCTAGACACATTTTCTCGGAACCAGAACCAATCATCATTGTTGTCAGTACATCTAGGGTGTCCATGGAAACAAGATTAGAAATGAGATTCAAATAGAAAGAATAAAAAATAAAAATGTTAATCAGTAAACCAAAGAGTGATCCAACATTCAGATTTCAAGACGGACCACTATAAACTAGATCATATAATGCAAATTACCTGAAAATTTTCACCTACCATCCTTTTGCCATTTCAGATGAGATACATATCCAAATGTACATATAATCTATTATGAATTTATGATGGCCTTGTATCTGGATAACACGTTGATCATGGAAAGGTTATTCCACTCAGTTCTATAGGACGATTGCTTTAATTTGGCTTAAGTATCTGCCAACCAATTTACTGAAAGAAATTAAAAATATAAAAGAAGTGTATATCCAGAACTACTCCTGCAATATTATACAAGCAAATGTGTTAGAAAAAATGGTAGGGGTGGTCCAAAGAGATGATCAAAGCTTTACAGACTTCCTCAGAAGATTCAAAGCACTTGCATCACTTGTAGATAAGATAATGAGAAATTACTATGCGTCTTGTTCAAAAAGGCACTACTACAAGAAGAAATAAAAAATTCATTTGATGGAACTATTATCAACTCCTTGGAAGAATTGTATAGCAAAGATGGAAAGTTTGTGAGACCAGAACAAGATAGTTTGAACGCAATATCCGAGCATAAAATCTATTCAGCCACCCAAGCTACATATTTAAAGAGAAAACACTCTCATAAGTATGAAGAACAACCATCTAAGAGGCGAAATTTTAGAGAAGAAGCTGGTAAAAGATGGAAAGAATAATCTCAGAACTTCATCAAGATGAACATTACACCTGAACCAATTCTTCAATATATGAGAGATAAGCCATACTTTGTGAATCTGATAAATAATGAAGGAAGATGAAATGCATATTGTGTTTATCATGATGCAAGAGGCCATCATATAAATATACAAAAATTTAATCAGATTCATGGATAACCTAATTAAAGATGGCCATCTGAAAGAATTCATCCAACTGGAAGCAGGATCAAGTTCAGTATGCAAGTCTTCGGCAAAAACTTTGAAAAGATATATGAATATGATACATTCTACACCAAAAAATAAAATAAAATATAAGCCCAAATCTTTATGACAGGAATTCATCCCAGTTGTGAGAAACTCCTCCTACCTCAAACTGACATCACTTTCTCATTAAGATATCTAGCTGGAGTGACTTTCCCACTTAACGATGCTCTAGTTGTTGAGCTGGAGATAGACAGATGGGACTGCAAGAAAATCTTAATTGATCAAGGATCCACCTGTGATATCATCTATCTTCAAGCAGCTGATAAAATTGAATTATCAAGAGAATGAGTCCTAAAGATCAATGGTTCAACAATTGTAGATTTTAATGGTTCGAAACCTAACTGATGGGTGAAATATTGTTAACTGTGAAAGTTGAACCAATCTTAGGAATGTGTCCTTCCTAGTTCTGAACACCACATAACCATATAATGTGATTTTAGAGAGAGAATGGTTGCATGCATTACAAATTGTATCGTCCATGTACCATCAGAAAATCAAATTCATGACCACAATATGAGAATATATCATATCTGGAAATTAAATTGTATCAAGAAAGTTAGTTGTCTTATCAATGAGGTAGCAGGAGGCATAGCAACCAGCAATGCCAGATAAGGGAATAAGAAAAGCTAAAACAAAAGTAATTTCTGAATATCTGGAAAAAAAAGTCAACAACATGTGATAGTTATGAAAGCTGGAGAAATACTACATGGAGCTAAGAAACCAGGAAGTTGTATATATCACCTGGAAGTTGTAAGACCAAAATCTGTACAAAAGATTTGGAATTGGAGGACAGTCAACTTGAACGTAACGAACCTATCTGGAGAGTAAAAAATCAACACCAAGCTATCAGTCAAGATGAAAATAATCTGGAAAAACATCTGGAGAAATAATTCTCAAATAACAACGTCAGTAAAATTCAACAAGTTTGTGAAGAAGGTTTCCGAAAAAAATCAACATGTATGTGGAAGAAATGAATGAAGTACAAGTGCAAAGCAGATAATTAACAAAGTATGAAAACATCAACAAAAATTTTATTAGAGAACAGGAAACAATCTGTGTCAGGTCTGAGCCACCAAAAAATAAGGTAAACCGATGACACACTAATTTCTTTCTCTCTATCACTAATTAAAAGAGATTAAATAACTAAGTAATATCAACAAAAAAAAAGTTGATATCTAAGGAATTGTTGGCTGAAAGCTAGAGAATCATCAGCTAAAAAATTCAAGTTGTCGGCTAAAAACATACGTATAACTGATAGCTGGAATGTTTTCAACCTGAAAGACTAATAGCTGAAAAGCTATAAAATACATAGCAGTTAAAATAAATTATTAGTTGGCCTTAAAAAACTAAGATAAACTACAGATAGAAAAGATAGGTACATTCGGAAGCGATAATTAACACTTCCATTATTTGGGAACAAGAAAAATATTGTTCGAACATCAGAGAGGAATAATGATGAATCTGAAATTCTGAGTTTTTTTACCTGTAAAGAACGACAATACATTTCAAGGTCAAAATCCAGACAAAATCTATTTGGTAAAGGAAAGTCACCCTACAAAGAAACACTTGAAGTGTTAGATAAGATCTGGAGTAGTAGCTGAAAAGATGAATCCAGTAATTCACAAGTATTCGAGAAGGAACAAAAAACGAAAAGGGAAAATAACTGAAAAGCAGAACACACATTCACACCTGAGTGTAATCTTTCTAAAAACTCAAAAATCATTTCAGCAGTTTAGTAGCGTCAGTACTTTTTATAGTTTTATACTTTTATAGCTTTATAGCTTTTTATATATTTTAGCTTTCAAGCTTTATAGCTTATTAGCTTTATGAACTAAAATTAGATAGCTAAGTCTATATTAAAGTTTTGAAAAGTATGTTTATCTGTTAAGGGTCTATGGATGAAAAGACCTCAGAGTATGTCATTCCAGATGAACCTAAGCTATAAAGATCTAGAAGCTAGAAGCTGGAAGCTGTAAGATCAAAATCTGCACAAAAGATCTGGAACTGGAGGATAATCAACTTGAACCTAAGGAAAATACTCTGGAGAGTAAAAACTCTACACCAAGCTATTAGTCAAGATGAAAATAATATAAAAAATAACTAGAGAAATAATTCTCAAATAACCACATCAGTAAAATTCAACTAGTTCGTGGAGAAGGTATCCGAAAAAAATCAACACATGTGTGGAAGAAATGAATGAAGTACAGTGCAAAGCAGAGAATTAACAAAGTATGAAAACATCAACAAATAGTTTATTAGAGAACATGGAATAATCTGTGTCAGGTGATAAGTCCATAATTTACATGTTTTGAATATTATTTTCTTACACTTATTTGCTAGATTTCGTGTGAATTACCTTGTATTATTAATACTTTTGTTTATTATGTCTTTTCTTAGGTTGCATCTCTAAAAGAAGTGTAAATGGAGTGCTAGGAAGAATTGCTAAAGACCCCGTAGAGCTCGGTCAAATCCAGGATTTCTTCCCCAGCATGTCTAAGAAAACAAGAAAACGAAGCCAACGGCGAAAGAACGAAGGCATTCCGAGGTTGTACAAAGAAGTTATAACAAAAAGAGAACTAAGGGTAAAATGGTCATTTTAATGAAAACTAATATTGGCACTCTGTCATACGGGGCATCTGAGGTTCGAATATTTATATAGGCACCTGTACTTCTACTCGGGGCTTCCCAGATTCAAATAATGCTAACAGCACCAGCATAACGGTCAGAGGCCACCTTCTTCTTCACAAATTCGAACAGAACATCGGAATTTAGGTTTTTCTTGTCTGAGATTAATAGCTATGGATCAGGTGGCTAAAAGGAGTTGTTTCGAGTTGATTAGTCTAGGAGATAACGGGGAATAAAATGGAGCAGTTGAAGAGAAACTTGGCTGTGAAAACGAGATGAAGATGTTGTTGCTTCCATTGATCATGATTGATCATTGCAGAGATGATTGATGGTTGATTGCTAGTTTATAGGGTGCAGAGAGTTTTTGGAGGTGGTATAATAGTTGGGTGATGATCGAAATTGTTAATGATTCGAATCTGTGGTGAGACCTGGCTTGGCAGTGAAGAGAATAAATGGTTTGTTTCAATCTGTGATGGTAGAATAATCAGTTGAAGCTCGAGAGAGAATTCTCGACTGATAATGGTGGTTGTAAGCAATGGCTGATGTTGGTCTGGTTGACGGAATATATGCAATGGTGTGGTTGTTACGCGAGATCAGGGATGGTGATGTTTGATCGATGGGTTTAGAGGCAATAATGGTGAGAATGGGTTTTGCTATGTTGCTTGAGTTATTTGTGATAGCTGGAGATGGAGCTCGATTGGCATTGATAGTGACTGCTAGATAGAGAAGAAGGTGCAGACGTGCAGTTGAGTCGAGATGATTGAGTGAAGATTGAATGGCCGTTGTGAAGTTAAAATTGACGAAAATGGTAGTTTTCTGTTGGAGTGATAATGGAGGATAACTCGAGTCTGTGTGATGTGGGTTTGATGCTGTTGTTTGGTAAGATGGAATGGATCTGTTGTATTTGAGTTTGACAAGGAGTTGAGAAGTCAGGGAAACTTACCGCTGGTTTTAACTTGGTCGTAAAAGTTAAGGAAAAAAAAGAAGATGAAAACTCACCGGATAACCTACGTCCAGGCAGGGCCCGCCTTGAGCTAAAGTTGACGAAGGCATCAAGACAGGAGGGGCATCAAAATTATCGGACTTTCCTTATAATATATTTTCTTACTTAGCTTGTTCTGTATAACTTTTAATAACTATAAGGGCAGTATACTAGAATTTCGGAAGTTTAAGAAACAAAATATAATTGATTTTAATATAGGATCCATGTAAAGTTTTATTTTACTTACTGCCTTTGTTGAATATTACAATTATGTTGCACTAAAGATATAAGTTATATATATGGTTATAAGTGTAAAATGCCTACCGATTAATCATAAGAAAAAATATCCACAATTTTCTTTACTGCGATTCTATCGTTTTCTTCCGTTAATCATGTAAAGAAAATTTTTTCTCATATATCAAACTAATAACTTCCTCTTATTGTCTGTTAATGTATGTTGACTTGGTCAAATAGCTAGAAATCAATATTGGCAATATTTTTGGAGCTTGCTTGGTGCATCATCAACCTCAGGGCCGGCCCTGCGTCCAGGTTTACTTGGCCGTATAATTGATAGAGAAGAAAGAAAAATCTCAGTTCCACTTGCGGTTGAGTTTTGCTTAGTCGTAGAATTGAAAGTGAAGAGAAGAATAAACTCAGATCAACTTACGTCCAACAATACTTGAACGTAGAAAGAAATTGTGTTTTATCATCAAGGAGAATTTGGTTTTTGCCTGTCAGTTATAGAGAACTGACAGGCCAATTAAAAGTTAAAACATGATATTGGGCTGGGCCTTTGTACCTATATGGGGTTGCTATCTTGTGTTATGATTTGTTCACGGTTTTGGCTAGTTTTGGCAAGTTTTGAAGAACTTATTTCAACCGGGATTTGAGCACGGAAATTTCTACAATTTGGTATATAAGAGACACTTCTAAATCTTTTTGAGATATATTTTTTGAGACCTAGATTTTACACAGAGGAGAGAGAAGAGAGATCATTTTAAAATTCTAGGGTTTACCCCTTTAGGGGGAAACCAAGCTATTTCTTCTTCTTTCTTGTACCATGAGTAGGTAATTTTTTTTATTGGTTAGGGATGTAATCCTAAGTCCTAGACATGCAAGTCAATCTGGCTGGTTGGTTTTAATGTTAATGATTTCTTTTATATCTTATGTTCTACTGTTTATATCGCCATGTATGATTGAAGACTCATTCGTTTAATTTGTAAATTGAATGGTCATGTGTTCACATCTAAAGCTAAACTAGGGTTTCGATATACAGAGAATAGTCGATAGACCCGGTTACAAGTAAAATGGTGTTATTACTGATTGTATTCAAAACTTTCATGTAATTGCATGTAGAAGCTTAACCTAGGTGAAATCCGAGTGGCTCTTGCGCCGGATTGCTTAGAATAAACTCAACTCACGAAGACCGTTGCTTTCATGGGGTTAAACTTGAGTGGCTCTTGCACCAAGTTATTCATTGGAAAGGATTCAAAGAGTGGCTTTTGCGCCTTTGATGATACATGGATTTTGCCGGAGTAGACCTGCAATAGGATGCTCTAGGGTTATTGATATGAGAAGGATTGAACGTTAACTCGAATCGATTGACGAGCAGGTTTGGTGATGGAAGATGAAACCTCTAACCAGTATTTTCTCACCTTAATCTCAATCTTTATTTATTTCGTTTTTATTTTGTTAGTTTAGTTAGTTTAATTCATTACAATCCCCCCTTGATTACGTAAAAAGTCAAAGACAAATAACAATTCATAACTCCTCGTGGGAACGATCCTTACTACTGCTATACTACTTATTAGTATTAGTTGGAAATATCTAAAGTAATTTTTTGTACTTACGACACGCATCACCAGGTCTGAGCCACCAAAAACTAAGTTAAACCGATGACGCATTTAATTATAAACAAGATAAATCTCTAATCTCTAAATCTCTAATTTCTTTCTCTCTATCACTAATTAGAAGAGATTGAATAACCAAGTAATATTAATAAAAAAATATGTTGATATCTAAGGAATTGCTGGCTGAAAGCTGGAGAATCATCAACTAATAAATTTAAGTTTTCCGCTAAAAACATACGTATAACTGATAGCTGGAATGTTGTCAAACTGAAAGACTAATAGCTGAAAAACTATGAAATACCTAGCAGTTAAAATAAATTATTAGTTGACCTTGAAAAACTAAGATAAGCTACAGATAGAAAATATTTGTACAATCGGAAAGCAATAATCAACACTTCCAGTATTTGTGAACATGAAAAATACCGTTCGAACAACATAGTGGAATAATGATGAGTCTAAAATACTGAGCTTTTTTACCTTTGGTAGAGGAAGGTCAAACTACAGCGAAACACTTGAAGTGTTAGATAAGATCTTGGGTAGTAGCTGAAAAGAAGAATCCAATAATTCAAAAGTATTCGAGAATGAACAAAAATAACGAGAAGGGAAAATATGTAATACCCCAATTCGGCAGGTAGGTTTTTCCAAATGGAATATAGGTAATGGTTTTTCCTTTCCAAACACCGGGACTTTTCAGCATTGTTGGCTCCAAAGTTGGCAAAAAGCTCTGCAGTTAAACGTGCTCGGATAGGAGTAATCTAGATATGGGTGACCTTCCGGGAAGCTTCTACTGGATAACCGCAGCGGTGCCTGTTGAAAACCCCACACTGCAGGATGACCATAGTGGCTAAGTGAGGACAATATCGGGGAGGGATGATTCATTACAAATGGTATCAGATCCGACGACGGGTCACCTGCCGAGTGTGAGAGAGTACGCTGGACGGGCTGTACCAGGTACTAGTCTCATGACTGGCATGGAACGTCGGAGATCTGGGCTTGTATATATTCTGGAGCAGGGGGCGGCTCCAATTTAAGGTGGTGGTATTGTAATACCCTGATTCGGCAGGTAGAGTTCGCCGAATGAAATATAGGTAATGGTTTGTCCTTTACAAACCGAGGCATTTTCAGCACTGTTGGCTCCAGAGTTAACAAAAAGCTATGTAGTTAAGCGTGCTCGTGTGGGAGTAATCCATGGATGGGTGACCTCTCAGGAGATGTTGTTGGATAACTGCAGCGGTGCCTGTTGAAAACCCCACACTGCAGGATGACTGCAGTGGCTAAGTGGGGACAATATCGGTGGAGGGATGGGTCATTACAAAATAACTGAAAAGAAGGACACACATTCACACCTGAGTGTAATCTATCTGAAAACTCAAAAATTATTTCAGCAGTTTAGTAGCGTTAATACTTTTTATAATTTTATATTTTTGCAGCTTTATAGATTTTTATATATTTGTAACTTTCCATCTTTATAGCTTATTAGCTTTATGAACTAAAATTAGATAGCTAAGTCTATATTAAAGGTTTGAAAAGTATGTCTATCTGTTAAGGGTCTAAGGATGAAAAGACCTCAGAGTCTGTCATTCCATATGAACCTAAGAGTTCAGTAAAAAATTATGAAAAGAAATACAATAAATCTAAAGCTCAAATATATTTGGAAATACTACTACAAAAGATGAATTTTTTCATACGATCATAATTCAAAAAAAATAAAAATAAAATAAAAATAAAATAAAATAAAAATATATAGAAAGAAAGAAAGAAAGCTGAGGATAGAGGTTATTGGAACCATATGTATGCTTAAAAAAATTTCTTCGAAATGTTAGAAAAAGCAGAGGCGTCGGGGAAAAGAAAAACCACTAACTGGTCGACCAGGTGATCATGAAGGTTAAATATCTAATAAAACCCAAGACCAGCAACTACCAAAGCAAAGTGTTATAGGACCCATCATGGTGAGAGAGTAATCCGTAGTAGTACTGACTTCCCGACTCCAGAACAGCATCTTGACAGCACGAAGGGACCCTGGCCAGGTACCTCGAAATAAGACATGTCACAACACCACTATAAAAGATGAAACTGTAGTCCCTGGTGAGGATCCAAAAGCAATAAAAAATATGAAACAATGATAATAATGAAAGATTAAAAGAAGAATTAGGATAATTACTTAAGAGTCCAACTTTCAGATCAGAAACAAATCGAAAAAATATAGAACCTTGAAATAGCTGAAGCACTAACAATTGAATTTTAGAGCTAAAAGCTAAAATAAATAATAAAAAAGTACATAACTACTAGACGAAGCTAAAAATAAAAATTTAAAATCACCTAAGAGCAGATAACTATAAGTGCACTTATGAAAGTACTATTATCCATATAAGTATATAACTGAAAACACCATTATCCAGATACCGAAAATGGTTAGCTGAAAGTTGAGAAGAATAAATTACTCAACGCATACATAAAATAGCTGAACTAAAAAAATATAAAAGAAAAATAAAAAAATTGGAACGAGACCAAATTTGACAAAATAAACAAACCATAGTTGAGAAAAAATATCCAAGGAAGAATGATTCAATTATCGTTTAACCAGTAAATTTATAAGAGAAAAACAAAAAGTATAATTTACAAAGAGTAAATTACATATTATATTATAAAAGTTCCTTACATCTGGAAGTTATATCTAGAAGAGAAATCATCTTCATAAGAGTCACTATCAGAATTATAAAAAGTCTCGCCTAAAGAGCTTTCACTCGAATGAACTAGAGAAGCGAACTGCTATGAAAAATCAGTAGTTGGCTTAACAGTGCTTGGAATTTCACCATCTAAAGAGGGTTCAACTGGAGAGACATCAGTAATTAGAGTAACAAATTTAGAAACCGAAGCCCGACGAAACAAAACATCGGATTTAGGAGATGGTGGAGCTAAATCAAGTTTGGTCTGGAAAATATGACCTGATGGTGTGGCTTCTTCTTATTTTAGTAAAGAGATGTTATATTTCAGCCGATTAATCTCCTCATTCTTCTCAGATAACCGACTTTTGAGAAGAGCCTCAGAGGTCTGGGATAAAAATAACTTTGATTTAAGCCTCTTTATCTCCCCGTGAGAATCCTTGAGTTTCACCTTATTATTATCATTACGAGTTTAGATACTATCTACATAAATGCCAAGCTGAAACAAGAGATAAAAATATATATAAAAGTATGTGAATTATTAATATAAATAGTTATAATAATACATTTAATGCATTTACCTGATAAAAATACTGGCCAATTCCATATTTAAGAGTTGATGAAGAAGCTTGTTTGCAAGCAATAAAATCATCATCTCTAGGACGCTGCAAGTAATTCAAACATATGAAATTCTTCTAAAATTCAGCAGGATTATCTTTGTTATTCTCTGGATCTTTAGAATGAAGCTTGGAAGTAGCTTTGGAACGAGATATTTTCTTGCTGGGAGATGGATTAAAAGAGAAAATAACTGGAATTTTACCCTTGGTGGCTTTTCTCAATTCAATGTCAGTACAACTGAGAACTATGGCACTATCAGGATTAGAGCAATCTTTAGGCAATTCACCTCCAGATGTATCGATGTCTACAGATGAATCTGGCTGAGGCAACGTAGCTTTCTTCCTGAAAAATAAAATATAAGAAAAAAATAAAAAAATATTGTAAATTAAAAGCCGAACGAAAAAAAGTATATATATATATATAAGAACTGATATCTAGAAAGTATTAACTCATGACGCTTAGCCTTAACAGGCTTGGCTGGATTCAAGCCTGAATCTTTAGAAAATTCAGTATCTCGGAATCTAGATGTTTCAAGCTATGCACTCTCATTTCTCATCTCTTCTAGTAATGAAAAAATATATCTGTCTAAGGTGTTGTCCATTAGTAAAGTTACCTGTATGAGATTGTCTCTTCTTAAAAAAGGTGTTAGGCCGTTAGCTATCATGAGGTCATAGGCTATAGCAAAATTTAATATTTCTTCCCCTTCTTGGTTTTTATCATTGTACCTAAACCCTTTATACACCCCCTTAAAGCCCCCACTCCTTGCGCCAACATGACAGTTGATGTCTCCTCCGATGAAAACTTTCTCACTGTTAGGCGTACCTCTAACCATCCATCTATATATTCCCAGAATTTGCACTTAGCATCCTCACTTAGACCTACTTCTCGGGCATATGTGCTAATGACGTTTAAAATCATGTCACCCACTACGATCTTGACTAAGATGATTCTATCCCCTTGTTTTCTAACATCACCTACCCCGTTCTTGAAGTTATTATCAACTAAGATGCCTACCTTATTATTGTTCCGTTCTTCTTCTGTTTGTCGTAGCTTGAAGTCTATCCTTATCAATTTTTCTTATGGTTCTTATAAATTTACGTACGTACCTCATTCGATATGAAAGAAAAATTAAGTAAACTTAACTTAGGGAATAGTTAAATAAATAACACACGGGATGTTTGACGAAATGCATTAAGTAATCGAAAATAAAATTAAAAAGTTTGACAAAAATCTTTATGGACGCAATTAAAGTCCTTAATGATTATGAAATATGAATGGAACAAAAGGCTTAGAAAATTTTTGGTGGGTATCAGCATCAAGAAGTTGCCCACGAGGTGTTTGATGAACTGTTTCCACCAAAATTTGATCCTTCTTTATCTTTTGGACACACCAAGAAAATGATACATACCTCGAACCATGTTACTATTGAGATTTGATAGTTCTTTGAGTTTTGGGGAAAAATAAGAGAGAATGATCCTCTAATCTATCATGGGGCATGGATTTGGATCAAAATTTTAGTTTTTCTATCATATAATAAATGATATCACGTAGAAGTCAAGAGAAAGAAGATCAAGGACCATTGTGTTCAACATTTGGTAAGGTACAAATGAATACAAAGATTTTGGAAAATATCACGTGATATTAAACTGGACGATGTTATATGAGCTCTCGAGAACAAATCCAAATAAGTGAGCCAACGATTCATGGAAATAATACATTGATCACTTACAACTAAATGAAAAATCAAATAATAATGGTCCAATTTAAAAATTCCTCTTCAGTCCAAACACCAATCTTACAACAAACATGTCCATCTAAGAGAATTAGTGGGTGGTTCATTGGGGACTTACATGTCTTAGACTTTTACAAATAAATATTTAATTTGATGAGTAACTACAACATGAAGATTTAGGGTAAATTGTATTCAAGCGTGAAAACAGTTCAAGAGTGTTGACGGAAAACGTGCAGGTATTCATGGACATAAATCTTATTTATAGAATGAAGGATGATGTATACGGATATCCTGAAACTGAATTAAAGTAGTTTTTATGGGAAAATTGAAGATATGTTCTAAAATCGAGTGTTATCTTGGGGATATATGTCCTCAGATTTCGATAATATGCCTAGCCGTCCAAATTTTCATCGAGATGTTAAAGTAGTTAAAATATGCATACATGTGAGATGACACGTACGATAAAAAGATATGTACACCCTTTTATCACATGTGTAAACCACACAGAACCGTCTTCTTCATCGTTTAAGGGGGTTTTATGGCAAAAAATCATCATATTTTCCAGTCTTAGCATCAGGGAGTCATTCATTGTAGTTCATTTCAATCAATTTTAGTTCATAAACCTAATTTCAGTAAAAATCCCAAATTCAATAAACCCTAAATTTCAAAATTACATTAATAGAAACACAAAACCCTAATATCAGTAAAATCCACACATCAAACCCTAGTTTCATTAAAATCCCCAATTGCAAACCTTGGTTTGAAACAAGATTATTTAAATTAAACATAAGTACCGATCATAACATTATGATATTTCTAGTTCATTCAAAAACAATTACAAAGCACAATGGAAGCATAAGTCTATTGACATCAGCTGATTAAAATTTTCTGAAACCCTAAGGATTGGGGATTTTTCTGTTTTCATCAAATTAATACATGCAAAACCTAGAAATCCATTTTTTCTCTCCATCTATCAAATTAACATGTAATATAGGTAAAACGAAGATAGATCTAAGTGGGTTTGATGCATTTACTCTTCTTTTCTTCTTCTCTCATGGTTTTCTCCTCTCTTCTATGTTTTTCCGTTTTAACTTAATGGAAGTAATAATGAAGACCAGAAAGAGAAGCTCGGGTACTGAAGAAGGAGGTGACCGTGAGACATGTGCACGGTGGGTTAGCCAAAATCGTGTGCACTCTACAACCATTGATTTTTTTCGAGATGTATATTAATGAAGATGAAGAATGTGGCATTAGATTATTGTTAAAAATCATATGAGGGTAAAGTTATCTTTTAATCATCCCTTGATATCTCATTAGACGAGATATTGACTGGTCAAAGTCGAGATATTGACCATTTAACTATGTTTGATGGAAATTTGGACGATTGAGGCATATTATCGAAATCTGGAATCCTGGGACATATCCCCAAGATGACACCTGATTTTGGGGCATATCCCCAATTTTCCTTTTATTAAGATTAGGTCTGATATCCCTTATTCCAACACTTTCACAAGAAAAAAATATCGTATGAAGCGAAAAACCATTACCCGTTAGGCTACTTCTCTCCTCTTTTTAAAATTTCAAATATTGCCTAAATGACGTGAGTAATCAAAACGCATCTTCTTCATCTATTTGAACTAGTAAATTTATTTCACAAGTAAAAAAAAAGAAACTTTTATTTGTTTGTTTGTTTCTTCCTATTTCTTAAAAACCGTACGATGTTCCCCTCTCTCTAAAACTTTTCGTATTTTAGTTTTGATTTATTCTCTCTATTGGTTTTTTCACTCATCATAATTATTATCATCACCATCACTAATAATCTTTGTCAATCGCAATCTCATAAAGAAAAAAAAATCAACAATCAAAATTGATGTCTTTGATTTTGACTGGTTTGATTTTCTCAAATTTTGACTCTAATTTGATTTCCTTAAAAAAACTATTAAAAATAAAAAATTAATATTTCTTAATAGGACAACGTTATGTAAAAAAAAAACTTACGATAGTCGGTGAAAATAAAAAATTAATCAAAAATAATGGCGGAGGATGTTATAAACAAAATCAAACAAGTAGTAATGGCATAAAAAATACCCCAAAGTTTTCATCAACAAGTCCATAGCCAAATTCATATCCAACTGGAAGTTTAGAAAAAATAACAATCCATTACTAGGTGGATAAATAATGAAAAGTTTAGAAGAAAAATGAGGTGGGTTTTAATTACCACCTCGTATTTAGATTTACAATATTTTGATTTTTGAATTACCATTATATTTAACTTAAATATGTTTTTATTTAACCATGACATGAGTGCCACAAGCGTTATTTCCAAAATAATTTTGAATTGCCAAACATGTCTTAGGTATTAGTATAAACTGATTAACTAAATGTAAGAACAAAAGTTGAGGATTTTTTTTTTGGTAAGAAAGTATTCAAAGAAAAGATTACAACCTTATAAGCCTGGGAGAGGCTCTTCCGATATTTTCATTATACAAAAACTACACAGAAAATTATGAAGAATCCCATTCCAAACATCTATAATACCTTCATAAGCATCATTTTTTACCAAAATATCTACTGCAAAATTGATCTCTCCATAATGATGTTAGAAGATGATATTATCAAACACTTCAGACAACCTCCTTATGTCCTACATTATTCAAAAAACCAATTTCCTTGTATTTTTTCTTTACGAAAAGTTATAGTCTAATGTGAATAACTTTACAAAACTATGTTCTTGATACCCATTTGTACAACATTCTTTAAACCATCTCTGACTTCCCATAGCTCTGCCATATTATTAGAATTCTTGTGGAGATGTTTTGCAAAAGTTGCCATAAAGCGTCCATCACTGCTTCTATAATCTCCAGCACAACCTGCATCCCCATTGTCATTGGAAGCCCTATCTACATTAAGTTTAATAAAATTATCAGGTGGAGGGGACCAATTAATATACATAATATCCCTTAGGTTACATTTTGAAGTCTTTTCAGCTCTTGAAAATTCCTTAGCAGCAGAAAAAGCCTTATGAATTAGGCTTCTCCAAGAATGGGAACAAGAATTTTCCATTGGACTTCATCTTTCTTATTATTTGCTGTAAAATTACTCAACATCCAGTCCAGTGACAAAGTTCTTCCTTTAACAAAAACACCATAGTCAGAACTAATAGTATTTTTTGGAGAATATTCAGGATATTAACAAGATATCGTGTATCTTAATTAGGGATAATACTATTTCCATATATTTGTTTACCGTTAGTAGAATTTCCCTCCTAGGTTTTAGGATACCTAAGTAATCTTTCCTATTATTAGATTGTTATTCATATATATATATATATATATATATATATATCTCATTGTAATTGAAACAAACATCAATATGATGTGTGTCATAGGTACAATCAAATTATTGATCCTATTTTCACTCAATTAAAGTATAATATAATAGAAGTCAAGTTCGTTCCCACGAGGAGAAAGGTGTTTAAGTTGTTCAAAGTGTCACAAAAAGGGTTTGTTTAAGGTTTTAAACAAAGCAAATAAGAAAACAATTAAAAGATTAGGTTGTAAGCAATGGAGAGAGATATGATCAAGGGATCCTTCTTCGTTACTAAGCAATCAATGAATTAATATACTAAACTATTCTTCATTCATCATAGATTATTACCAACCGTAGGATAGCAGCTAGAGCAGTGATGTCCTCGAAAGTCCTTAGGTCACTGGGTACCGAAACGCTCGAATACCAGATTCTATCTGTCTAAACCACCTAGAAGTAGCGTACTTTAAGTGTAATTTGGCCAAATGCTTTATATTTTGTGACTTTATAGATTGATCCTAATAGTTAGACTCTTAGCGCAAGGTTCACGTTCTAGTGTTGTTTCTCTACGTGATAGCTCCACAGAATCCCTCTGCAAGGTCTCACGTGTTCTAATTGTGTAGGAGTTATTCAACAATAACGGATATACTAACCCTTACTAGCAATAGATCAATCAAGAAACTGATTTAGTTGGCCACCTACAACAATCAATTAATCAATCATAAGCATTCCTCATGGTAGAAACAAACAATAATCATGTGAAGAACTTAGAATAGATTCATGTATCAAATAAAATCATGTTTAGAAGTTAGAATTCATCCTCAATAAATTAAGTCTTTATCTACTCATGGATGTAGATGCATCTATGTTATACATATAAGAAAGTAGTTAAGAAATCGTTACGATAATGAGACCGCTCCGAAACCCTAGCTTTCTCCTCTTGTGTTGTTCTCTCCTCCAAGACTTGCAAAGTAATAAAAAGGTGTCTTATTCATGTATTGGGAGTATTATTATATATTTCTCTTGATATCTAAGGTTTAGAATCCTTCGGGTCCCATGTTCTTCCCAAAAAAGAGTCAAAACGTATCAAAAACGTCCCAGAATAGTGTTAGGTTTGGCTACTATTGTGTATGGATTACTGGCCAAACCTGACAGCCTTTATTTGCTCCAGACGATACAAATGGGACTTGACTTAGTGGCCGAACCTCTCTATGTACACTCTTATTTTTCATCGAAAACACACTCCAAAGTTCGGCTACTATCCTTGTTTGACTTATTGGCCGAACCTTTTCCTGGACTCTTTGTTCAAAACTTATTCTTAGGTTTGGCTACTATTACACAATCAATTTCTAGATAAACATATCTCTATATACTTGTGGAAAATTTTGATTTTTGAGCTCCAGGTTTGGCTACTATTTGAACCGAATGATTATCAGCCGACCCTTTCTCTGTAGACTAAAATTCTCCAAACTTGTTTTGCCCATAACTTCTTCATCCGATGTCGAAATGACCTTATTCTTTTTGCGTTAGCTTCGTCTTTCAATTCTTTCATGACATAGGTGAAAAATTCTGGGTTTGAACAACTTCTAAGTGGTCTTCATTTGTAGACTCCATTTCCTTAGTATTTTTGTAGCAGTTTCCTTGATTTTGGATGATTCACCTAAAATAAGACATAAGATAGAAAACAAACGTAATAACAAGTAATTTGCAAGAATTATAGCAAATATTATTATGGATTTGTTACTAAAATCATGTGAATTATGAACTTATCCAATTCCCCCATACTTAGCTTTTGCTAGTTCTCGAGCAAACTACTATCTAAACTAACCTAAACTAAACTAAAATACAACAACTCTATTTCGTCGAGGAAACGGTTACACTTAGCATGTGCAACAAGCCTTTAAACCCCTAGGTGTCCCTAGTAGATGACTTATGGTCTCGTGAGGGTTTACAAGAGGTATACCCACAAAACCTACTCCAACTTCAAAGTCACAAACATCCAAAGAGCTTCGAAGAAATAAAGTTTTTGCACTAACAATAAGAAGTTAGAAATGCCAAAGAACATTATTCTCATGCTTAACTCTTGAGTTAGGAGAAAACTACCATATGAAAGAATCCAGGTTCGAGAGCGATCGAATGATTTCTGCCTCACTAACAAGATTTATGAAATTGACACTCAAAAGACGCACTTTATGGTTCTCGTGTATGCAGGCATGAGTGAAGATAGAATCCTGCACAATTTGAATGGTGGGAAGGAAATGGAACCTTCCGAATTATATGAAGAGGTTATCCCATTGAATCTGGGACGAAGAAGAACCCTTTTTTTCTGATGACCTCTAAGAAAAGAAATCAACCACTATGCGAGGATGAGAACGCTTACTTACCTTCTCACCCGATCCACAATCAACACCACTCTAACAGCATCCAATAGAAACGTCTTCGGTCTTCAACTGTAGATGATGAATACAAAAACAAATATACAATAAAGCAATGATAAACATTATTTTTTTATTTTTTATTTTCTATATTTATTTTCTTGATTTTTTTTTTAGAAAAACTTAAAATACAAACTGAAAAATAAAATTAAACTACTATGGCCGTGGGATAAGGACTTTACCACTTGATTCTTCATAACTTGTGTTGTCTCGGTGTCATGAACTTCTCTAACTCTCATTTTTTGATTTCCTTCACTCTTGTACGTAAGTATTCAACATGATATAAAAATTTTCTCATTGTATTGTTGTTTTACTTGAATATGAAATTTCCTCTTTCTTATACTGTTGTTTATAAACCTTAAACGTCTTTAACTTTCCTTCAAATTTTTGATGCTCCGCTTGTTGATGATAATGGTGTTTCTATGGACCTGTTGTTGTCGAGAGAATGGTGCCAACTTCAAAAAAGACTACAATATAGAGTTAGCAATTCTGATGATACCCTCGTGACTAATAGAAATAACACTTAAGAGATCAAAAAATAGTGCTGAGATTGGTGCAAAGTTAGGTAGCTCATCATTCTACCAAGAATTTGCACAGATGAAACACTCTAAACCGACAATTTGGACAGGTACAAAGAGTTGAAGGCTTGGTGCCTCACTCATGGGTATTGAATGATCAACTTGTCTAATATTGTATTCTTTCTGCACCTAATTTTCCACCGGCGGTTTAAGTCCCTTTTTGTCAGCTCTAGCCTCTCATCAACTAAGCAATCCAAATATAGTTCTCTAATACTTCTAAGTTCAGTTGTTTCAGTGAGAAATCCATATGTAATCTTAGCTAGAAGTATACAAAGTGACTCTAAAATTTCTAAAGTTGGAAGTTTTCATGCAAATGTGTACAAAAAGTCTTAAAAATTCTACATACTACAAATTTAAATGCTTAACCACTCCCCCACACTTAAACTTAACATTGTCCTCAATGTAAATTGACTCTTCCAATGTAAAATCAAGATGAGAAATTTCTAATATGATATGCAAAACTAATAAAAATTAAAAACTAGAAATAGAAATACAAAACCAATGGGTTTCCTCCCATGCAACGCTTGGTTTAAATTCGTCATCCCGACTCTCTACTCGCCCATATTACCCCTCCAGAGGGAGCAAATCCTGAAGTTCAATTACATCCAAATTTTCTGTAGGGAAATTTTCATAATATGGCTTAAACCTATGGGAGTTGACTTTGAAGATTTTCCCCGTCGTGAGACTAGTAACCTCAACTGCATAAGGAAAAATATTAGTAACAACAAATGGTCCACTATATCGGGACCTTAACTTACTGGGAAATAGATTAAGACAAGAATTAAATAAAAGAACTTTTTGCACCACAACAAAATTCTTTCGAGAAATCATCTTTTCATGGAAAAGCTTAGTCTTCTCCTTGTATACACGAGAACTCTCGTAAGCATCATTACGTATCTCCTTTAGCTCATTAGGTTGTAACTTTCTTTGCTTCCCCGCTTCATCATACTCCATATTGCACATCTTTACCGCCCATAAATCTTTATGTTCAAGTTCAACCGGGAGATGACAAGATTTGCCATAAACCAACAGATATGAAGAAATTCCAATCGGTGTCTTGTATTTCGTTTTATACGCCTATAATGTATCGTTGAGTCTCAAGCTCTAATCTTTCCGTGTAGTATAACGGTTTTCTCTAGAATGGATTTGATCTCACGATTTGAAATTTCAGCTTGCCCACTAGTTTATGGGTGATACAATGTACCGACCTTGTGAGTAATGTTGTACTTCTCGAGGAGAGCATGAAAGGATTTTTGAAAATGTGGACCTCCATCACTAATAACCACACGGGGTATGCCATGTCTAGTGAAAATATTTTCCTTCACAAACTCACAAACAACTTGAGAATCATTAGTAGGGGTGGCTTTCGCTTCCACCCATTTTGACACATAATCCACAACAAGAAGTATATAACTTTCCATATGAATTAACAAAAGGGCCTATACTACAACAATAATCGGTGTGAGTGACATTTGATTTCGAGCACCTATATTGCCCGTTCGTTGACATCTATCACAAGATTTTAAAAAAAATATATGCATCCTCAAATAAAGTGGGCCAATAAAATCCACTCTCAAGGACTTTGAAAGCGATACGTTTAGAACCAAAGTGACCGCCACATGCATAAGAATGAAAAAAAGATAGGATGGATTGAAATTCAGAGTTAGGTGCGCACCTGCCGATAATTTGATCAGAATCGTATTTCCACAAGTAGGGCTCATCCCACACATATTGCTTAGCTATCTTCTTAAGCTTAAGCTTTTGAAAATTATACATTGTACTAGGTACTTGCCTTGCAACCAAGTAGTTCACTACATTAGTGTACCAAGGTGTTGAATCTTCTATTGAGAAAAGTTGTTCATCCGGAAAAGATCTTGTAAGGGAAGTTCTTCCTCAAAAACAACAAGTCTACTAAGATGATCTGCAACTGTATTCTCAACACTTTTCTTATCTTTAATTCAATATCAAATTCTTGCGATAAAAGTATCCACTGTATAAGCTTTGGCTTAGCCTCTTTATTCTTGAGTAGGTACCTAAGTGCTACATGATCAGAATAAACAACAACCTTGGTACCCACCAAATATGATCAAAAAATTTCTAGTGCAAAAGCTATATCCAACAACTCTTTCTTCGTGGTAGAATAGTTTATTTGTGCATCGTTTAGGGTCCTAGATGCATAGAAAATTACGTGGGACAATTTGTTCACCCTTTGACCCAAAACGGATCCAACTACATAGTCACCCGCATCACACATCAACTCAAACAGTAATCTCCAATCAGGTGACTTGATAATTGGTGCAGTTGTCAACAATTCTTTCAATCTGTCAAAAACATTTTTGCAACAATTTGCATATCGGTATTGAGATTTTGGAGAAATCCTTGATAAACCTCCTGTAAAACCTGCATGACCAAGAAACGAGCGAATCTCCCTCGCCGAAGTGGGGTATTGTAAGTTTCTTATTAGGTATATCTTTTCTTTATCTACTTCGAGCCCTCGAGAGGACACAATGTGACCGAGCACTATACCATGGTTTACCATAAGAGACATTTCTCCCAATTTAGAACAAGGTTAGTGTTTATGCATCTTTTAAGCACACGTTCAAGATTTTTTAAGCAAATATCAAATGAATCGCCAAAAACACTAAAATCATCCATAAATACCTCAATTATGCATTCCACGTAATCATAAAATATACTAACCATACATCTCTGAAAAGTGGCGGGTGCATTACAAAGATCAAACGCCATTCTTTTATATGTAAATGTACCAAAAGGACAAGTAAAAGTAGTCTTCTCTTGATCCTCCGGTGCGATTACAATCTGATTGCATCCCGAATAACCATCTAGAAAACAATAATATGAATATCCCGACAACCTCTCTAACATCTGATCAATGAAAGGCAAAGGAAAGTGATCCTTTCGGGTAGCAGAATTAAGCTTTCTGTAGTCTATGCATATTCTCCATCTTGTTTGAACTCGTGTAGGAACAAGTTCATCATCTTGATTTATGAAAACGGTAACACCATATTTCTTTGGTACCACCTGTACTAGACTAACCCATTTGCTGTCATAAATTGGGTAAATCACCCTCACACTTAGCAATTTGATAATCTATTTCTTTACGACCTTCATCATTGGGGGGTTAAGCCTACACTGAGCATCATGTACTGGCTTTGCATCGTTTTCCATTAGGATTCTATGCATGCACGTTGATGGACTAATGCCTTTTATGTCAGTCCAACCAATAGTTGTTGTATGTTCTTTCAGAACCCTAATCAAGCGTTCTTCCTGTACTGCTATGAGATTCTATGCAATAATCACCGAAAGATCTTCTTTATCACCCAATTAAGCATACTTTAAGTGATTGGGAAGAGGCTTCAATTCTAGTTTAGGTGCCTGCACAATAGAAGGTAAAGGAACCTCATCAGTCACGGGTAAGAAATATAGGAAAACTACCTGTTTTAGCTTCTTGTAATATCGTTAAGGCACCACACATCTCCACTAGCTCTTTGGATAAATCAACGTCCAAGTTCGTCTTCCCATGGATGTATAATTCAATGCTATTACATAACACAACTTCAAGTTCACATTCAATATTCAAATCAAAAATTTGTTGTGCTAGCGAACCAATAACATCGATAGAGAAAGTGGAGTGAACATCACTAGGATAACGCATGGATTCAAATATGTTGAAATGAATAATCTCCTTATGAAATTCCATAGTGAATATACCACTATCAACATCAATCATCGTCTTTGCAGTTTTCATAAACGGTTTCCCAAGTAATAACAAAGTATGTGAACTATTTTCTCTATTCTGCATATTCACAATATAGAAATCAGCCGGAAAGATTAACTTATTCACTTGAACTAACACATCCTTCATGAGTCCCTTAGGATAAATGTTGGACTTTTTTGCTAATTAAATAATAATCCTTGTCTCTTTTAAAGGTCCAAGATTCAAAGAATCATAAATATCGGCTGACATAACACTTATGAATGCTCCCAAATCAAGGAGCACGCTTAAACCTCTTAGTACCAATAGTAATTGGCACCGGAAAGCCTCTAGAATCCATACACTTTGCAGGCATCTTCTTCAACAACATAGCCGTAGCACTCTCGCCCACCTTAGTGACTTCTTTAGGAATCAACTTACACTTCTTTGTACACAAATCCTTCAAAAACTTGGCATATCTAGGCATAGTTTTGATGACTTCAATATATGGAATGTTGATTTGCACCTTTTTGAAGATATCCATGATCTTCTTATCTTGAGGGTCTTTCTTGGACTTAGAAAAACGACTAGGAAGGAGAGGTGGTATGGTAAAGATAGGAATCGTGTCCTTAGGTTGGCTGATTGAGATTGGATTTTCCTTTGGCACGGTATCTTCCTCTACTTCCTTTTCTAAGTCACGATTAACCTTATCTTGATTTTGTGGCTCTTCAACTTTCCTTCCACTCCTTAGTGTTACAACATTGACGTGCTCTCTTGGGTTCACAACAGGTTATCATGGCAACTTTACTGATGCTTGTATCTTCAGTAGATTCACATCGGACGCCAATTTCACCATTTGAGTTCGAATATCCTTTATCTCCATATCCTGGTTCTTCAGAATTGCCTCCTGATTCTGCATCATAGCCTTCATCATCTCTTCTAGACTGGAGTTCTGAGTTTGTGGTTGAGGTTGGAATTGTGGTTGTTGAAAACCACTTTGTCTCCCATAAGCTGGTCTCATAACAGCTGCAACTTGCTTGTTCCCGTAGCTGAAATTTGGGCGATCTTTCCAACCGGGATTGTAAGTATTAGAATAAGGATCATACCTCGGCTTATGATTAGGAAATACAACACTTACCTTAGCATCATCTTAGTATGTATGAACAACTGCAGAAGCTATCGTTTGACCATCTTTTCCACATTACCCATTCGTTGCTCCACATGTGAGAAATCCCGCATCTCGTTGACTCTTCTGATACTTGAGTCGTTTCTAATGTAAGATTGTTGAGCATTCGATGCCATACTCTCAATCAAACTAGTTTCCTGCGAAATCATCTTTTTCAGTTAGTGAAACACCCGCGGCTGCATCAATAAATTCCTCTGCTCCGGAAGTAATCCTTCATAAAAGTATTGAATAATACATCACTAAATGTGGCGTATCCGAGAAGGCATTATAGTGCTAATGCACTAATATGCCGTGATGCATGATTTAGAATGCATCACTGAATGTGGCTTATTCGAGAAGACAAAGTGCTAAGGCACTATTATGCCGTGATGCATGATTGAGAATACATCACCAAGCCAATGTTGCATAGTGAGAGTGCATCGTAGTGCTAAGGCACTATTTTGCCGTGATGCATTATTGAGAATGCATCACTAACCAATGTTGTTATTCGAGAGAGCATCATAGTGCTAATGCACTATTATGACGTGATGCATGATTCAATGCATCACTAAGCCAATGTTGCGTAAGTGAGAGTGCATCATAGTGCTAAGGCACTATTATGCCGTGATGCATTAGCGTGTTCACTTGTAGCTTACCCGAGAATGCTTCGCTTGGATTTGGCAAGAAAGTTTCATTTTCGGCCTTGTGCAGTCGATGGATGTCCCTTGTCCTTCTTATACTTATTTGTAGAAATGAGAGTAAGACATATATAGGGAGGGGACGTTAGATGAAAAAAAATGAAAGCATTCCTATTTGTAGCTTACCCGAGAATGCTTCGCTTGGCTTTTGCAAGAAAACTTCATTTTCGGCCTTGTGCAGTCGATAGATGTCACTTCATATTCTTATATTTATTTGTAAGAATGCGAATAAAACATATATAGGGAGGGAGCTTTGCTTGAATGTGCATGAGCGATAATGCACGTATAAATGCGATATAGCCTATACGTTGGAGCATACTTGATGCATAAGCATCAATATGCTTGTAGCTTAACCGATAAAGCTTGAATGTGCATGGGCGGTAATGCATAATAGATACGCGAAGTGGCCAATATGTTGGAGCATACTTGATGCATAAGCATCAATATGCTTGTAGCTTAACCGATGAAGCTTGAATGTGCGTGAGCGGTAATGCACATATGTATACGATGTGGCATATACGTTGGAGCATACTTGATGCTAAAGCATCAATATGCAGATAGCTTATCCTATAAATCTTGAATTATGCGAAAGCATCATTCAATCGTGCTACGTATTTGAGAATGCATATTTGCATAATAAATAGCGATAGTTATGCACAAGCTAGTGCATACCTTGCGAAAGTCCTTAGGATGATACGGTCTAGGCTTTGCTTGGCCTTTGGCCTTGCGATGAAGTGGAATCGAAGTTAACCTTGCCTTAATAGGCTTAAGTTGCTAGTTCCTTTTGAATTGACCCTATGATGAACTACAATCATGCTTGATCCCTTCAAGGTACGAGTTGGGTATGTAGGCAGCCGCAATGCAATGCATTGAGGTGCAACGCCTTGTCGCTCATATCATCTAATTTAAAGGTGATTGCGACATTATGGTAACTCGTATCATCTGGCTTGGCAATGCTAAGTCCAGAGATGATTGTTGCCACACTTGATGAGGTAGTTGCAATTCCATTTGATGGATGTTCGTACTTCCTATCAAGCTATTATGTATGAACGGAATATGTTTGGTTGCTGCACTCTTGGAAAGAGCAAGATCAGTGCATGCACCCAGTGCTTAGTCAAAACAGAGTTGGTGAAGCGAAAAATAGGCCTGAAATGGCCTAGCTAGTCCAAGGCATGAGTTAGGCCTGGACAATGCTTGAAAATATGTGATGCTTGCCAAAGGCATTCACCATTCGCTTTTATGGCCTTGCACCCTTAGCAGAACAAGGGTGAGGTGGAACGGTATAAACGTAGCTTGAATGATGTGGGAACTACGTTTCGAGTATAATGCTTACAAGGCATGCTTGGAAAGCAAAATTCTACCTGCACTTTCCAGCGAGAAGTTAAGCTCTAAGGTCCGGTTACTCTCTTTTAATCGCGCATCGGGAGTTCTGGCCTGCCCAGCGCAACGCGCCGGAGGCAGAATTTTCCAGTCCATGAAAAATGGTATCAGAGAAAGTTCCGAGAAAACACTAGGGACTGTGAGTTTTGGACTCGTCAGTGAACATTTGTAATATGACTACAAAATTTTCATTCAAAGGAAATAGAAAAAGTTGGAAGAGTAGGCCAACTGTTGTGCGAAAATAAAGTGGATAATTCAGGCCAAGTGCCTATACAAAAAAGAAATTGTAACTTGCTAGTTACTCCGCTAAGATTTGGAGGGGATTCACCTAGTTCTGTGAGTTTGCCAGAAAACCCGTTTGGAACGGTGACTGGTATCCGACTACCCTTGGCACTGGGAATGATCACCCCACACTCGTTGGAACGGTGTGCGTTTTCAGGTTGGATAGCTCCCACTTACGATTGGAAGATCGTACGAGACGATGGCTTGCATCCGAATGCACTTGCATTAGAGTTTGGTCCTCATAGTACTACGCTAGGAACTGCTTATCAATTTGCGATGACTCTTTTCAACCTCTGTGAACTTTGGGGATTCTTAAGTGTATGGAATGAGACGTCCACTTAAGATCTCGTGTTGAGTAAATTCTTTTCCATTCTTAAGCATGTGGTATGGGACGCATGCTTAGGGATCCAATTTGATTTTTCTCAATAGAATTATAAAACCATTGTTGATCCTCGAGCATGCGGAATGAGACTATGTTCGGAAGGTCTCAATTGGCGTTTATGCCAATTGTGGGCCCTATTAGGATTCTGAGATATGCGGTATGGGACGCATATTCAGAAGGTTCTAATTTGTGCTCATTATCAAACATTGGACCCTTGTAAGATATTTTTGCATCATGGAATGGAACATATGCATAGGAAACCTTAATCGATGAAGCTTGTCCACAATAGTTTTAGAGTTGAGTTAAATCTCGGGGACGAAATTCTTTGAAGGTGGTAAGAATGTAACACCCGTAATTTTCGCATGGCACTTACTCATGGACGCGTCATGGTCTGGGTTGAAGCTTCATCCTAAGCTTATAAAGCTTACCCAGATATACATTAGGGTGTGGATGCCTTGACCCCGAATTATAGTGTTAAGGCCCTATTACGCGTGATGCGTATTCGAAGAATGCACTATAGTGCAAAGGCACTATTATGCCGTGATGCATGATTTAGAATGCATCACTGAATGTGGCGTATCCGAGAAGGCATTATAGTGCTAATGCACTAACATGCCGTGATGCATGATTTAGAATGCATCACTGAATGTGGCTTATTCGAGAAGGCATCATAGTGCTAAGGCACTATTATGCCGTGATGCATGATTGAGAATGCATCACCAAGCTAATGTTACGTAGTGAGAGTGCATCGTAGTGCTAAGGCACTATTATGCCGTGATGCATTATGGAGAATGCATCACTAATCAATGTTGTTATTCGAGAGAGCATCATAGCGCTAATGCACTATTATGCCGTGATGCATGATTCAATGCATCACTAAGCCAATGTTGCGTAAGTGAGAGTGCATCATAGTGCTAAGGCACTATTATGCCGTGATGCATTATTGAGAATGCATCACCGAGCCAAGAATGCATCACCGTGATGCATTAGCATGTTCAATTGTAGCTTACCCGAGAGTGCTTCGCTTGGCTTTGGCAAGAAAGTTTCATTTTCGGCCTTGTGCAGTCGATGGATGTCCCTTGTCCTTCTTATACTTATTTGTAGAAATGTGAGTAAGACATATATAGGGAGGGGACGTTGGATGAAAAAAATGAAAGCATTCCTATTTGTAGCTTACCCGAGAATGCTTCGCTTGGCTTTGTCAAGAAAACTTCATTTTCGGCCTTATGCAGTCGATGGATGTCACTTCCTATTCTTATATTTATTTATAAAAATGCGAATAAAACATATATAGGGAGGGAGCTTTGTTTGAATGTGCATGAGCAGTAATGCATATATAAATGCGATGTAGCCTATATATTGGAGCATACTTGATGCATAAGTATCAATATGCTTGTAGATTAACTGATGAAGCTTGAATGTGCATGAGCGGTAATGCACATATAGATATGTGAAGTGGCCAATATGTTGGAGCATACTTGATGCATAAGCATCAATATGCTTGTAGCTTAACCGATGAAGCTTGAATGTGCGTGAGCGGTAATGCACATATGTATGCGATATGACCTATACATTGGAGCATACTTGATGCTAAAGCATCAATATGCAGATAGCTTAGCCTATAAAGCTTGAATTATGCGAAAGCATCATTCAATCGTGCTACGTATTTGAGAATGCATATTTGCATAATAAATAGCAATAGTTATGCACAAGCTAGTGCATACCTTGCAAGCATGACCGTAGTTCATCATAGGGTCAATTCAAAAGGAACCAACAATTCAAAAGAGAGTAACCGGACCTTAAAAGTTAAGCTCTAAGGTCCGGTTACTCTCTTTTAATCGCGCATCGGGGAGTTCTGGCCTGCCCAGTACAACGCGCCGGAGGAGGAATTTTCCGGTCCGTGACAATTCGACTTCAGCTCCACTGTGTCAGTTAGAGAAATACACAATTGTTGCGAATCTAAGCATGGAGATGTCAACTCTCGTAGCTTCTTCTTTGGAAGTGGAGGATCACCCATCTTTTCTATGTGATCTTCCTCTTTATCCTAATCTGAAAATTCACTTGGTGAAGAACTAGGAGGAAGCGGATTATTCACTGGTCGAACCAAGTCTTTTAGTAAAGTGCATGATCGAAGACGTATACCAATGAGACTTGGTTTGCCCTCTTTAAGCATTCACCAAAGAGAATATTCCTGAAACCAAAAATATCTAGAAAACAAAGTTAAAAGTTAAAAATAAACTTAAAAACAAAAATAAATGAATTAATCAATCATAAACATTCCTCAAAAATTACAGATATCCTAACCATTACTAGCAATAGATCAATCAAGAAACTGATTTAGTTGGCCACCTAGAACAATCAATTAATCAATCATAAACATTCCTCATAGTAAAAACAAACAATAATCATGTGAAGAACTTAGAATAGATTCATGTATCAAATAAAATCATGTTTAGAACTTAGAATTCACCCTCAATTAATTAATCACCGATGACCACAGCGGCAACCACTTTCTCCTCTTCGAAACCAACGACCACCATAGCTCAAAAAATTCATTCCAAGTACAACCCAATCATTTTGATTGCTCAATCCCCTCTAATACACTATCTGTTGCTCGACAGAACAACCTAAACCATCATTAATGGAAGCAAAGCTCGAACACAGGGAAGAACCCTAATTCTTCTCGAGTTGACTCTGTTGGAAATGGTGGCTGCTTAAAGTAGAAAAGTATGGTGCCATTAGTGATATTTAAAAGATAGCAGCCTTGAGTAATAACCCTGGTGCCTTTCTAAGAGTTCAATACAGTGCCACCCCTTAGTAGAAACGAAGGTGTCCTTAGCACTTTCATTAAATCTTGGTTGAACTGTCAATTCCGGGGAACCGACAAGCTTAACTCCTCTTTTTGCCCATAACTTTCTCATACGAAGTCAGAATGACCTCGTTCTTTCGCCGTTGGCTTCGTAATGTAATTTTATACAAGACGAAAAGTAGAAATCCTGGAATATACTGAGTTATACTGGGTCTTTGGCAATTCTTCTCTTGTAAAGCTCCATTTCACTTGTTTCAGAGATGTAACCTAATAAAACACATAAACTACAAAAGTAATACTAACCTAAAATGTATAAATTATGCACTTATCATTTATAAGCATCCATGTTATACATATAAGAAAGTAGTTAAGAAATCTTTACGATAATAGAACCGCTCTGAAACCCTAGCTTTCTCCTCTTGTGTTTTTCTCTCCGCCAAGACTTGCAAAGTAATAAAAAGGTATCTTCTTCATTTATTGGGAGTATTATTATATAGCGCTCTTGTTATCTAGGGAATAAAATCCTTTCGGGCCCATGTTCTTCCCAAAATAGAGTCAAAAAACGTACCAAAAACGTCCCAAAACAGTGTCAGGTTCGGCTACTATTGTGTATGGATTACTGGCCTAACCTGACAAGCTTTATTTGCTCCAAACGAGTGTCAGGTTCAGATGCTAATGGGATTTGACTTAGTGGATGAACCTCTCTCTGTACACTCTTATTTTCATCGAAAACACACTCCAAAGTTCGGCTATTATCCTTGTTTGACTTATTGCCCGAACCTTCTCCTGGACACTTTGTTCAAAACTCATTCTTAGGTTCGGATACTATCATACAATCAATTTATAGACAAACATATCTCTGTAGACTCGTGGGAAAACTTGATTTTTCATCTCCAGGTTTGTCTACTATTTGAACCGAA
The DNA here is from genome assembly GCA_023531435.1 of Papaver californicum. Lineage (NCBI taxonomy): Eukaryota > Viridiplantae > Streptophyta > Magnoliopsida > Ranunculales > Papaveraceae > Papaver > Papaver californicum. The sequence goes on along the minus strand of JAJJMC010030977.1, from coordinate 13,624,858 downwards.
TGATTACCAGCCGAACCTTCTCTGTAGACTCAAATTCTCCAAACTTGTTTTACCCAAAACTTCTTCGTCCGATATCAGAATGACCTTATTCTTTTTGCGTTAGCTTCGTATTTCAATTATATTCAAGATAGAGGTGAAGAATTGTTGGTTTTAATAGCTTCCAAGTGGTCTTTATTTGTAGACCATTTCCTTAGCATTTTTGTAGCAATTTCCTTGATTTTGGATGATTCACCTAAAATAAGACATAAGATAGAAAACAAACGTAATAACAAGTAATATACAAGAATTATAGCAAATATTAGTATGGATTTGACACTAAAATCATGTGAATTATGCACTTATCACAATACAATATAATTTTATCTCTTTTTAGTTTCTTGATGGTATCTCGAGCAGGACTCGATCCTTTTTTGTGAGATTTTTTTTTTCTCTCTCAATTTTTTTTTTTTTTTTTTTGGTTTAAAGGTTCAACCAAAAATATTTGAAAGTGAAATTAGCACTAGCGGGAGATTATCATCCGTGTTGGTTAATGGTAATAATTATGTTCTTTGGTCAGGAATAATGACTTTGTCTCTCGGTGGAAAGAAGAAGTTGAGTTTCACCAATGGAAACACAATCTTCCCTACATCTAAAGAAGTCGAAATATGAGGAATGTATTTCAAATGATCAAACAGTTAGATATTGGCTTCTTAATTCTATGGAAGCGTTTATTGCTGGAATTTTACATTTTTCAATTCAGCCAAAGAATTGTGAGAAGTTATAGCTGAGTTTTATGGTAGTCAAAACAATGCAGCTCGCATATTTGAGTTGAAGTCTGAAATTGCTATGGCAACTCAAGGTGAAAATCCTTTACTGGAAATCTTGGAAATCTAAAAAGGATGTGGGATGAACTTGATATGTATCGTCCACACACAACTGATGCGAAAGTTTTTTTAAAAAGGGAAGAAGAAGATAAAAAAATTTCATTGCTCGTTAGCTTGAAACCAGAATATGAAAATATCAAAAGTCATATTCTTATGAATTAAGATACTCCTTCTTTATCGAGTGTTTGTGTTGCGATTCAACGAGAAGAAATTCTCACAAAATCAATGAATACCGATTCTAGAAATGTTTCTGAAACAATATAAGTGCGTTTTTTGTCGAAAAACAAGACAAGCCGATATTTTGTGGTACACATAAAGGTAAGCAAAATTATAAAAACAAAAAGAAATTTTAGTGTGATCATTGCAAGAAATCTAGACATACTTTCGACCGTTGACGGATTTTACATCCTCACCTTAAGAATAACTTCGACAAAAATAAAAAAGATCATGCCGCCGTAGCAGATGGTTCACTTTTAATAAATAATTTGGCGAAACTTCTATTGCAACAATTGAGTAAGTTCGTTCTTTCTGATTCCGGGCCTTCGTCCTCTACAGACACTTCAGGTAATTCTCACGTTTACCTTACTTCCTTAATATATAAATTTAATTCTTGGATAATTGATTCAGGAGCCACTGATCATATGGCTAATAACTTAACTGATGTATATGATTTGATACATAAAACTGGTAAACATGATGTTTTTATAGCTAACGGTTCAACTGTTCCTGTGCTAGGAAGTGGAAAAATTAATTTCTTTCCTGACAGTTCCACTTTTAATATTCTAGTTGTCCCGTCTTTTCCGGTTCGATTATTATCGGTCGGAAAAATCACTAGATCTTTAAATTGTGATGTTATTTTCTCATCTACTTCTGTTGTATTTCAGGATTGAAAAACCAAAAAGACGATTGGTGAGAGGATATATTCTCACGTCCTTTACTTATTCAATCCTACTAATAAAGCATGCCATACCAGAAATTTGATTTAAAATCATAGTATGCATAAACGTTTTGGGAATCAATCAGATTGTGTTTTAAGATATCTTTTTCCTTCTATTTCTATTGAGACTGGTGTGTGTGATGTTTGTCAGTTTTCTAAGTAAACTAGATTGTCGTTTAATAATTCATTATCTGTGTCAGCGAAATCTTTTAAACTTATTCATTCTGATTTGTGGACTTCACCTATTGAATAATATGATGGTTATAAATATTTCGTTATATTGTTGATGACTATTCTCGTAGTACTTGGATATATTAGTTAAAATCCAAAGATGATGTTTATTCTACTTTCCAATTTTTTCATAACATGTTAACTAACCAATTTGGCGTAATGGTTAAAAATTTTAGAATTGATAATGGAACTGAATACTGCAAGGGTCTCTTGCCGAAATATCTCAGTGACCATGGCATTATACATCAAACGGAGAAATATAAATAACTTTAATTTAATCTCTCACCTCCTTAGTAATAATATGCTCAATCTGACTAAAATCTCAACTATGAGATATTCTATTAATAAGATCAATCACCTTCATTGGTCTTTGACCAAGCACATCATCAGGAATGATCTCAGAAATGGACTTGTCACAACACCATTTATCCTTCCAACCATCAATTTGATTTCCTTGTCCTATACATCATCCCATACTACCCTTAACAAGGTCTTTACCTTTAAGAATATTGCGTCAACACTGGAAGCCTTATAGGGGTTGAAGCATTCCAAAAAGAAACATTTTTACGATATTTTTCCTTGAGCAAATTATTAAGAATAAAAGAACTTTCGTTAGCAATTTTCCACACAGTTTTGGCCAGAAAAGCAATATTCTGGAATTCCAAATCTTTAATACCTAAACCAGCATAACAAATAAAAGTAGAGAACCTAAACTACAACTTCAATGATGTCATTTGATTCCGTTATATTTGGCCCAAATCCGTGTAGCCCATATGAAGCAGAGACAAAACTCACTAGATACAGTGTGACATTGAGTTGTCCGTTTCATGTACAGAGTTACAGTTATACAGTATATATGTACCGCCGCCCGTTCCGGCCTCAGATTTAGAGAGGCCACGCCCACAGATATAAAAAAAATGGTAGATGGTGTTGAATCTGTTAATAAATACCTATTAATTGTGTACCATAGCGTTGCAGTCACATTATTAGGTAGCATATTGGGTATGGTGGGCAGGATATGGTCTATTTCGTCACCCTACTCGTAAAATGGAGGATAATAAAATTTTACTCGCCATCCTACCTGCCGTTGCAGCAGGTAGGATCCTACCCAAACATTAAATGACGGATCAGGTAGGGTGGGTGACGGATATAACCGTGTTTGTTCTCACATAAGAAAATTGAAAGAAAAAAAACCAAAAATTGATAATGACACACCTTCTCTAACAATCACCGAACACCATTATAACTACCACCTATAATAGCCGTGACGGCCGTCGTCGTAGCCATCACCACCACCTTCAATAGAACTGTGACGGAATTAAATCTCAATCTACACGTGTTCGAATACTATGAGAGGAGTATCAAATTATAATAAAACGAGAAACACTGAATCAAAACTCTTTGAAGAGTACTGAAACAGACATCTGAAACAGGCATCATCAATGCATGATTGACACGTTAGTTGCAGGAAAGCATGGCACACTGATCGAAGCAGATAACTTCGTTACATGACTGACACATAGGTTGCGGGAAAGCCTGATACAGTAAAGTGAACTGAAAAACATCGATGCATGAGAGACACGTCTCATCTGTATACATTGCGGAACAAAAGAAACTAAAGCATGACAAGTCACTCTCAATGGCCACATGTCAGACATGCCATTCTAATAAGACCGCAACGTTCATCCAAATCCAAAAACAACAACTTGAGTACAAATCCGCAGAAGAGGTGCAGGACATCAAGCGAGAAACTAAGAGAAATAAGAAGTACGCATACTAAGTCTTGCGGGATACACTACGCTCCAAAGATTGGATAAGAACTAATAGTTGAAAAGTTAGATTGGAGGGACCCATGAAATTTGCTATAAATACCAAACTCTCAAATAGGAATAGAGAGGGGAAAAATTTGGAGAAAATTGAACATAAGGAATAGGAACAGAGCAAAGAGTTTAGGTATGAGACTTGTGTTAATTTGATAGTTTAACTGTTCTTTGATTATATGGACTTTAATTATGTATTTGATATCTATTTGTAACATATATACATGAATAAAAATGATCTAAGTCTTTATCACCCGTGGATTTAGACAATTTGATTGTCGAGCCACGTTAAATCATTGTGTTGATGCTTGTTCAATTTGTTTACATGTTATGATTTCATTTTAAGAGATTTTAATTTATCATGTTTTTGACTCTGATGGTTGTGATCTAAAGACGTTAGATTTTTGGTAATCACAAAAACATCATTAAATTCTTAATCTTACCAATTTAAGTTACGATTTTAGTTTTAGAGTTAGAACGAGGTTTTTATTTTATGTTATTTAGATCGATTGGGTTTCAGTTTTTAATTAAGACAAATTAAGTTACAAGTTTAATCTTATCCACGATATCAATTTCGAAAAACTATTACGTAAGTTCCACAAAATTAGTTCAAATCCTTGATAAGAACAAACCTTAGTTCCTTTCCAATTTGATATGGTATAATATAAAAACTTTATAACTAAGATCCATTTGCATATGCAGTATTATAATAAGGGTAGGTGGTGGTGCGGTCATCATTGGTATTTTTGTTGTTAGAAACTTTATAATTAGTTCGTTTCTGTTGTTAGTGATAACGAACAGTTACAGTCAAAAAAATTGGTATTTCTGTATTAGGGTGGTAGCCGAGAAGAAGGTGAGTTATCATTACCTACTCTCGATTAGGTTTATAATTATTAAGTTTTTAGACCGTGGGTGGTATTTAGGTAAAGCGTTGATGGTATTTTCAATTAACTTTTCTTATAAAATATTAACGGTTGGGACGATGGATAAGGTATTATCAAGGTTATAATAAGTCATTATATAATTGGGCGGGTATGGTAGGATAATGTTGAGTTTCATCCGTCACTAGGGGTGCACATGGTACGGTTCAGTTCTGGTTTTGACCCAGCCACAACCGAAATCAATAGTTTCGGTTTTTTAGTTTTGAAAACCGATGATTACCATTAAGAAATTCAGTTCGGTTCGGTTTGGAACCGATTCGGTTTCGGATTTAAACCGGCCGGTTTTGGTAACCGAAAATTTACCTGCAATTCAATAACACTGACATCTTAGCTTCATAGTTGTTTTTTGTCTTCAAGAACATTCTCAACTACTCATACATCCACAACAAGACCAATTCCACCATCATTCACAGTATTACAACAACCTGCAACATCTATAATTCATCTAAACTAAAAATTCAACTTCATTACCATCTCCATTTTATTACACTTACACCTGCAAATCATTTATCTAACTTCAATCATTCTTTTTCTTCTTCCATGTAGTTTCAATACAAGTTTAACTATAACTACAACTCTAATTCATATTCATCTCAATTCTTAACTTCATGCAACATCAATTCCTATCAAACCCTAAGTTGCAGAAATTCAATTCACATAATTTAAATTCAAAATAAATAAACTTAATTCAATTCTTATTGTTTCACCTCTTCTTGACGTCCTGAATTCAATTAACCTCAGCATACCATCAATTTCTTCCTTTAATCTTTCTCTGAATTTCCCACGAACCCTAACTTCTCAATTCTTCATCAAAACAGCTTCACAACCTTAATTAAACAACAACCCTTTTGTTCTTCATCCATCAATAGCTTAATACCCTTATCAATTTCAAATGAATTCAATTTAATTTGAAACCTTAATCAAAATTATTATAGAAACCCTAGCTCTTCAATTCTTCCCAAAATCATGTTTCTCTCGGTCATCGACTCTTCAGCTTAACATGACAATCTTCTCCTTCGTCTCATGTAATTAAAACTCATCTTTAATTATTGAACTCCATCATTAACACCAACTCACAAAAAAACCTAATTAATTTCTTAATCTCTAATCGATTTTCTTCATAACTCACAAGTCACAACAACATCAACTCCTCCATCATCCATACATCTCTATAAATTGATTCTCTTCAATTTAATTTTCACACTCATCTCACAATCACTCGTAGATGAATAACAGAAGAAAAGGAGAAGAAACTGAAGATGGGAAATGAGGAGCCAGGGAGAAAGATTAGGTTAGGTAAGTTTTTTACTCAGATCCAGCCTATATTTAATCAGATCTAACGACATATATTAATCGGTTTAAACCGAATCGGTTCGGTTCGGTTTTAGGAGTGAACCAAAACGGAACCGGGATCAACCGGTTTTCTTAAATCTAAAACCGTTGATTATCATTAGATTTTCGGTTCGGCAGGGTTCGGTATTTTAATGGCACGGTTCGGCCCGGTTTACCCGGTTATTCGGTTTTCTGTGCACCCCTACTCATCACCTTACCTATTTAATGGTAAATAATAAAATTTTACCCATTACCCTACCCTTCAAACGATAGATAGAATACGGATAGAATAAAATCATAAAGGATAGAGTAGAAATGACGTATATGGTTGGATATATGTACCCTAAGCATTATGGTCTTCTACTCTTCTAGCTAGCTATTGTCATACGTAAGTTAAGTCAAAGATGGGACAAAAATGAACCAAGAAAAGTCTGAACATGAAAAATCCTTCTTTTTTTTTCTTTTCCTGTTTTGCTTGTAATAAGAATGAAGTTAAATTGTCATAATGAGTAATTGAACAATGAATTGTGAATGTGAATTGAAGAAGAAGAGGAGTAGTTGTTTATTGCTAGTTATTGCCGGAACTCCCCGCTCACAATAAACAAGACCAATTCAAGGAATATACTATGTATAATTTAGTTATCAACTTACAGCTAACTAACATGTTAATATTAGTTAGTACTACTGTCTTAATTGGTATTTTAGATCGATATACCTTAACGTGGAACTATTACATACTGTCAGATCTTATTGACTACTAGTAGTATAGTTAATTAAGACCATTTAGTTAATTAAATCTTTAGCTAAATCACTAGCTAGACAAGTTGTGCCATGGATGGTGGATGATTCATCACTCTCTGGGTTACTATTGCCTTTCATATCGACCTTTTAGACCACGATAAGAGCGACTTTATTAGGCATTCGTATTTTAGTCACGTGGTTTGGCAAACTCGGTTTTACAAATAGAAAAATCAAGAAATTAGTCAAATAAATCTAATTTTTATATAAACAAATATCTCTTTTAATTCGTGAGATCTATTTTTTATATAAATAAATAATTTTTTAATTAAGTGGAACCAGTTTCTATTTTCAAATCAGTATATATATATATATAATAAATTAAAAGAACTAACTTGATTATATTTTAAATAAAAAAATATTTCACTCGGTCTAATATGAGACGATGCTCGGCCTTACCTAGGCCGAGCGGCTTAACATAAGTCGATCGTCTCATTTTGATTCGATCGACTCAACTAGCGTCTCAATGGATAAATCCTCATAAATTCTCATTTATCAATCTATTTTTTGAATTTATTCAATGTATAAATCCTCGTAAATTCCCATTTATCAATCTATTTTTTGAATTTATTCATTCCACTGTAGGATGATAATTAACAAATTAATTAAAATAATTATCCCATTAGAGTTGCTCTAGCAACTTATCAACTACATTAGGCTGTGATTGTATTAAGCATGTGGTTGGGCCTTTATTTCAGCCCAGTATTTATTTTTGCAACCAGCAAAAATATAAATTCTCCCCAAAAGAATGCAGGTAGATCCCTCATTTAAAGAGAGACAGTAACACCATACATCAATATTATGGATAGAGACATAATGTGGAGCCACTGAAAATGATATCTACCCTATTTTACACCAAAATAGTAGATACTGAACAGTGAACTCTCAAGTCTTACCAAAGCAATGTCTATCCAATTTTATTTTATTTTAAAAGCAATGTCTATCCAAATGAATGTCTACACATCTATATATATATCTGTTTCAAAAAAAAAAATCTATATATATATATATATATCTGTGGAGTCTTTTTTCCGACAAACCAACTTCCAAACAATCCATAAACACAACTAATATGTTAGTAAGGTAAAATCTTAAGACTCTGAATGTCAAGCACCATCGGAGTACCTTGAGTATATTTAGTGGCACAATTGGGTTAGAAAATTCGTATCATTGGTGGGAACCGAACGCAAGACACTTGGCAAATATAAATCATTTTGACAGTTGAGACAGATCTATGTTGAAATCTCTTATCCATATCCCTGAATTCGGTGGTGTCCAATCTGACTGACTCAAATTGGGAAGCTCAAACCTATAAAAAACAAAAATAATCAATGTAACAATTTAGTGGAAGAATACAGACTACAGAATCTTTTTTTTTCTTTTTCTTTCGAATAAAGATGAAAATAAAATAGGGTTATTTTTAAAATCAAAAACACTACGGCTTTATTTTAGGTCCACTTATTTTTTCAACCAAACGAAACCCAAGAAATCGAATGCTTTTTTCTTCCCACGCCATTGAATTAAATGAAAAAAAATTTATCGAGTAGGGTAAAGTTAAGTCCTTTTGATAAATTCAAACCAACAAATCTGTTAAATAATTTACTATTTTTAAACAAGAAAAAAGTTGGGATTCAAGTGTTTTCGGTACTCATGGATTTCACATTTCTCATCGTGTAAACACTAAACTAAACAGTAGAAGTTGATACACTATTTTAATGGCATTTCTCATTTCTCATTCTTCTTCACTCTCACTCTGCTCATTCTCTGCTTTCCTCTCCTTTTCAAGCCTACTCTCACTATCAGGAGAGTAAGCCATCATATAAAAAACCAGTTCATTTCTCTGAGAACTCGATCCAATCATTATAGAAAGAGGTGCTTATTTCATATTTATACTTATCTTGTGATGAGCTCACTACTATGCTCGACATATGCATAGTTACATCCCAAACTTTCTGCAGATCGCTTAGCCCCGTTCATCTCCAGCGCAGTGGTGAAGCAGTGAGCTAAAAAAATGGGTTATTTGTCTTGTAATTCAGAGTCTGCAATCATAACTTGTGATCCATACAACTGGGACATAAAAAACAGGAAGAAAAAGAAGAGGAAAAAGAAGAAAGAACCCAAGATTAGACAATTTTCTTTTAGTGATCTCGAATCAGCAACAAATGGGTTTTCTCCTAAGAGTTTTCTAGGCAAAGGAAGTCATGGAAGTGTTTATAAAGCTGTTCTTGATGAAGGTAAACTTATTGTAGCTGTTAAAAAAACAATTCATTCTTCATTACTTCATCCAGATAATGAAATTGAAATTCTTTCTCGGGTTCGAAGTCCTCGATTAGTAAACTTATTAGGATTCAGTCTCGACATAAACGATAACAAATTACTAGTTGTCGAGTTTATGCCTAATGGGTCACTCTATGATCTTTTGCACTCAAATACTCATCGAATGCCTAGTTTGAGCAAACGCGTCAGGTATGCTCTACAGATTGCAAAAGCAATAGAAATTCTGCATTCATCGAATCCGCCTGTTATTCATAGAGACATTAAATCTTCGAATATATTAATCGATTCCAATTGGAATGCTCGATTAGGAGATTTTGGATTAGCTTTGAGAGGATTTGTTGAAGATGTGAAGCTAAAATGCACCCCACCAGCTGGTACGTTGGGATATCTTGACCCTGGCTACATTGCTCCGGAAAATCTAACTGCGAAAAATGATGTTTTTAGTTTTGGGATTCTTTTGTTAGAGATTTTAAGTGGGAGAAATGCAATTGATATGAATTACAGTCCTCCGTCAGTCATCGATTGGGCGTTACCTTTAATCAAACGAGGTGAGTATACTTCGATTTATGATGCACGAATTGATATTCCTGATGATATATCTGTGTTAAGACAATTAGCAAATTTAGCTGCAAAATGTGTGAGGTCGACAGCAGAGAAAAGACCTGCTATGTCTGATGTAGTCAAGTGTCTTTGTGGTTTTACTGAGAGAATTTCTTCTCCATTGTGGAAAAACCTTAGGAGACGCATGACTAAAGAATCGACATCTGCATCGTTGTCGGCGTCATTGTCCATTGGACACGACATGTTTGATAATAGTAAAGAGATTATTGTTAAAACAATTAAACATGGTATTAGAACATCATCTTTGAAGAATTACAGAAAGGTCTCAAGTTTCGAACCTTATTTCGATTTTAAAAACCAACCCTTCACTGATAGAATTCGAATTCGTCGTTCGAACTCTATTGGTTCAATTAGTGAAACAAAAGTGAGTTCGGATACTAGTTTGGGGCATAAACAGCTTGCTCTAGTTGAAGTTAAAACTGGGCTGGACTTGAAAATGCCTGCTCTTAGATTAAGCAAATCAAGATCTTTGAGTGTTCTGCAAAGTACGCGATTGATTCACGACAGCGAAAGAGGGTTTGTGTTTCGACTCGTGAAGAATCCTTATATCAGATCCTTAAATGTATCAAAACTTGTTGTTAGTAATGGGAAAAGTCTCCGGAAGAAAATGATTGAAGGGAGGAAATCTGCTTAGTTGTTTTCATTGCAATTTTACTAATGTAGTTATTGTTGTATACCATTGAAGAATGGAATGTATCTTTTTTTATGTAAGTTATACTATTTCCGTTTAAAAAAAGAAATTATTATTATTTTTTTAAATTAATTTATTTTATAAATTAAAATGGAAAAGTGATATTAACACTTTTTTAAAAATGGAGGAAATATTTATTATATTATCAGGAATTTCAGTTATAAATTTTCAGCCAACTTTTGTTGTACGATTTGCTAAATTTTACCCATGCCTCTAGCTACATACTCAGCACCTAGCTAGAATCATGTATGGGGTGCCAGGCCCTTAAATCATGCGTTATACAGTTTCACATCCAAATGCTCTATCCAACATGGCTTGTCTGTAAATGCATGCTAAACTCGATATGCATAAACATTTAGACTGTGATTGTATACAGTTATTATATTTCTTCTCCATAAACTTAGATGATAAAGGGATAGTTCCAGGCGAAAGAAAATGACTAATTTTAATTTACTTTTTTTGGGTCCAAAACACCCCAAGGTGAAACTTTTTTATTTGTGTCGGAACAATTTAGGTTATGTTTGATATCAAGGAAACAAACTAATTCTAAATGTATTCCATGAAAAGGTAAAGAATGATTTTTCTTGAAATTTTATAGAATTAAATTAAAAACACATTTTAAATTATAATATTATGTAGTACCATGAAATTAGATGTAATTAAACACAACCTTAACAGGGAGATAGTTAAATGGGAATTCGAAGGATTTTTAGAGAGTTCTCAAATCTATTATTAGTCAATAGAGATTATAAGAGAGTCTTCTAATCTCCTTTGTTAGTGGATAAAGATTTTTAAAGTCTTTTCAATTCTCTAAAACTTTATGTTATTAGATTGAGATTTCTTAAGAGTCACTCAAACACTCTTGTTATTGGATTTATGTTTATAAGTCATAGATTTATAGATTTTAGAGACTTTGGAGGACTTTTGTAAGAAATAGGCATGACAAAAATATCTCCTAAATAAGTGAGATTTTTGGAGATTTTGAAATTTGGGTTATTTTCTCATAAGCATCAAATCACATACAAATTTTCTTTTTATTTATTTTACAATGGTCTAGCAGCCAGACTCTATCTGTTTTACGTTCATTATACACTCATTATCTTTAATTTGTGTTGCATGATAGTACTATGTCATGGCCAAGACAAGAAAATATTGATAGAAAAAAAACGAAGAAAAATAAGAAAAGAACACAGATGGTGTGATACATATACTATTTTTTTTTGACAATTGACACGTGTTTTACGATTTTATTCATCGTACTTTTGTTAACATTGTAACTTGCATAGTAAAAAACATGGTAATATTTTGAATTTTTGATTAGATATTATACATTTTTTTGTTTCTACAAATCACAATAACTCTCTAAAAAGTCAGTAAATTTGTATCTATAATTCACAAAGACTCTCTGTAATACTCTTATAAAATCGCTAGAAATCTCTTCTCTAGATTTCCAGAGATACTCCAAGAGTCGCTTAAATAAAAAAACTATGAAATTCTATAGAATTCTCATTTAACTAGCTACTTGTAAGATTCCAACTTTTTCAGTTTATAATTACTAGTTCAAATCTATGTTTTTCAGGTCCAAAAATATATCCAGTGCGAAATAAAATTGTTTATATAAAACAGTATAAAATTATGAGTTTGGATATAAAACCTTGTTTGTCAGGATGTTGAAATTTTTTTCGTGATTTTTTTTTGAATATTTTTAGTTGTTCTTTTGTTCTTTTTTTCTTGAAGAATTTAATGTGTTCTTGGCGAAAAAGGTTTAATTTCTTTTATGGAAGAAAAAAATCAAAAGAATAAAGAAGGTATCATAGGTACGTGAAATGTATGGGCATACCAAGGTGATCTATTCTACAAAAGTATAATAAAATATAAATTGGCACCGGTTTGGTTCTTTGTTATCTTGTTTTAGACTATTAGGTGACCTTAAAATTAATCGAGGGTGGTCACAAGGTTGTACCATATCGGATTTCGGTTCGTACCGGTCGAGAGCGATACACTGGTACGCCGGTATACCCGGGAAATTTCGGTTTAAATATCGGTGGAATATCGGTGCCTATATTTTATACCTATAATTTATGAAAAAATACTAGTTCACATTTTATAACTATAAATATATTTTCACACGTTATAACAAACATTTTTTCACAAATTTTAAAAAGATATATTCATCCAAAATATATAGATCCATAGATTTCATACAAAGTTCAAACTGGAAAAACAAAAGAAACAAGAACAACTTCAAAGTTTATCGTCTAAAATACTAATTAAACAAAGATATTACAATTTTAAGATCATTAGATTAATTATAGATATTATCATATGCATATATAATTCTAAAATATCATAAAAAATATGAGTAACAATTGAAAACCCTAAAACAAGAATAAATTATTCTTTTTTAAATAAAAAAAACAAAAAAAAAACGATTGTACCGGTCAATACGGGCCAATACCGGCCGTACCAGCCAAACCGGTACAGTTTATACCGGCCGATATTTTCGGTAAAATATCGTTTACCGATATACCGGATTTCGTCTCGCTTTTCGGCCGAAACCGGTAAAACCGACGGTATACTGGCCGTACCGACCGGTATGGACTACACTCGGTGGCCCAAAAACTAGGCTTCCTTTTCTCTCTTGTTCATCTACTCGCTGGGAACCGGATGTTACGCATGTAGGTACTGGTGAACTACACGAAATGATAACAAGTTAGGTTTTCACCCTTAAAATTTATAAGTGGGCATGCACGCGCTTCGCGTGTTGGTGAGATTATAGGGAACTATTTTTAGTGTGTTAAATTTGAGATACTTATTTTTGTTATAAGAATATTCAGCAACACTTATTTCATCACAGTCATTTGGAACTGACAATAACCGTAGCAAGTTTTAAAAACTGTGGTTGTTCGGTAAACCAAAAAAACTGTGACCGTTCGGTTAACCATCATCTGCTTGATATCCGACGGTCCAATTTTCTTGGTAAATCCATCCGACAGCTTTACTGTTCATCCCTTGTTCTCTTTAAAGAGTAGATATATGATGTGACTAAAATCAAGAAAGCTTCTTCATGGTTGTTCAAAGGATATGTGATGAAGGTTAAACCTTGTCACAACTACTCCACATGTTTTTTCTAAAGTATGGACTATGGAGGATTAATCTGAACACGCTGCTAGCATACCATTTTGACGAAGTCCCCTATATGGTTGCTAGAAAAAATGGTGAAGATGTTGTGAGAATGGAGCCTCACAATAGATTCCTTAAGGATAGAGCAACATGGTTGCAATCATATCTTGATCAACCAATTTTTTTATTTTTTAAAAACTTTTTATAGATAAAAAGATATTTAAAAAAAAAAAAATTTGTTTTGATTGGTAAATAAGGGTTTTATTGGGAGGAGAAAAAACTAACTGCAGGTAGATATAAATTACCAGTCAAGCATGGATACAACATTCACTCCAAACAAAATGCTAAAGATAAAAAACTTCAACAACAAGGATGAAGCAAAACGAAGGTATTCCTAAAACAAGCACACAAGTAACTTAAGGTGGTTCGAAGACCGAAAATTCCCGAATTCAGGTTGAAGGTATAACCAGAAAGCAATAATATGTTTGATCTTTTGGATAATCTTTGTGATTGTGAGCGACTTGTAATCGAAAATTCTATGATTCCTTTCCTTCTATAATGACCATAAAATGGCAACAGGTAGAGCTTTAATCACTAGATTTTTTCTGGACCTACTTGAAGGGAAAGGCCTGGTACTTACCGCAATACCTATCGAATGCGGGATGGTCCAGATGAGCTTGCATACTGCACGGAATAAGTTCCAAATGTGGCTAGCTACACTGCAACGAAGAAGTAAATGAAAAAGATTTTTTGCATAATTAATTCACATATAGCAGTGATTGACCCATATATGAGCACACATAAGTTTACATGAGAAATGGCAGCTTCAATCCATTTTCTCCAAATCGTACCAAAGCTCATTCTTTTCATCAAATAATCTAAGAAAGACCAAGCTACATTATCGTAAGCTTTTTGGAAATCAATCTTGCACAAGATACTAGTTTGTTGATATTTTTGAAATGAGTTGATGCATTCATCGGCAACAATGGCTCCGTCCATGATTTTCCTTCCCTCCACATATGCAGACTGTTGGTGGTTGATGATGTTAGGTAGAACTGCTTTAAGTCTTGTTACAAAGACTTTGAAATGATTTTATTGATGCTACTCATTAAGCTGATGGGTCAGAAATCGGTAATGAGTTCAAGATCCTGTACTTTTGGAATGAGTACAAGAAACGTTGATTTGAGTCTTCAATCGATCTTTTCCTGGTGAAAATCTCATTCATCACCTCTAAGATGTCTTCTTTCATGAAGTCCCAAGATTTGATAAAAAAAAATAGGCATCCCATCAGGTCCCAGGGCTTTCTCCTGCGCCAAATTAGTTAAGGCGTTACAAATTTCTTCCTCCATGAATCTCTCTTCTAGCTTGTTAGCTTCAACAGCTGAAATAGAAGGAAAATTGAGTCCATCTAGTTGAGGTCGAGAGAAAGTATCTTCTTCAAAAAAGACTTTGATAACAAGAAACCACCTCTCTTTTCTATTACTGTTTACAAGAAACCACCTCTCTTTTCTATTACTGTTTTATCCCTTGTAACTGCACCGTTAACTTAGAAAAAAAATTAGATCTTTATTTGGCTGAAGCATACTTGTGAAAAATGAGTGTTATTTTCATGCTCTTCGACCCAGTTAATGTTAGCCCTTTGTTTCCAAAGTCGTTATCCATTTGGGTTAATTAGACTTTGGTACTCAGGTTTTGATCAGATTTAATGTTTGGTTTAACATTTGTCCAATGTTAGTGTTTGGTACCTGGACTAACGCTGACAATAGTTGACCACGTGAACTGATGACGTATCTTATTTTTCCGTCAATTAAATATTGAATTAATAAAAAAAAATAAACTTTATTAACAATGACAAACCAAGTCCCTAACAGATTAGTTCTTCAAACACGTGTACGGTTTATATTAGATCTTGTTCCATCTCAAAGATGAACGGTTACGGCCGACCTAACTATTATAACCATCCCAAAACGATTCCATTCCCTAATCAGTTTTCTGCTTCTCCGCCTCCATTTATTAGAGAAGAAGATCTGAGAAAATGTTGAGTGTTTTCGGAAGTTGAAGATTGTGATCGTGATTAACTGATATTTGAGTCAGGGTTATTAGTAGTACGAAGTTATTCAAGGTCTTGTTACCACTGTTCAATCGATTTCAGTGGTAAGTGGTTCGATTTCTTTACCATTTGTTTTTTGTCTGTACTAGATTCATAATTTATGATATCAATAGTAATTATAAGAGTACTTTATGTGTTGGGTTTTGTTTAATCTCTTCAATTTTTCGATTAAATTAATTTAGGGTTTATAAAAATTGGGGATTTTCGATTTGGGTGTTTTTAAATGATTGAAAAGGGGAAATATAACATGGGTTTCTCGAATTTTGTTTGTTTTAAAATTTTATTTTATTTTCACAATTTTATCTTTATGCAGTATTGTCATTGGTTTTTGATTAAAGTATGAAGTAATTTTTACTTTTGTGTGATGGTGATATGCAAAAATAGATGGTTCTGAATTCCCTAAGTTTTACCCCACTAAAGATGGTTATCTGGTAGGGACAAGTAGGGCTAAGAGGGATCCTGATAAAAATGTTAAAAGGGTTGATTGTTTGTTGGAAGAGAAATTAGATTGGTTTTCTCAGTTACACAAGTATGACTGGCCAAGTAGTACTACAGGTAATCAAGATGGATTTGTTTCAAGTCAGGGGGTAATGTAAATGTGTGTGGGGGGGGGGGGGGGGTTGTAAATGTAGAGAACAATGTAAATGTGGACACGAATGGTGGGTCTAATGCATTTGGATCAAGTACTATTGTAAATGAAGTTAGGAAAGGTGTAGAAAAGGTTAGTAGTGGAAGAAAAGTAAAGAAAGTTGTTAAGAAACGTGTTAAATTGGTGGGTGGGTCAAGTAATGCTGTAAATGATTGTATTGGAAATGGTGGTACTGGTACTCAAGTAGAACCAGCAGTAAATATTGATGTGGATGGTACCCCTGTTGAGTCAGTTACTCAAGTAGAAACAACAAATGTGAAACCAACTAAGAAAAAGCTAGTCAGCATTGATGATTGTAGACCTGGAGAGGAGTATATCTCTGCTGGTGAGTCAGACCAAGAAGAAGAGCAAATAATAGTTCCACATGAAAACTCCAATGATAAAGAAGATGAATTGACTGACCAGTTAGCAAGTGTGATTAAGAAGAGTGCATAGTATAAGGATTATGTGAAGGAGACAGGCAGAGTTTATGAAGAGGAAGAGTTGAAGACTTGGAAGAGTAACACAACAATATTGGACAAGATATTTGTTGGGAAGGAATGGACTTCATATCTAGAATGCATGGATTACATTAAGATCAGAACATCTTTCATAATTTTGACATTGTCCAGAAGAAAAATACCCATATTCAACAGCATTATGAATGCAAGAACAAACCAAAATGAAAATGGAATGTATACTGCTCCAGGATTTAGGATAAAGTGACATTTAGGTGCAAGAATGGTGATTTTGAGCACACATGTACACCAACACATGGAATCAACAATCCCTTAGCCATTCAAGGTGTGAAATAACTTTTGGCTTGAATTTTTCTAATTTATTTCTTGATTTTTTTCCTAAGTTATTTTATATTTTCACAACACTGTTATACTTATTTAGTTGTGATGTTTTGCAGGTGGGTATTCAGGGTTATGTTAGATGTGTTCAAAGCTTATCCAAACTATAAACCAAAGGATTTCAGGGATGAAGTGAAGAGGGTTTATCATGTAGAGATCTCATACTAGAAAGCTTGGTATGCTTGGCATATGTGTATGAAGAAAGTTTTTGGTAACTACGAAGACAGCTATGCCATGATCCCTGAGTGTTGCAACCAAATACTAAAGAGGAATGCAGGTAGCATTGCTAGTTGTGCAACAGATGAAAGTGGTAAGTTCAAGCATGTATGTATAGTTTATAAGTGTTATGTGGATGGTTTTAAGAATGATTGTAGACCTATTCTAGGTTTAGATGGGTGTTTTCTGAAAGGTAAATATGGTGGTGTGTGTTTGTTTATCATGTCATTAGATGCAAACAATGGATTGTTTCACATTGCTATTTTCTTGTGTAGAAAATAAAACAAAGAGAATTGGAGGTGGGTTAGGTACTTTGTATAGAAAAAGAGGCAACTTGTTGGTATTGGGATTCCAGGAGTTGATATGAGAGGTGGGAATGGTGGTCCAAGAGGTGGTAGTGTTAGAACCAGAGGTGGTGATGTACAACAAAAAAGGAAAAGAGTCACTGAGACTGCATCATTGTCTGAAACTGCAGATTTTCCTGAGCCTGCAACATTGCCTGAACCTGCAGAACTGCTTCAACCTGATCTGCCTTTACCACCAAGAAGGAGAAGAAGAATTCAAAGGGCTATAGGTAATGCCCTTAATAGAATTACTATTGAACTAACTGATGATTTATCATTTATGCTTTAGGTTGCTTAGTTATTATCTTTTGGACCACTGCAGTTGCTAAGGAGTACACGTTTAAAGGTTGTGAACAACATATGCAGTTGCTAAGTTATTATCTTTATTACCTACTTATGATAGATGACAATATCTTAGTTTTCATTTTTATCATCTTCATTACAACTTACTAGGTTCATACATCTTCCAACACTTTCTAACAAATTTATTGAAACTTAACCTTCTTACATGTTTGACATAAGTAGTGTATGTTTCCAATAGATTCTGGTTTTGTGGAAGTGAGAAGCTTCATCTTACCATCACAACATGGATCTGTGCATGGTAAGAGGTTGGTTTTGCAGTTATAAGCCATGTGATCAGCTTCCCCGCATGAGTAATAGTAAAATTGCTTCTCTTTTAACCACTTTTCATCATCTGGTAAAGTTGGTGGAATACCTTGGTGTGAAGCTACATAAGCATCTAACCAGATGAAAACTCCACAGTAGTTGCACTTCACATAAGTTTGAAATCCATTTTTTCCTGTTACTGCTTTTCTAAGAAACAGGTACCCCTTGCGATTGGTGAGTGTGTATTTTGTACCTTCCCAAGGACAATCTCTGGCAACATGACCAGCAGAAATACATAGAGAACACTTGCTAATTGGTGATGAGCTTGAACCCTCCATTATATATGCTTTTGTGTGAAAAAATTTCAAGAATTGAGTTGTTGAAGAAGAAGATGAGAATTTATAGGCGATGGTGGTGAAAGTAGGATATCTACAAGTTCTTTTATAAAGTCCAGCCAACGGTCATGTTTTTTGAAAATTTAAAAATCCGACCGTTGGATATGAAGAATCATAGCTGTACGATATATATTAGAAGGCAGGTGAGTTTTTAAAACACTCACGTGTTAACGGCGCTGTTAACGGCATTAACTATTAATTTTTATTTTAAAAAAGTTCTAAATAAAAGTCATTATTTTACATTGTCAACTCGGGTCAACTGTCAGTCCAGGTACCAAACACTAACGTTAGACAAATGTTAGACCAAACACTAAACCTGGACAAATGTTATTTTCATGCTCTTCGACCCAGTTAATGTTAGCCATTTGTTTCCAAAGTCGTTATCCATCTTGGTTAATATTTTGAACTTTGCCTTAATGTTTATCTCTTTCTCTACCAGATGAGTGTTGTCAGGATCAATAAGTAACTTTGATTCCACCAGTTGAGCAGAAATAGTATTATTGCGAATTAAAGCATCAATTTTACCAAATACTTTGCGGTTCCATATCTTCAACTTTTCTTTAAGAGCTTGCATTTTTATTTTATTTTTGCAAGGATAAAGCCTGGTGTGCCTACAAACTTAAAAGAGTGCCACCAATTTCTCATGAGATCCATAATAGTAGAATCCCGAAGCCACATTTTACAAAACGATAAGGAGTTAGACCCCAACCATCATTGTTAGTGGATAATCTTATTGGGTAATGATCTGAAAAAGGTTTTAGATGAGTTATTTGCTCAATTCTGTTGAAATGATCCTCCCATAAAGAATATAAGAGGAAAAGATCTAATTTACTCCAAGAAAAACTACTACACCAAGTAAAGTTACTGCCAATGATAGGAAGGTCTATGCGTTCTTGATTTGAACTAATGAGGCAAACTTCTTCATGTCACGGGTATTAATAAATCTTGTGATATTGAATAAGTCTTCATAAAGAACCCAAGGATCCTTCCAAAGATTTCGAATATCCCTTAGCTCTTCCCAAAACTGTTTTTTTTTTATGATTTAGAACAGGACCATAAACATTAGTGAGTAACCAATCGAAATTCTCAAAACAGAAATGACTACCGATAATGAGAAGGCACATAACAAGAAATTAGCAACCACAACTTTGTAAGTACTTCACACAGAGATTTACAATTTAGAACATGACCATAGACATTACTGTATGGGTTTTCTCCGATCCACCAAATTGAACCTTAGAGGCTAGTGTGGCTAGAAAGTCAGCATGTTTGTTGTTGTTACAACCGACGTGGACTATTACTGCTTCGTAAAAATGAGTTAGTAATTTATGGGCTCCTTTCCTTTGAGGGGATAGGGTTACCTCTTTAAGCGAGTATACTTTATTCATCTGATTGACCAATAATTTCGAACCGTCTCTTATATTCAGGTGTGTTTCTCCTGCTTGTTTGGCTAGCGAGAGACCTAATAGGAAAGATTCGTACTCCGCCGAATTGTTAGTGCACTTGAGTCGAGCTTGAACGAATACGAGAAGACTTCTCTAGATGGGATACTAAGACAAAACCGGCTCCCCCGTATTATTAATAAGAGTAGCAGAACCATCAAAGTATAATATTCACGTCTCCTCCTAGATGGCAGATATCTCAGGAAATTATTCGGGTATGTCTTCGTGTAATGTGGTAGTGTCTTTACCTGGGAAAGCTGTTAATAGATCTGTTATTTCTCGACCTCTTACTTCTTTTAGGGAGGAACATGTTATATTGAATTATGACATTTGAAGTAACCACTTGGCCGACCTACATATTAACGCCGATTTTGAGAGTAGGAATTTGATAGGGTCGGCTTTAGCAACCAGTACTACTCTGTTTAATAGTAGATAGTTCCTGAACTTCTATATATAACATGAACTAGTGATAGGCACAATCTTTGAACTCAGGGGTATCTAAGCTCAGCATCTCCTAGCGTGCGACTAAGGTAATAGATTGGGTACTCAAATCCCATGTTATTCTTCTGAGCTAGAAGGGTCCCAATAGCGACATCATGAGAGGTCGTGTATAAAACTAGTGATCGCTCGTGTACAGGGGACCTCATGAGCGCCGGTGATAACAATAGTTGTTGGATCTTGCAAAATGCTTCTTATTGAAAGGGTAACCAGACATAACTTGCCCCCTTCTTTAGTAATGGAGTGAACGAAACGATGAATTGAGCCAACCCTGGAATAAAGCGCCGGATATATGATATTTTTCCCATGAAGCTCCTAAGCTCTTTCATAGTCTGTGGCGGAGGCATAGTGGTGATGGATGGAGTCTTGGATGAATTTACTTTGATTTATTTTTTTTATTTCTTGGAACCTTAGGAACTTGCAAGACAAGACACCAAAAGCACATTTCAGGGGATTGATTTTCATCTTGTATTCGCGTCATCTTTTAAGAACTTGTTGTAAAACCTTCGAATGAGAACTCGAGTCTTGGACTTGACGAACACGTCGTCAACATAGTCTTATACTTGCACGTGCATCATGTCATGAAATATCGTTGTCATGACCCGTTGATATGAGGCATCCGTACTTTTCAGGCCGAAGGGCATCACAGTATCCACGAGCATGTCTATGTTGGGAGTGGAAAATTATCCTTAGGGAAACACTTGTTCAGGTTCCTGAAGTCGACACAACACCTGATTTGGCCATTCTTCTTCTTGAAAAGCACAACATTGGCTAGCCAAGTGGGATGTTGAATAGTTTAATAAAGCCCGCAGTGAGAATTTTTTGAATTTTAATCTTAATCTGCTCTTCGATCTTGTGCCTGAATTGTCTTGGTTTTTGCTTGACAGGTTTGGAGACAGGAATAACGTGCAAATGATAAGTGCCCAACTTGTCGTCTATGCCATGCATTTCTTCATAGGTCCAAGAAAACAAATCTTGTTAGTCTTTTATAAGGTTCATAAGCTCTGGTCGTTCGTCTGGTGATAGAGTTGAGCTGATAGAGACAAGTCTTGGTACCGATGCTGATAATCTTGGTATCAATCAGGCTTGCAAAAGTAAATCCTATTAAGCCCATTAGCAATGAGAAACACCTATAATCCTAAGTGGAATTCATTTTTATTCTGAACTAGATGGTAGAAGACCTCGTCGCGAGCGAGTAGCCTTTTAAATCACCTAAATCCAAGGTCCGAAACTTAAAATATGTCCGAAATGGCGAAAAGTATCTGAATAGGGCACAAAAACCCATTTCGGTCCCACTGCGGGTCACTTTGTACTTTGGAGGGTTTTGTTATTAAAAAACTCTATTTTTTTTATTACTTAGCCTCTTAGTCTTGCTTGGATGTGAAGGAAAATATTTCATAATTATGGAATGAAATCAGCATATTTGATAATAATTTTAGTAATGAAATTTAGGTATTTTATGTGAGTCATTAGATCATTTACTTTTAATCCGATGGCTACCGCTTATTCATGAACACTACAAATATGAGAGATTTTCACAGGCTTAAGGGGGAATTTTGGGTGGAAAAAATAGTGGGAGAAAATTAGAGATAAAAATTAGAATTAATATTTGCAAGACTAGGATCTTCGGAGCAATTCCAGACGAGCATTTCAATGGTTTCCTTTGTCACAGGTAACATTATACATAAGAAGCAAAAACATGAATTCACCAACATTTAATCTATTATACATGTGATGTAACATTTTTTATTTGTTTTCGTTAATGTGATGCACATGACGATGAACGAGATTATTGGCAAATTAGATGAAGGAATGAAAATCAGATGGTACAAACTTGTCTCCCTTTTTACTTTTTGCAACTTAAACTGGGGGTGTTCGGGAAAAATTATCATTATCAATTATGATTATAAATAATCATAACTTGAAAAATGATTATAAAATTAATAATTATTATTATAAATTTTAGCAAACAACTTGTTGAGATAATTGATTATCTTAAAAAAAATAAATCATTTATATGATAAGTTGTTTGGTAAATATGTTTTTCATTATCATTATCATTTTCTTTTAAATTAGAAATACACAAATTTAACCATGATTCAATACATCAACAATTTGATCACAGCTGATCTCAGTATTTAAATCTATACATGGCATCGGCTATTTGATCTCTCATGTGGTTTATTTCACTTCTTCTTTGTTGATGAGCATACATACCACTAAATGCGGGTTCATCGGGCGAGGACGTATCAACATCTATGACATTATCTTCATTTGCATAATATGCAAATAGTTCATCACACCTGGACTCAATCCTAATAAAATTATGAATTGCACATGTTGCTACTAAAATTTGTACTTGAGTGCTGTATGGAAATGAGGTTGGATCCCTCAGAATTGGAAAACGAGATTTGAGAACTCCAAAACTTCGCTCGATTGCATTCCTTAACGAGGAATGCCCAAAATTAAATAACTCTTTTGCAGTGAACCTTCTATTGCTTCCTCTTCTACGGTCGTGCAAGTGGTATCGAACTCCTCGATATGGAGCGAGAAAACCAGGCATGTTTGGATATCCAGCATCAACGACATAGTACTTTCCTGCAAGTAAAAAAAGAACATCGAGTTAAGAATTCTTGGTCATAAATATAAAAATCATATTCAAATTTCAATATTTTGATACAACTATGTACAGGTCAAAGTTTAATGCCATCAATGTAAATGAACATACATACATGCTGAGGTATTGAAGAAAACCACACAACCAGGTCTGTTTTGGACCTGAACTTATACCAATGAACATTCAAAGATATTATACTAATGATGTACCTGTCCTTTTAATTCCTAAGGAACTTTCTTTGCAGATGCTTACATGCAAATATATTCTAAAAAGTTCAAAGGATTATGAATCACCTCTATAAATAAAACATTTGTTATTTTGTTTATTATCAACCAAGCAAGGGCAACCTTAATCAGCAAGGGTAACATGAAAGTGCGTTTTAAGTTTTAAAACACCTCCACGGGGTGTTGCGTACACCAAAATTCTATAAAAGAGACGAAAAGAGCTACCAAGTCTAACAGAGGGAGACCCAATCAGATACAACTAATAAGGTCATTCCGGCGTCTCTCCCAAGGGATATGACAACAGAAACGTTTCATATACGAGCCTCAACAGGTCATGAAGTATCACTACAACGTTATCCGGAACTCATGTATATATTACCCGGGCAGAAAACTCTTTTTTACATTCCAAAATGTAATGTATGAGTCATTCATGCTTTGGAAAAGTAATAACCAACAACGAAAAGTAAAGCACAGAAAATTCAGATAAAAACGAACCCACAACATATTTTCTCAGTATACTCTACCAGGAATAAACTTTAGCAAATGAATGTTCTTGGAAAAACAAAATATAAGAATTTAAATCAATAAAAATTTAGAACACTGCACACTACATTAATAAGCCATCTAAGCACTGTCATGGATGGAAACCCGCATTTCTCTAGAGGATTTGTAGTTTCAGCTCTTACAAACCACAATTATGCTATTTGGTTTATTATCAAGCAAGCAAGGGCAACCTTTCTAATCACCATGTGTACAGGTATTCCTTTAATTTTAGTTGTTAACAGAAACACTTATTCGGATGCAGAAAAATCCAACTACATATGCTTTAAAATTAACTGACCTTTAGGGGCATGAGGAAACATGATTCTTCTATTACTCAAAGCTTACCATAAAATTCTTGAGTCATTTGCAGACCCTTCCCACCCAGCATAAATATATGTGAACGTCAAATCAAAAGAACATGCCGCCATAACATTATGAGATATATTTCCTTTCCTATCAATGTAAGGTGTTTGTTGGGCGAGTGGTACAATGACTTTAATATGAGTTCCATCTATAGCGCCAATGCAATCCTATAAAATAGGTATGGATATCTACAACATAAGTTAAAAAACGAAAAGAAATAAAAACAAGACAAAGCTGTGATAAATATCATCTATGTACCTTGAACCATGGGTAATATTTAGTGTTGTTGATAATTTCAACTGGAGTCTCAGAAAAAGAAGGAGCTTTTATGAGTTCTTTCGAAAGTTCCATGATAGCTCCCAATACTTCATTGAAGTATCTACTTATAGTTTCACCGGAATGTTGAAATCTTTCTTGTAACATTCTGTTATGTTCATTGTGTCCAATGGTGAGAAGAAAATTTCCAACTGCTCTTCTATAGTAATCCATCGACTGTCATGTAACAATTCCCTTTCTCTTAGAATATGAGACAACCTTAGAAAAAAAAAATTCTCCATGCGATACTGCTCATAACATCTGCACGGATGGCCGTGCAAAATCTCTTGCATGTGTTGATGTCCCGTTAGTATAGAATTTCTACAAGGTTCCCTGTATATACGACCCTTTTGGTTCTCAATAACTGCTCCAACCACAAGTAATAAGGTGCGGTCTTCAAGCTCTTCGTCGGAGTCCATACCCTAATAATTCAGTACATATGGATAATTCAGTTGACAAACTAACGAGAGTCACAACTATGTCTCTATGGCTGATACTGTACAGAAGCTGTAGATGAAGCTCGTGGGACTTTCACAGCTACAGAAGATGACAATCTGAAAAATCCAGAAGACCATATGACCATAAGCATTAACATGGCTTACATGCCATTAAAATGTAAGTCAGTAAAGCTCCAGAGAGTAATATGCCAGCAGTGTCACTGCTTATGAAGGGCCAGGTAAAGTACCAACAGTAATTTGACTAAATTTCTAAGACTAAAATCTGACAGTTATGCACCTGATATAAGCACGCAAGTACATAAAAATCACAAATTAGATAATATAGTGGGTCTGTACATGAACAGATATATACCAACAAGTATCAAACGCAGTTGCTGTCACTGAGTGTATCCTGTTTTCTTCGGGATACTGAGCACTGGCATCAGAGTGGGGTCTGGAGGTATAAAATATGCAAAGAAATGTTCAAAAGTAAAATAAAAAAATTTCAACATAAAACAGAAACCCACTTTAACAAATTTTATAAACACTTTACTGTATCAGCTTCTACTTCTGCTTTTCAAGCACTAATTTTTGACTGTGATGGTGTAATTCTCGAGTCTGAACATTTACACAGACAAGCTGACAATGATGCATTTGCACATTTCAACTTTATATGTTCTGCTTCAAATACTAAACCACTCAATTGGGATTCTGATTTCTATGATGTTGTTCAGAATCAGATTGGGGGTGGAAAACCTAAGATGAGATGGTATTTTAAGGAGATTGGTGGAGTAAAAAATTATGATGGTGATTTAAGGAAGTCTTTTACCAAAGACATAGGCATGTTCAACGTGGATTCTGAACCTATTGTATCTCTTGAAGATATGAACGACTATTGCAAACAAAGAACCGTTATGGTTTGTAGAATGTACAGAATTTGGGCTACAAATCTTTACGAAAATTACTTTAGCAATCCATGGATTGTTATCTCTTTAGTTGCAGTATCTTCTAATTAAGAGTGTTGGCCTTGAATCTTGATGTATGTATATTGTGTGAAACATGATCAGCAATTCACCAAACTATTAACATGAAATTCAGAATATTCTAGATGGAATTCTACCTGAAAATGGCTTGTTCTATCTAAACGTATTACCCGTGTCCACTTTGATATCAGCTGTGATGTTCTTCTGTTCAGCTGGGTGTTCAAGTCTGTTAAGAATAGCTTACCTCTCTTTGTTCCAGATGAACAAATCGTCTACAGAAGCAAACAACAAGAACATAGTCAGATAATTCTGACCTCAAAAACCATGAACAAATTCTAGACTACACAACAAATCCAATAAATATGACATATTACAAAATACACAATGTACTAACTAAATCACAAAGATTAAGAATCACATTCATAATGCCAACTTACCAAAACCAAATCTATTAATAAGTGAATCCATAATCAGTAAACCTACTGATTACTTAGCATCCACAACAAACAGAAACAACCAGTTCAAATTAAAAATAAAAAGACCATTTTGACGAAGGTTCAAATGACATAACATTATCCTAATACTCTAAGAACTCTCGCAAACTCTAAGACCCAAGATTCTTCAACCATTCCTTTTGATTACTAGGATCTAGTGACATAAAAACTTGTCTCCATCCGACATCTTGAAACTTCTCCAACGCCGCCATTAGACTTCGTACACTCACGCCATCAAGAGATTGTAAATATTTGGTACAATTCGGTATGGAATAAGGGTCCTTATCCAAATCAGTAACGTATTTAGATTTTGTCGCATCAACAATAGCAAACAAAGCTTCACTTAAACCAGCGGAACCAGCAGCTCTTTTAGTCTGACCATAATCATTTGTTGCTGGAGCTTTACGTTTTCCTCTTTCATTGGCTTTCTCGTTTGAGCTTTCACTTACTTCCTCCACTCCAACAATGAACGATCCTTGCCTTGAGGACTTCGATGGAGTATCAACATCTACGGTTTCAGCGGAAGCATATGCATTAGAACCCGTTGCAGTTGAATCACCAAAAATGGTACACAAGTCTTCATAAATAGAGCAACCAATTGTCTTGTACTTTTTTTTATCCGGGTTTTCCTACATCAAAGCAATACAAATTATCTATTTCCCACAACAAATAACAAATAAAAATACAACCTATAATTACAACAAAGAGATGATATCAATTTACCTTGAGATATGCATCCCACACTCCTTCGTCATCAACTATAATTTTTTTTTCTTCGGGATCCCATTCAAAACCACTAAGGGACATAATTTTCTTAACTTCATTGTATCTACCTCTCAACACACTGTATCTATTCTTAATTTGCTCCATAGTCAGATTTTGTTCATATTTCTTGTTGAACTCATCTTTGACTTCATTCCATGCTTCTTTCAAAAAAGATTTTGGCTTCTTACCACCAAGCACTTGAGTGATCAGAAGTTCACACAAGGTTTTTTCCATATTAACAGTCCATTTGGCAGTTTCAGTTGACATTCTATTGAATCCAATTGCTAAGAAAATGTTAGTACACAAAAATTAGTTTATGCCAATATCATTCTGAGTACCTTTCTTTCAAGCAGATTGTAAAAATAACCATTCCAATTATTGGAAAAACACCCAAATCATGTTCCCATAAAAAAAAAATAGATATCAACAACATTAATCGAAATTAATCTTAACCCAGTTCACAGTAATATCTAAATAAACCAAACTAACCCTTATTTTTAAAAATCATAAAACCCAAATTTTCAAAACTCAAACAATCTAACACATACCTGTTTAGTCCAGAGTTTCTAGGGTTTGTTGTTGAAGCTTGGATTCAAACTCCTAGTAAATCACGGCTGATAAAGAAGAAGAAGAAGAAGAAGAAGAAGAAGAAGAAGAAGAAGAGGATGGGGTTGAGTGGTGAAGAAGATGCTTCAGCAAAATGAAGAAGCCGAGAGGGATGAAAGAATGAGATAGAAAAAACACGATTAAAATTTTAAGGTAAAAAGCCGATTATTTTAATTTTTATAAACTGGTTTTAACTAATTATGAAATTAATTAATTTTTTCATTTTTATTTAAAATAATCCGTTTTTATAAATGTTACCAAACACCCTATAATAAATTATAAATTTGTATAACTGATTATTAATTGATAACCCATTAAAATAATGGTTACCAAACACCACTATTAAGAGTTCATTTTCGTTGTTAGCTTAATTTGTCTAGGTTTGTCGTTAGTCATCATTAGCATAAGTAATAAAGTCCGTACGTAACATACCAAAGAAGAGTATTTGGTCTCATTTGTTGAACGCATTCATGCTAGTTAATTAGACTTGTTATCATGTCATGTCAATGTCTACTATGGCTTAGGTTCGTCCATACATATGTAACTAGTCTCTCCATCCCATGTAGTTTAGGTTAGTATTAGGTTTTTACATCTTTTTTTTTCCATTATTTATTTTTGTATAATACCAAGTGCATTATCCTGGTCATTGGTTCCATTTTGGGTTTACGTTATTTATTTAGTTAATGAGCATATAGTTGCATCGCTTAGGTCCGTTTATGTTTAAGTCCAGTCAAATGATAGGATAACACGAATAGTTAGAGGTTTTCATTGCATTCTTGTCGTACATAAACCCTAAATCTACCCTAAATCTGATTAAAAAGTATTGACGGGTCTTTTAGACCGTGCGGACTAGGTGCCTAGTACCCTCTTAGTCCGTAAATAAATCCCTGGACCATAGAATATCTAATTTGACCATGTACCTTATAAAAGGAAAATCATCGTTTTGATGACTTTTCTAACCCGGGATCTAATTCCCTTAAGTTAGGTAACGACTTCGATAATGTAAAATGTGTGTGTTTAGCTATTTTAGAGACTTAGAGATCTTAACGGGATCTGTCCTGTGGATTTTGACGATATCTATAAGATCTTGTCTGAAAAGTCGAACACGTCATTCCCTGGATCGAAGAACTCATTACCATAAATTGGGGCGTAAGGAGATGATGATGCTGGGATGCGAATGATTCTCTCGTTCAACACTGTCTTCATGTATTGATGGTAGGTTAAATGAACAACCTTGTTATCGTGAAGCCACGACCGTCCCAATAGTATGTCGTATTCAGGTTCTTTTCCGATCCCATGAAATTTCAATTTTGACTGGATATGTCCTACCTTCATATTCAGATGAACATACCCAAACGTGCTAGTGTGATTTCCTTCAAAATCCTTCATCACAATTGTATGACGCAGAATCTTGTTTTACGGAACCTTGGCAGTTTTGAGCGTCTTAAGATTAATGATGTTGGCGACGGCACCCGTATCGACAAGATCTCTCTTGAAATCAAAATCTTTGACATAAGCAGTCACGTATATGACCTCCTTCATCTATCATTTCTTCTTCAGTGAAGGTGATGTTATTCATGGATGGTCGAGATGCCACAGACACCTTTGGAATTCTTGTTGAGGACGGGGTTAGATGCATATTCGTGGCGTCACAGTTGAAAGCAACAAACACATATGTAATTGGTCTTTTCAAAGATGTATAAGCTCATATATATTCTCGATTAGATAGGCGGCTTCTTGAGTTACTGATTTCTTACAAGTAGTGAAACTCCTAATGTGATAACGACGAGAATCATCTGTTGGAACGTCATTCCCTGGTTCCAAGAACTCTGGGTTTTATATGAAAATGCCATTGCGTCCCAATTCTTCCATCAACCTATGGAGGAAAGTGAGAAACGCGTTTTGTGCGTCTTCTAGCCTTGTAAAATTTTTTACTAGGATTTCTTACCTCTGTTCGAGTTCAACCATGGTTAGCGATTCCCTTGGTGGTGGGAATACCGATGTCATGAGCATCATCATTAGCATTAGGGAAAATGGGATAGTGGGTAAGTTTATCTTTTCATCTTAGAACATGGGCTAAATTTTTATTTAGCGGGAGTTTTAAATTTTTAGCACTCATAAAATGGGTAGTTACTTCCTAAATTAGGTACGACTAGGAAAGGATTGATGTAACAAAAGCCCACTAGTTGCTACGGCCATCTAAGCCGTGACTAGAAAGCCACTACCACATTCGTAACATATAAAACATGGGTCTACTGTCATCCCAAAGAAAATATTATTCAAGCCGTATCAAATGAATAATATACTATAAAACCCTAGGCTAAGCCGTGGCAATATGTCATTAATGGCCACGGCTCACAAGAACCAGTGGCAAGAAGCCCGTGGCTAAAATTCAACGTTGTTGTAGTGGGAATTGTCTTTGAAACCCAGAGGTTGATCTTCCACTGTGGTCACCAATTTTTTTAGGGTGAAAAATAAATGTATTATGAATAGTATTTTCATTTAGGTTCGAGATATAAAAATTGTGCAAAACGATCCTAAACTAAGACATGGATGTTCACTTGTTGCTTTGGTGACAAAGGTGGAAATGATGGGTTGATCTTAGAGGATGAAAGCAAAAAAGGTTGAGAAGTCACTGTGTAATGAAATTGTAATGTATAGATGTTGAACTATAATGATGGATGGATTTATGACTATGAGTTTGATTATCTCTGAGATAGATCTGTTTTTCTCTCTCGAATTGATGAAGCCATTTATTTATAGTCTTGTAGTGAACACACTGATTTCTCGTAAGTTGTGGAAGTTGTGAAGAGATGGAGAAGTGATGATCGTGGAGATTGTGGTGGAATCAGGTTCGCTATGTCAGGAAGACTGTATGACCACTACTTTCTCACCCTCTCAACTGCTCTTAATTGTCCCACTACTTATTACCCTTTCGTCGTGGATGTGTTGCCACATCGCACGTTGTTATAAACCGCCAAACCAATACCCCAATGAGAATTCCCCCATGTGATGTATTTTGATATCTTGTAGAAAATAATGAAGTCATGGACTACTATTATTTTGGTTAAGTCAGGACAATAACCTATTAAATTAGTGAGGCAAGTTGCTTAGTTCACTAAGTGAGTAAGTAGACTTCTCAGTGTCAAGTCTAGTAAAATAGTAAGTCTAGTAGTTGTGCGCAAGCTTGCAAGTAACAAGACTTGTAAATAGAAAAAAATTGAAAGTGTTCTAAGTCAAGATGGTCATTGGTGCATGTCGTAAGTGCAACAAATTACTGAAGATATTTTCCACTAATTAAAAAGTAATATAGCGGTAGTAAGGATCGTTCCCACATAGAGCTGTGTAATTAAGATGTTATTTAGATTAGCAACTAAGAATAAAAGTAAATAACTAAGGGGGGTTGAAATATGGATTAACTAAGACACAATAAAAATATAATAAAAAGAAAGAGATGATTAGAGAGTCCTTCGTCGTTATCAAACATTGATTGTATTAGCATACTTATCTATATTTTGTTAGAAGCTCATCACCAACCGTAGAATAGCAATAAGCTCTGTTATCCCCAAAACATCTTGTGTCACTGGATATGGTAGCGCTCGACTACCAGATTCTATCCATATGAGCCACCATGAATAGGCTCTCAAGGTGTAACCCAAATGAATTCATTAGGGTTTGTGAATTTAGGTTGATCCCATCATCAAATGCATAAGCTCGGTCTGCTTACTAGTATTGTCTTCACACACGATTTCTCCACAGAATCCCTCTGCAAGGTATCGCGTTCTCTACTTGTGCAGCGAGTTATTCAACAATTACACGGATATCCTAACTTTCTACTAGCAATAGATCTATTTAGCATGCACTCCAAACAATCTAAGAATCACTCATAAACCTTCGATATAGTAAAGACAAGCGATAATGATTAAAACTCCAAATAAACTTGTATAAATAATAAAGCTTCACATTTAGAATATTGAATTCATCCTTAACCAAAAAAATATTAGCTACTCATGATACAAAGAAGAAGAAGATGATGAAGAAGCGTGGTTTCCCCCTAAAGGGGTAAAACTTAGGTTTAAGATGTCGATTGTAGTATATGAGAGGTAGAGTATAGAGATGTCTTGTTTGAGCCTTGGATGTCTTCTTTCATACCCTTCAATTCTTGGCCCTGAAGTATCTTATCTTTATAGGGTTTAGAATCCAACTCGAATTAAGTTTCCTTTATTGGAAGTTAAAAAAACGTCAAAACGGACCACATAGGTCAGCCACAGTCGACATGGTTGATTCCCATGAACTGTGCCGACTTTAGGACCAAAATAGCTCCAATTCTCTGTCCCAAAACTTTATACAGTCGGCATGGTCGATTACCAATAAATCATGCCGACTTTAGGGCTTAAAAATCCAAGTTTTATGTCCGAAAAAAGTGTTACAGTCGGTATAGTTGGGAATAATGTTGTAGATGACTTTTCTTGCTTCAGATGTTTTGTCCATAACTTCTTCGTCCGAACTCGGAATGACCTTATTCTTTTTGCGTTGGATTCGTATTTTCGTTATATATAAGATGGTATTATGAAATCCTGGACTTGAATAAGTAAAATTTTCTCTTTGGCCCTTCTTCACTTGTAATGCTTCACTTCCTTGCTCATTTTAGCACTTTGTAACTCCTTTTTTTGATGATTCACCTAATATGACACATAAGATAGGAAAAAAAGAGTAATAACAAGTAATATGTAAGAATTACAGTTAAAAAAAGTATGAATTTGACATTAGAAACATGTGAATTAGGCACTTATCAGTCATCGTCCTCTCGAGGACAGGCTAGGGGGGTCGCTGGCACTAGACCAGCGTCATAGGAGAGGTTGGCGCCATCCTTATGTTGATTCCATGAATAAGCTAGCGCTGGTACTAGGGCAGTGCCATAAAGCGCGTCCTCAGAGACTGTTTTTTATACAGTGATAGGTTAGTGACGCGTCCTTAGGGATCGGTACTAGACTAGCGATGCTTCCTCGAGGATCGGTGCTAGGTTAGGGAAGCGTCCAAGAGGGATGAAGTTGGATGATGAAGCGTCCTCAAGGATTGGTGCTGGAGCAGCGATGCTTCCTCGAGGAACCATGCCAGGGCAATATCGCGTCTTCGAGACACTGTAATTGGATCGGTACCATGACTTCTAATAACCATTTTTTTTTCGTTACTCGTATTTGGATGCTATTTCTGTTATGTATATCGAAGCATATAAATAACAAGTTGTTCAAATAAGAATTTGAATATTGAAGCATATACAGAACAAGTTCAAGGAATTCAACCGTGGAAGTTCTGCAACTTGAGACTAACTCAATATTGCATAGATATTTATTTATTTAGAGAGGCTACGGGATCAGTACAGAGCATTTGTAGTTATTTTATTTGTAAAGAGTGTATTCTTAATTCTCTTGCAGAATATGTGTAGAAGTACCAGACTCGTATTTTTGATACAACGTCAGAAATATATGCGAATATTTCTATGTTTCTTCTGTTAAGCAGAGGGCAATTTTACGATTTTCACCCTTGTCAAAAAAATCCACCATCAACAAGGTCATTCAAGAATTACTAATCAAATCCAGATTTGTGAAAAAACTTCAAACACGATTGAGCATAACTCTTACCAATTGGTATCATGTTTTGAAAGTTTCCGAAAATAATTCATCTTAGAAAAGGTCTAGTTTGATATTTTTGTGAGATAGTGTGTATCTCTGTAACTTTTGAAGAGTATAAAGTCTAGTTTCTTAGATTTAGATTTGTCTAAACCAGGGAATAAAATTTTCCACCTTGATCTTGTATCAAAAAGGAAATCCCTAGGCGTCCTGTTTGAGTAAGGGTAACGCTAATCTTCATGAAGGACTGTAGAGAAACTCAAGTGCGTAGGTTCGAGAATCAAGAGGTATATGGGCATAACTCCACTAGAGTAGCTTTGAGGGTTTATTTTGCCTCAACTATATTTCAGAATGAAGTCATTGTAGTAGGCTAGTGTTTCTAGCGGCTTAGTACAATTTGTGTTTAATCTGGACGAGGTCTTCGGGTTTTTCTGCTTTGCAGTTTTCCTTGTTAACAAAATTTCTGGTGTCTTGCTTTACTTTTACTTTGTGTATTATATTGCTTATTAAATAAAATTAAAAGTATAAGGAGGTTGTATGCTAATCAATCCATGTGATTCATATTTTCTTTCAGAGATTATCCAAGGAAATTTCTTGTCTGCGTTTATCTCTGAATTTATGTACACGCAAGGAATAAGTCCATTAGGTTCCGAAACGAAAAAATTGGTGGTATCTTGGTACCCTCTCCCTTTTCAGACTTTTCGGAAGGTCCCTCGAACATCATGGTTGATGATCTGTAACGTAACAAAATGAATTCAACTTATTTCTAAAGCTATATAAAGAACATTAAAAGTTGGGTAAATACTTGAGAAAATAAGATTGAAATATGTTTGTACGTGCCTAAATCATCCTGTTTTTTTTGAGATTTGTCATTTGCCATATTTATAGAACCCTATTATTGGGGATGCACACTTTGGCTCTTAGGGGCTTACAAGATGACAAAATAGAGTCATCTTGTAACCAACCCCAATACCCCTTATCCTAGTATTTTTCATAATACTCAGAGTGCCCTAAATTAATTAGTGATAATCAATTTAATTAGCTAAACTAATTAAAATTAGTGTCCGGATTAGATTAATTTTATTTAACTTTTAAAATCAACAAAGGGGGCATACGTCCCCCTCATTTTTTTATTTTCAGGACTACTTACGGCTAGAAATTCATCAGTTCCTAGCTATAATAGGCATGTATATGAAAATGAATAGGCTAGGAACTAATCATTTTCTAGCCGTAAATGAGTAATTCCTAGCCGTAAGTAGTTCATATACGACTAGGAATTCATTAATTTCTAGCCATAATAGGCTTGTACTCGGTATGCAAATGATAAATTTGTCATTTTCCAGCCATAAACAACAAAAAGTTACTATCCTACGGCTGGAAATGATTAATTCCTAGTCGTAGATAAATTACTAAGTTCAAATCGGCCGTAAAATACCCAACGGCTAGGAATTCATTATTTTCCTAGTCATAGATGGACTACTTACGGTCAGGAAAAGATGAATTCCTAGCCGTAGTGAGTGTTTACGGCTAGGAGTTCATTAATTCCTAGTCGTAAGTAGTTCCTGAAACTAAAACTAAAATTGATATTTATTTTTATTTATTTTATTTTATTTTGATTTTACCATGAATCATGAAGGATAAGAGAAGGAGAAGAATAATATATACTGCCATTATCATCGCCGGGTGGATCATCCAACTCAAGAATATTTCTCTCTCTGTGGCATTTTTAATCGAAAGAAGAACGCGGGACAAATTGAGATATGAAACAAAACAATCAACGAAAAATACTCTCCCTCAACACCAAGTAATGATGTTGTCGCATGACCCAATGGAAGACATCTGGAAGCCCTGGGAACCAACAGAAGAAGAGGCGTGCGAAGCGGAGGAGGAGCTCTCGGGTTTCGTCAATACTGAAAGCGTAGCCATCAAGTTCGCCAAAACGATTTTGGCTCAGCAATTCTTCGACTCGCTAGGATTCAGCTAGAACCAGACTCGTGAGGCAGCAAAGGCCATCGCATCAATAGTCGCTGGTAAAACCTACATCCCAACACCAAAGGGAGCGATCACCTTCACAGACGAGGACATATGCTACCTAGGAGAACATCTCCGACCACTTTATCTTACGGCAACCATCAACAAACAACAATTGAAAAAGGAGTTTATCGACTGAGGCGCATCTCTAAATATGATCTCGCTCCACAAATTGGAAATTCTTGGTATACAATGATCGTCTATTCGCATGCACGCTACCACAGTAAAGGGATCCAGAGGAAATACTCAAACTTCTATAGGAGTTGTCAATCTAGTAATCAGGATCGGACCGATAAGGGGTCTCACACCATTTTACGTATTGGAAGATGATATAACTTTTCATGTACTAATAGGGCGAGGATGGATTCTCACCCAAAAATTTGTGGCGTCAAACTACCATCAATATGTAAAGACGAACATGGGAGGAAAATAATATCGGATTGCCGCGACTAACAACCCCTTTGACCCCCAAGAAACATATATGGTGGACGCTGTGTTCTATGATATCCTGAAGGAAGCAGAAAAAACAACAGCAGCTGTACTTACCCCACTACTTAAGTGGAGGGACGAATTAACCATTGACGAGAAAATCGTGAAGTTGGTATTCAACCCATCCCAAATGACGACTACCCCTCCCCCGAAAAAACAAATATTGCAAGGGAATTCACATTTTCGACGTTATACCGCTTATAGCAATTAGCCGAGGGAACTCCCGAGTTTGGGCATGAATGTGTTTTGGCCTCTGTCGGTTAAGAAATGATTGAGTCAACCTCAGAGCTAGATGAAGAAATCGGATCACCTTCGGACCTAGATGAAAAACATACGGCGAAATCAACGGAAAAGTGCACCATTGAGAATATGACTGCAGATGGAATGGAGGATGTAAACATAGGAACAAAGGATGAACAACGACTCATCAAAATAAGCAGAAATTCGAATGAAGAAGACAGGAACGTGTTGGTCGTATTGTTGATAGAATACAAGGATGTGTTTGCTTTCAAATACGATGAGATGCCAGTCTTGGATTACAACATCGTCACCCACAACCTTAGCGTCTCTCCCGAATATTGACCCATCAAGCAAAGGAGCCGCGACTTTCCGCAGGAAACCGCTTTAGCGATAAAAGAGGATTTCGGGCGACTATTAGAGGATAAACTCATAAAACCCATACAACATCCCACGTTGTTAGCAAATGTCGTGTCGGTTGTGAAAAATAATGGGAAGATCAGATGTTGCGTGGATTATAGATATCTCAACCGAGCGCGCCCTAAAGATGACTTCCCATTGCCGCGTATAGACGAATTAGTAGACGCCACTAGCGGACACAACATGTTCTCATTCATGGATGGGTTCAGCGGATATAATCATATCAAAATGGCAGTCGGGGATGCGTTCAAAACAGCGTTTCAGACACCATATGGAAACTTCTACTACGTGGCATGCCCTTCGGAATAAAAAATGTCGGAGCCACCTATATATCAAAGGGCGATGATATTAATCTTCCACGATCTCTTCCACCAAAGCGTCCAGGTTTACGTGGACAACATCGTAGTCAAATCAAAGGCAAGGGAGGATCACGTCGAACATTTGAGATGGGCATTCGACAAATATCGCAGATTCAAACTAAAGATGAACAAGCTGAAATACGCCTTCGGCGTAACTTCAGGCAAATTTCTTGGTTTCATGGTGAGGGGATACAAGTAGACCAAGATAAAGTGAAAGCTATTACGACAATGACGCCATCCAAAGACGTGAAAGAATTGCAAACCTTCATTCGGAGAATATCATATGCACGACGTTTTATCCCGGGCCTCGCTCAACTTCTGACAGTGTTCCTCCCAATGTTAAGAAAAACGTAAAATTCAAAGGGAGAAGCACGCGGAACGCATTCCGTAAACTCCTGCAATGTCTAGTTAGTCCCCATGTGCTCCTTCCCCATCTCAAGGGAGAGCCCCTCTACCTTTATATTGCCTTTACAAATATGGCAATAGGCGCAGTTTAGGCACAAGATAGAGGAAATGACAATCTATCGCCCATCTACTACGTTACTCGGGTCTCGAAAGACGATGAGCTAAGTTACCCAAAGGTCGAACAAGCGTGTCTGGCCCTGATATACGCCGCACAAAAGCTAAGGTTCTACCTTTTAGTGCATGAAACTATTGTTGTTGCAGCGGCCAACCCAATTGCGTATCTCGCAACAAACCAATCTTAACAGGGAGGAACGCGAGATGGCTCCTGCAGCTATCCGAGTTTGAACTCAAGTATCAAAACCCAAGGGGTGTCCCTGGTCAAGCGATTTCCGATCTTTTGGACGCTTTTCGAGGAAACGACAACACACCAACCCACAATGATATGCTATGAGAAGTAGTGTAATCCGAGGGAGAAGGAACCTGGACGATGTCATTTGACGGGTCTTCATATGAGAAATTCGGGGGAGCGGGCATCGTGTTCGAAAGACCAACGGGAGAATTATTATCGTATGCTTTCAAGTTGGACTTCCAATGTAGTAATAATATGACCGAGTATGAAGCATGTATACTAGGATTGAGGATGGCCAAGGAACTCGGCCTCGGAAACTTAGGAGTCAAATGAGATTCTAAGTTGGTTGCTAGCCTAGTAAACGGAGAGTTTCAAGTAAAGAAAACGCATTTAACGCCTTATCGGGCAGAAGCGCAGAGCCTAATGGCCGAGACAGGGACAACAATAGCGGAGAATACAGCAAGGAGATTCAATAGGCATGCAGACGCATTAGCCACGCTTGTGGACAAGATCTAGTTGAACGGTAAAGAGGAAGGGACCGTAACAATAAAACGAAGGGGCCTACCAAGTACTTGGAGAGAAGCTGAAGCTTTCGAAGACGCGGATAATTGGCGAAAAATATATATCTCGAAGACCGTACGAGGATCGATGAAGATCATGCCATCCCGACAAAGGTGCTGAAATAATCATAACAGTCTAGGGAGCACTCTATCATAGAGCACCCGAAGGATCACTGGAACGATATCTGAGCAAGAAGGAAGCGGGAGAGACAATACAAAGGATGCAAGAAGAATCATCGGCTGCAAAGATTAGGAGTGTATTGGCCAGGCATGGTGTCCCAAGCAGCAGCTATCTAAGACAGTTGTAGAGATTGTCAAGCTCCGCCGCAACCGACATAGGTAAACTACCCGAAAGCAGACAAGCGGCACTAAGAATGCAGAAAAAGTATAGTATGTTCTTTATGAATGAATGGGTTCTATATAGGAGAAGTTACAGTAACGCGATCTATCAAAGGAAGAAGTAATGAAAGTCATGACCAAGTCGCATGACATGGAACACCAAGGAATGCGCAAGTTATTCTTACAAATCTATGAAGGAGGCTTCTACTGGTCAACTATGGAAAACAACACATCAATGCACCTAAGAAAATACTTAAGTTTTCAGACACACGGACCCCTGATTCATGCGCCCCACTCTCAGTTGCACAATATCATCACACCATAGCCATTCCATAGTTGGGGTATAGACTTGATATGGCCGATAAATCCAAATTCTTCCAAACGACACAAGTATATCATCACCACGACCGAGTACAACTCAAAATGGGTAGAGGCAATTCCATTAAAAGATTATACAGGAGAAACCATCATTTCATTCATCAAAGAACATATAATAGCAGATTCAGAGCTCCGATGATCATCAGGGCCGATAATGCCAAGTCATTTGTCAACAAGGATGCTTACAACCTACTTGATCAGTACAACACCCGATTGCACATATCCACCCCATATTATCCTCAGAAGAACGGAAAGGCAGAAGCTACTAACAAAATATTGTTGAGGATCTTGAGCAGGACTGTACATGATCATCACAGTGAATGGCATGAGCAATTATCAATAGCATTATTGGCATATCGTATTTCTAAAAGCAGCTCGACGGGAGCATCACCTTACTCTCTAGTCTATGGATAATATGCAATTCTACCAGCATAGATTGTCATCCCCAGTCGCCATGGCAAGCCACACCACGCCAGACGAGGTCATCCGTTTCACCAATATAGACACCATATAGGAAAGGAGAGCTCGCGCCGAACGTTTTGCGGATACATATAGGAAACGTGGCGCCAACCACTATTATCAAAAAGTCAGAGAAAGAAATTTCAAAATTGGCGATTTAATACTCAAAATCGCATAACACGTACAACGAAACGCTAATGGCGGGAAGTTTGCAACTAATTGGGAAGGACCCTTCGTTATTCAAAAGGCTACGGAAAGCGGATATTACCACTTAAAACGGATGTATGGGTCCAAAATTAAGACCCCTATTAATGGAAAATGACTGGAAGGCTTCCATGCATGAAATATATTGTAAGAAAATGCTTTTTTGAAATAAGGGAAAGAACTTTTGTTTTATTCATTGGCTTTAACAACTAAAACAAAACGGTCACAAGAGCGAAAGAGGGAAAAACGCCCTTGTTCGACTACTCGAATAAATACCACAATGGTCACAAGAGCGGTAGAGGGCAAAGCGTCATGTTCGACCACTCGACAAAATACCACAATGGTCACAAGAGCGGCAGAGGGAAAAGCGCCATGTTCGACTACTTAACTGAATACAATGGTCACTAGAGCGGTAGAGGGAAAAGCGCCCTTGTTCAACCACAACTAAATACTACAATGGTCACAAGAGCGGCGAGGGAAAAACGCCCATGTTCGACCACTTAGCTAAATACAATGGTCACAAAAGCGGCAGAGGGCAAAGCGCCCCTGTTTGACCATTTAGCTAAATACAATGGTCACAAAAGCGACAGAGGGCAAAGCGCCCATGTTCGACCACTTAGCTAAATATAATGGTCACAAGAGCGGCAGAGGGAAAAGCACCCATGTTCGACCACAACTAAATACTACAATGGTCACAAGAGGGGCAGAGAACAAAGCACCCTTGTTCGACCACTTAGCTAAATACAATGGTCACAAGAGCGGCAAAAGTCAAAGCGCCCATGTTCGACCACTTAGATAAATACAATGGTCACAAGAGCGGCAGAGAGCAAAGCGCCCATGTTCGACCATTTAGCTAAAAATAATGGTCACAGGAGCGGCAGGCAAAGCACCCCTATTCAACCACTTAATTAAATACTACAATGGTCACAAAAGCGACAGATGGCATAGAGTCCCTGTTCAATCACTCAACCACATACATGGTCACAAGAGAGGAAGAGGGTAAAGCACCCCTGTTCGACCACTCCACTAAATACTACAATGGTCACAGGAGCGGCAGAGGGCAAAGCGTCCCTGTTCAAAAGGATCACAAGAATGGTAGGGTACATAACATACTTTAAATATCCAGATTAACGCGTCATATCACAATAAAAGGGGAGGAGAATCCCTAGGAGTAATATACACATTCAGACGAGAGTAACACAAGGGGAAAAGGAGAAAAGTAATACAACATACTTTGGCAAAAAGGGAAATATACAACGAACATTCATGTAACATTATAACGAGTACAGAAAGTAAATAGAGAAACCCACGCGCGACCCAGATACATAGTCACGTGAGCTAATTTTCACCCATTACTTTCCATCTCTTCCCGAGCATTCACAAATGATTCCAAAAGGGGTGCACAATCGTCGTCTTTAGAACCCAAAGCTTCGGCGTAGAGATCCATACTATGCAAATACAATTGTAAGGGCCTCCACGGGATGGGTGTATCCCCTCATATCGTCCATAAGAATATCCCTTTTAAGATTATGTATCTCCAGCTTCAAGTCGGATACAACTATTTGATCAACCCAAGTTGAACAAGCATCATCCATACTTTACTAAAAAAAGAGAGAGAAGGAAAAAGGGAAGAGAAAATGAAGTTGGGAAAAAAATGGTCCCATTATATAGAAATTTGATAAACAATATTATTAGTGCCCAAAGGAAAACTAATCTTTCTTTAAAAAGGATATATATATATACACAAGGGAGAGTAAAAAAAATAAAAAAAATCCCAACATTGCTCAAAATAACCTGCCCTCAAAACACGTTTCTACTCTCAAGGAAGAGCTTGCAACACCGCATGAGCCAAGTTAAGAGCCACTTGTAGAGATCGAAACACATCCAGATACTGGAAGTAAGTTGCAACGCGACGCTCACGATAATATCGGTGATGTTCAAAGAACAAAAGGGGAAGCAACAGACCCTCGTGACGCGCTTCTTGTAGGAGATACTATTCCCACGATCAAAATGATCAAACACAACAGTCAACACATTGGACATCTGAGTCAATCGGGTAATCTTCGCTATAAACTGGCCTGCACCATATAGTAAAGAGAACAATATAATATACCAGAACAGATGGAAAGCAAGAGGACAATGAAGGTTAAAATTATAATTAACCAAATAAGGAAAAAAATATATAGAGGAAGATACAACTACGCATTCAAAATCACATTTAATGAGCATTAAAATACCAATAAACATTAATAACATTCTAGGGAATATCAGCAGTCATAGGATTAATCGTCCTGACTAGCGATCATCGTACGACACACCTCTATCTCTCGGTCCAAATCCTGCATCATAAGAATAGCATCGTTATACAGCTGACTGGAAAATAACACCGAGTTTCCGCTGCATTATGCAAGCGTTGGACATCACGAAAGACCCGATCAGGGGCATTGGCGTTAGGAGCAATCTCGAGATTCTCGTCATGTTCCCTAAAGGCAGCCCGCATGGAAGCACTATGGCTCAGCCTATGGGTCATCAACATCCCCACCTCGTCTTTCAGCACCAGAAGTCGCTCTAATTCATCCCGCTTGTCAAGCGGTGTCACAAGAAAAGGCACAACATCCATGGTTAAAGTTGATGGGACATTCTTAAAAGAAAATTGAAAGAGGAAGGAACGGGAAAGTAAATAGGAAAGGAGAAAAGAAAGTGAAGAATAAATAAGAACAAATGAAGGTTTAAATAGAATAAGCAATGGATATTTATTGACACACTGTTAATAAGGACGGTTATGAAAAGTAAATGCTCCAAGGAATTACAAATCCACAGACGGATACAATACAAAGTATAATCAAATGAACGATAAAATGCTACGATAAAAGACACCAACACAAACTAATCGTCCGACTCTGTCAACATCGCACGAAAGATTTCTATCTCTCGATCCAAATCTTTCATCATAAGCACAACCTTCTGATACTGAGAGTTGGCAGCACAACGCCTCGCATGAGCCTCAACGAGAAGCCGATTGACGTCACTCATAATACGAGCGTCAGTATGAGCTTTCCGAGCGAGCTCAAACGTTTCATGCTGATCTCTCCAAGCGGCATCCATGGAAGCCCGATTAGCTAACCTATGAGTCATCAACACCCCTACTTCGGATTTCACTACCAAGAGTTGCTCGAGTTCTTTATGCGCATCTGAGGCCATGACAGTAGCAACTACTAAAACCATGGTTAAGGTATAGCCATGTAACTCGTGAGAGCCATCCTTCAAAAAAAAAAAAGGAAAGAAGGAGGAAGAGGAAGGGAAAGAAAGGATAGAAGCAGATAAGCAGGAATGTCTAAAAAAACAAAAAAAAAAAGAGGGATAAAATTTCTCCAAGACAAGAACACTTAAATAAAAACAAATAGCATGCATAAGTCAAAACACGTGGCTGAAGAGAAAGAACTCTAAATAGGAATCCAGGATAGACACAACCACACGTCCAGAAAATAGACGTAACATTTAATTACAGGATAATCACGAAATAAATACAATTGCAACTATAACAGACGCGGCGAAAAAAAATATCCTAAAAAACTTCTACATTCAAAAAAAAAACGAAGCAACTGCAATACAGCTTCTACATCCCATTAACGCGGAGAACTCGGAGTAATTTAGCAGCACGAGGGATACCTTGATCAAGTTGCCAACGTGTCTCATTAGCTTCCAGGAGAATGCGTTCGATAATATTCAGCTCATCATTAGCCAAGCCGTATACACACATTGCCGCCTTATAAGCACTAGCGGCCAAATCACGAATAATGAATGCCTGATGGATAAGACCCGCCTTATACCATCGGTCGGCCACTTCGTTGCGAGCAACATACGCGGATTCCCATTGCGCTTCAGCATCAACTTTATCACCAATCAAGCGATGTAATTTTTATTCCAAACCATGAATAAGAGCAGATGCCGCAGGGTAAGCCATCAGGAAAGAATAACAAAATAAAAACAACACGAGCACTATTTTTAAGCGGACAACAACCACCATAATAAAATACCTGGAATTCAGATGCCACTAATAAACAAACATACAATCAAAATAAATTTCAAGAGTAAAACAACCACTTAAGACAGTTAGAATACCACAGTAAAAGTCATCAAAATCCCAAATAAGTTTTCCACAAAAGAAAAGGAGAGAGGAAGAAGGAAGTCAACCAAGTTTTTAGAAAAAGAAACACAAACATATTACAAACACTCAATACCAAGGAGAATAAATTTAGACTTCCCCGAAAGCAACCAGATACCGCTTTTTCTGCTCAAGGTTCTCACGCGCCCGGGTCACAGCATCTTCGGCTTCACAAGCCTCTTGCGTAGCTGTTGAAACATCGGCGAGAAGCTTGTTTAGAGCAGTCCTCTTTTCTTGAGCCACTTTAGACTGACCCTTTAGACTTTGCTCTAGTTCAGCAATCTGAACCGGAAGGTTCGAACGCGGATTAAACTTACTCTTCACCGTACCCTGCAACTGGGCCAGCCACGCTATGGGAAACTTGATATCTATGCCAGCTTGAATAGAAGACTCACATTCCTTCAGCTTACCAACATCAGGAGGGGCATCACGAACTCGGGAAAGCCCTTTCGCAGCTTCAAGCAAACCTTTATTCATAAAGACTAAAGTCTTCATATC
The DNA here is from genome assembly GCA_023531435.1 of Papaver californicum. Taxonomy (NCBI): domain Eukaryota; kingdom Viridiplantae; phylum Streptophyta; class Magnoliopsida; order Ranunculales; family Papaveraceae; genus Papaver; species Papaver californicum. Next base: position 13,580,258 of record JAJJMC010030977.1, on the reverse strand, counting down.
CTTAATCATACCCTCGTTCACCATATGACCGCTGCGTTCGAAAATCATCCTCTAAGTAACGGCTAATTAAGTTCGAAAGAACCTAAAATCCATGCACTAATCTATGGTTCTCAGTCGCCCCGGCTTCGTCGGCACTCACGACTAAAGGATGGTAGAAGGTAGGATCTTCCAGCTTAGTTAATAGGACAGCCGCTCCCACTTCTTCTTGAGTAGCCTGGACAAAATCATTTCCTACAAACCGCACAGTTTAACACTGCTTATGACGCTGGAAGCATCCTTCTTAAACGTCGAATTGCTACCTCGCTTCTTCATAATCTTTAAAAATAAATGGGGGGAAGAATATAAGAAGAGTATCTCTAAAAAAAATCATAAAAAATGATGATGATGAATGAAAATGAATGAATGAAACTAACCTCAGAAGGCTGAGATTAGGGGACGACGCGTAAACGGAAGAAATCTCGAAGACGACTTCCAACCACCAACGGAATAATAATAATAGTAATAGTAATAGTAATAGTAATAGTAATAGTAATAGTAGTAGTAATAGTAGTAGTAATAGTAGTAGTAATAGTAGTAATAGTAATAGTAGTAATAATAGTAGTAATAATAATAATAATAATAATAATAATAAACACAAAACAATCGTACAAAAAAGAAGTAAAAAGGACGTCTAAATAGAAAACAAAATATATATGTCTTATCAAAAAGGACAAATCCGAAATAAAGAAAGTGACACATGGGGAGCAAAAGGGACAATAATAACCATAAGGAGATAGGTTTTCATCAGAAGGCACATGGTCCTGAGATACACCAGGATGCAAATAAGATAAACCGTCACGACTACATGAACCAACCAGGCTGATAGGCGTCTCCTGAGGCTGGGTCTAAGAACGGGTAGTGTTGGCCACCATAGGATTAAGGAAAACAACATGTAAATGTGAAAAGACGGCACCACCACCCCTGGTCAAGTCAACCCCCAAGCTATGTATACGATCCACAAACGAGGAAAAAGTCGTACTTGTGATAGCCCAAGTTTTGGCCTGTAGATGAGACATAGGAGAAGCAGCAGCCAAGATAGACTGGCTAATACGCGGAATTGGTAGAATTCCCGTGTCACGTTTAGTTTTTTTAGCCCTACGACGAGGCAACCACTCGTGTTTAGGAATGTTAAAATATTCTTCCACCATAAAGGAGCGGGGTTTGTACCCACCAGAACCAGCAAGGAGACCACCCTGATGACACACAATTAAAAAAAAAAAAAAAAAAAAAAAAAAAAAAACATCATAGGAGAAAAGAGGCCCCAGACACAAAACATACTTGATCAGAAGAGCCAAGAGTTGGTTGATGAGTTTAGACCTCGCCCGACTTTTTTCGTGGTGGAGGAGGGAGCATTTATCCCTTTTTAACACCCTTTTTCAACAACTCATGATCATCCTCGGGAGTACAACAAGTAGTCAAGGGAACCAAGGAACGACCCTTTGAACCAGGCAAAAGACCAAACTCGGTAGCTATTGACTCATCTAGTTTAATACGGCCCAACGCATGCATCAACCTAAGTTCATCCGAGGATAGTACAGGCGGAGGAACTGGTTCGCGTAGAAGAAAATTCAGAGCTTGCTTACGAGTTTCTATATGAAAAGAATACCAATTGGGAGAGACAAAGAGCGCTTGCGTCGGAGAAGGCTGAAGGAAAGAGAAGAGAATCGATCGATTTTCCAAACGCGTCTCTCCTTTAAACACAAAGGGGTCAAAACTAACTTTGATATCAGCTTCCTCATTAGAATACAGACCCAGATAAAGAGACGAGACTTCTTGGTCGAACCCTAACTGTCGAGCCACGCGATCAGAATTATAGGACATTGGTACGAACCTACCCAAGTAAAAACCAGGCAATACAGCCATAACAGAGTCAAAGTCATCACTTGCCAAAGATTGCTTAGAGTTCAGGGTCACATCCTTACTCGGTAGTAAAATCATAGGGGAGAGAACCAGAACGGTCGTCATAATAAGAAAAAGGCTTGAATTCCTTGGCCACATCCATATAATTCTTAAGAGTATTCCTGGATGACCTCCCTTTTCCGCGCCACAAGGACATGCGAGGATAATAGTAAGAAGCTGGAACTATATCGAAGGTGTCATCTCCTCTCTCAATCCTTTCCTCACGGTGAATGGCTAAATCGTTAATCGGAGGAGCATACTTGGGAAAATGCTCCCTGGCCCAAGCCTGAAGTAAGTTAAACACAACAAAGGTTTCAACAATGTGACGAACGTCCACCCTATGAATGTCTTTGCAAAACAGATCTAGCTGACGAAACAAACCACCCAAGAACATAGGCACTAAAGGAAATGACATACCCCCTGACATCAGTACAGACATCGGCATGAGCTCGTTCTTAATAGTGTCACGGGGACTGTGTTCGAAAACATCATGACAAAGCTAGTAAAGAAGAAAAGCCCCTAGTTCAGCGCGAGCATTCTTTTCCTTCTGGACGAGGGATTGGACCTCCCCTTCTACGGGATTTGGAACCTAGTACTTCACCTAGAAAGGGAAAGAAGCGCATTTGTACTTGCTGACCTTGGTATTGCGGCCAGGAAGGGCTCCACCTCGAGCAGGTCGGCGTGGCACATCAACGACAGAACCCTTCATAGCATCCGTCATCATTTTCCTACCAACAGGACGAGTTGCGGCCTTCTCTCGTGCTTCCGAAGAAAGGGTTACCTTGGTCTTCCCCTTAGCATATTTTCCTGACCCGGTGAACTTCTCTTTTATAGGGTGAGCACCCTTCACTTTGGATTCGCCTTTTCTCTCCGATCGAACTTCTCGAGATTTACCTTTACAGTCAATCAAGTGAGCACATAGAACCCTGTTTGAATCGTCTATAACTTCGAAGATGGCCGCCTCATGGTATAGGTGAGATCCGTGAATCAGCAATCCCATCAAAGCCACAACATTCTCTAATATAGGAGCCGCCTCACCCCAGGAGAAAAAGAAAGTATGAACCCGAGGGATCCAGTGCGAGTTGAGTCTGACCATGTCACTTTTACATCCGACTACCACACAATAAAGAGACGCGTCTATAGCATAGTTTATTCCCAAAGAGCGGAGCATAGATGAATGGTCAGGGTTAGAATGGATGTAGGTGACCCAAGACTTCCAAAGGATAGAAGTTTCAGCTGAAGAGCGTGAATCTACAGTTAGAAGGTAATAATCCCTACGTTGAATGGCCATACGCGAATTCTGTTGAAGGCGCGAAGAGGGAGTACATCTTCCTCCGGATGCATGAGCCACTTAGGAGACGTAAAAAATGGATTAAGGCTGGGTTGGTCAAACGAAAATCAAGATAGTCGTCAGTTGGCGTGATCCGCTTACCATCTGAAAAAACTAGGGGCTGCATAGCGGCAGAAAGGTCTCGGATGCCAAGAATTTCTAGAATGGAGTATAATTGGACATCATCCGTCGAGGGAAAAGCCCCGCCATCAGAATGGCCGCTGGACTCAGACTCCGCTTGAGACTCTGTTCCGCCCGTCTCTTCCTCTTCTTCCGCTGAGAAATGTCTGGGGGAATCGTCTGACATCAAGCACAATAAGGTGAAGATGCGCAATAAAAAAGAAAATGAAGTGGTAAATGAGAGACTGTGAATATATTGTGAAAACCTTTCTTTGAATAAAGGAGGTGAGATGGTTACTTAGAAGAGGGAAACTGTAAAGATGGTGGAGCACGTCACCAACCAATGCACGAGCTTGGGACGTACGTGTTAAGGAGAGTCGAGGAAAACTACTTTAAAGAAGTACAAGTTGATTATTGGATTATCCAATGGTTAGCCCAACAATCAGGGGGCTAATGTTAATACCTGAAAAATAACTAACCATGGATAAGGGAGTCATTTCTACTAGATGGGCCTGAGCTCATCACTACCTTAGGAATTTAGGGGTTAAGCCCAGGTACTTAGAAAAAAATGTCCATGGGAATACGGGGACATGAGAGGAATAAGAGGAGAAGTCAGGATAAGACTAAAGGATGGCACTTTAGTAATAATAAGGGGTTAACGGGTGACATGTGTCAGAAGAAGATAAAGAGAGAAAGTCTATAAAAGGAAAAGTGATAGGACAAAGAAAAGATCCCCTTTTTCTCTCTCTATCCATAGAAGGAAATGTGTAGTCCTCTGTGATTAGTATTGGTCTCCCCATTATGAATTTACCCTAAAACACTAACAAAACTTCTGACAGTCTTACAGAAATGTGAGCATACTGAATAACAAAGGATAAGACTTGATGCATAACTTCCAAGGCTTCATCTACTGTAAATAACTTAGAGGATCTCTTAATTGATAACCAAGACGCGTGGTACCACATAATATTTTCGTGATACTCTCTAAAAAAGAAAAATTTAAGTTCCAGCATGTAGAAAATGAGATGAAAAGTTCAATATGAAACTAATATTCACATACCCAAAGCAGCTAGAGTTTGTACCTCCATCAATGCTAGTCTTCTGGAACCCTAGGAATATCATCAACTTTTAGTTTGGTACTTGTTAACAAATCAATGAAACAGTGAATCAATATCACAATCCTGCAATCACCAACCAGTCAATCAAAGTAGTAAGCATATTCCCCATCAATATAAAGGAAATCTATCCATATGTGTAAATGAAATAAAAGGATATTACCTACGTTGACTTTTTCTGGAATTATAGTTGATAGATAGGGCTTAAATATTTTTTATCTAAGAGTTTTGGTAAGTGTATTAGTACCTGCAGTGATATTAATCAGAATGTACTAAAAGATTTGTAAAATAATCAATAGACTCGAACTGCCATAGTTACCCATATGTTTTTACCTTATCAATCTCTACACACATACAATAAAACCTCTACAAATTTATTAAAAAAATCTACAGTGGAGGGGTTTTAATTTATCGAACTACCTACTCACGTCAACTAACTTACTCAAGTCAGGGTAGTATTTTTTCATTTATCAAGACCATAATTTACCGGTTGGTAATTTATAAGCAGATGAAGAAAGTGCTAAAAGAAATCAAGCAAATTACAACAATGAGGCAAGAAACTCAAAAGAAGAAACCTTTTGAGGTCGTCGTCGATTCGAATTTTTCCTTCCAGCATTCACTCATTCCTCAGTTCTTTCTTCTTCCTCTTTACTTCTTCCTACACAAATTTTACAGATATTTATCAGTATCTTTATTGATGACAGTTTAAGCCAACCCAGTATAACATCCCAAAACATGTATTAACTATCACAATTACCATCATGTATGTTGTTGATGAGAGTTTAAATACCCACAAGTATCTAAATTTGTTAATCTCTTTAAAAACTTCACCCAAAATTAGATTTTTTTTTTTGTTCTTTAACAGAATTTCTTAAAGTCAAAACATGTAGATCTCACCTTCATATTCCAACCTTGATGATGAGTTGTTGTTGTTGTTTTTGTTGTATCTTGATTATCATCATCTCCAGAGACAACTTGTACCCATGTTGATCTAGATTTTTCATCTCTATTTGAAGATTCTTCATTGTTCTTGTCAACTCCATCACCTACATGATTAACCCACATATCCTGATTATTGAAAAAAAAATAATGTTCAATCTACATTCAGTAACATGAAAAACTAAATTAAACTATAAAATTAAATACCAAAACAGAATTTGAAGATTCTTCATTGTTGTTGTCATCTCGATCACCTACATGATTAACCCACATATCCTGATTAATCAAAAAAATAATTAACAATCTACATTCAGTAACATATAAAACTAAACTAAAATTAAATTAAATACCAAAACAGAATAAGACTTTACCTTAAAAGCAAGAGAATCCATGTATCATCATCTGCGACACAAAAAACAGAAGAAAAAAAAAAGAATAGCAAAGAGATGAGTAAAAGAAAGAGTGAGAGTGAGGAAAGGAGGCGGTGAGAAGTGAGAACTGCAAATGAAAACAAGTAGAAGGAAAATTAGGGATTTTAGAGAAGATTTTAGGGGACAAAGACATCTTATTTCCTATTAGTCTAAATTATATCTAATGATTTTGTATTGGTCTAAATTTTCTATCAAAAAGTACAAAAGTTTTTATGTTGTTTTAAATTTTGTCTCATGATCTTTCATTGGTCAAATTTCTTTCAAAATGGGACCAGAAGCTCTAAATTTTTCTTTGGTTCACCCGTACTCTACACGAGTTCAAGTTAGTTTTCCTAAAAATCTAAGTTCTATTTTTAACTAAAATAATGATCTTATTGGTAGAGGTCACTAAACAGATCTGAATTTCTTTACTAATATATTGAAATCCCAGCTGACAGCAGCGGTAATAATCGTATTCAAATTGTAAATATGACTTTAACAAAAAAAAGAATAACTCAAAATTCAAGTTCCCTTAACATAACGTGGCAACCGTATACAGTAACTGTGTTCACTGGTTAATTTTAGAACACAAATCTAAGCTTTAGTATCCTAATTCACCGCATTATCTTTATCTTCGCCAACTTTCTACTTCATCTACAATCAAAATAGGTCACATTCAGGAACAAAATCGTAGGAGGTAAAAGTATCATCTTCAAAACTTTCAAACGGTTTTATATAGGCTGCAAAAGTTCGTGATGCCAAGGTTTTCACTTGGCAAGTGCTTTGTTCCTACTTGAATGTAGAACCTGCAAAAAAAAAAGTAATTTGCTTTCTGCCCTTTGTTCACTGATCTTCCATTGCCTTCTGTCTTCAGTTTACAGAATCGTGTTTTGGTCTGCCTATGCCTTGTGCTTTTGCAGCTCTTCGGTTCATGAAAATAACAGGACTGCCTATTATAAGTATAAGAAAAGTTTAATACACATCATATGACAGGCATTAAAAATCAGTTGAAGCAAAGAGGATGCTTTTGAGAGGAGTACCACATTAAGCACTCCAATACCTTCTGCAAGTAGTTTCAAATTTAATGATAAAAAAGTAAAAAACTTAAAAGTAACTATAATAACTGCTGTGTTTCCATCAATTGTTTTGTATTTTAGAGATGTCCTTATCAGTTTAACTCATATCCTGCTGGTAGCTATAGCGAAGCTGAAGACGTTTAGTGAGATAGATGTACTCTATAAAATTATAGACTACACTCATGTCTTCTTATTTTTTATTGTTGCAGTTTATTTTAATGTATTTATGTCCACTACGTTGTAACTACGTTTGTCAAGTGTAATAAAACTTAAAAAGTATATTCTGGTATCTCACAAGGGTAAAAACTTAATTAATGCATGAAAAAAAAAAGAATAGTACCTCAAATCGATTGGATCCCTTTCGCAAGAAGAATGTAATCAAGATAACTGTATTTCAGTAAAAGATAAGGGACTTTGAAGATTAAAGTACATACCGAGAATTTAAAAAGAGAGAAAGTCACCTCTAGAGAAGGACCAAGAGACAAATGGTTTTGTACACCATGTAGTAATGTATACTCCAACAATGTATTGAGTAATTGCTTGGCACTTAAAACAGTCATGTACATTATAAGGATTGTTACTTACACTAATCATATATGTGCATAACTAATAGCCAACCCATACCGTAACACAGTTTCAGAAGTTGTTTTACAGAATTGCGCTTGAGCAATCCCTTGAGTCGCACAACCGAAACCGCCAAGCTTATAAACACCATTCTTAATATACATATTATCAGGTTTCAAATCTGAGTGGGCAATCCCTTGCTCATGTATGAACATCAACGCCAAGGCAATCTTAACCAAGTTGCTAAATATACTATGATGACTTTTAGAACCAAGTTGCTGCAAATATATAAATTTTCCATGAATTCCTTTAGATTTTCCACGTGTTATCACCATTGTTAATTCCCTGGTTGTAGGGTTACACTTTTTATCGTCGTCAGTTTGTACAGAGTCCACCCTATCTGGTATCTATTTTTGTGAGAAATTTTAATTTTGTTGCTCAAGAAAGGTCTAATGCTAACAATTAAGACAATTATCCATCGTCAGAACATTACTCAAAATCATTGGTTAGACTAGCTAAATTTTTATTGGTCTAAATCTTCTCTAGACAGGGTCAGAAGTTCTGACATTCGAATTTTGTTCAACTTTTAATCACAGCAGAAAAAAAAATCTTAAAATTATATATACTAGGGTATAATCCGTACCATAACGGCACAGGTTTTAGTTTATCGGAAGAAATAAAATTTATTTATTTTCATCAGTACACTGGTAGCTCCCATATATGTTCGACCCATGTCGGTATAGATTTTTATTTGTTTGTGTTTGGGATCTTTTTCTCCTTCTTATACACCACTATTTTTTGTTTTTATACATCTAACTCAATTGGGTCAACTGTATCTCTTTTGTTATTACCATTTTATTGTTCTTAATCGAGATTGTGGTTGCTTACAACATCTCCTACAATTATGAACTCTAAAATCATCAAATTGACGCAAAGAAGTACCCATGTAAATACTATATGTAGTTTTTCATAGTTATTTTTTTAGTGTCGTAACTAACTCCCCCTAATTTTATTCATAAGACGAAGAACCAACCACACATGTATCATACCCCAAAGAATCCTTTGATTTCACCAATAGGCATCTGAATAACAGATTAATAAGGCGTAAAAAAGGTATATGAATCATCAATAATCCTTTTTCGGAGCCGAAATATATTTGCAAGAGAAGAAAATGATATATATATATACACGTATAATTCAAAACACACCAATATAGAATCTATTTAAAATATACAAAACATTGGAGTTATTTGAGAAGTTTGTGTTATATTCTAGCAAAGTGAACAAAAATGAAAGAAGAATTCGTTGTTTCCTCAAGGTCTTTGTAATAGAACACATAAATGACATTACTTGCCAGAATGACAATAATTGAAATTATAAAACTTAACAACACTAATCCAACTGCCCCGATGTCATCAAGATGAACCAAGATTAAGAAGACGGAATAACTCTTCGGTGCAGAATATTTACGATTATTTTCTAACCCGTCCAAGGTGTTGAAAATTCATGGAGCAAGTCAAATGCAACGTATGGTCAGGTACCTATTGGAGTGAGATGGATAGTATTTATAATCTCCCTGGCCATCACCAGCATAAACTCCATCTTGCACTAAGTATGAGTAGTAGTATTTGAAAAGAAAAGAATTCAGGAACTTTTGAGGGGGGGAAAAAGGTGGAAGATTTAACTATGGAAGTGAAATCTGCATTGATTTTGTGGGCTTCGGAATCGGACTTGTTTAAGAATATTTCTATTTTCAACATTCTATTTAATTAGATAGCGGTAGTGTCATAACTTGTAAGTCCGTCTTTTTATTTATCATGTGATGGTTATAAAACTTTCTATTTTATTATATAAATTGAACTTTTTTGTCACAAAAAAAAAGTATGAATAGTAGTTTGTATGGGCAGGTGTGGTGATCATCTCAATCCCTTGCCAGTCCCATATTAGAAAGCCCTTACAGTTCATCATGATGTAGGAAAAACAAAATAACTAAGTATTTTGGTACATGTGAAGTTAACAACACCTCGTGAACCATCATGATGGTTCTATCAGTACCTTATTTTTCATTGACTGAAAATTTCGCTTGTATGTTGTAGGCAAAACTTACCAATTTTAGTTAGTAAGCTACGATACGGTCGACTAATATAGGTAGCAAACTTTTAGCCGAACAATCATTTCTTCTTTGCCGCTGGCATTCCTATTATTGCTTCTAGCCGGATTACAGATGAGAAACAAATAAAGCTGAAATGATAGAAAGTAAAACAGAAGTTAAGTTTGTCTTACTTCTGTTGAATAAATTTGAATGTTATTTTTAGTGGGTCTTAAAATTAGAAGTTAATGGAAAAAATAAAAGGTCTCCAGTTTTTTTCTTTTCAGTTTGAGTTTAAACTCCGATGTTTAAAAGCTCTTTAATGGTCTTAAGTTTTTTTTATTCAGTGCCTATATAAAGGTATTGATGTTTTGTTTAAAAGTACAACTCAGAGTAATAGACAGAAGTTAAGTATCTTGGTGGTTTTAATTTGAGTTGTCAAATTGGTATCAGAGCGAATGGCAAATGTGACGGGTCAAATGTCTCTACCACGACTACGAAGAGGAATTATGAGAATTGGAGCATTCAAATGAAAGCTCTTCTCGGATCTCAAGATTTGTGGGAGATTGTCAAAGAAGGTTTTGAAGAACCAACAAATACGACGGGATATACAGCGGCTCAAAACAAGGCGTTGAAAGAGACACGATAGAAGGATAACGCGGCAATATACATGTTGTTCCGAGCCGTTGACGAGTCAGGCTTTGAGAAGATTGTCGGTGCAACTACTTCAAAAGAAGCGTGGGACATTTTAGAAAAAGTGTTCAAAGGGGCCGACCGAGTTAAGCAAGTGCGTCTCCAAACTCTTCGTGGAGAGTTTGAGAGCATGAAGATGAAGGAGTAAAAAGTTGTATCTGACTATATCACGCATGTACAAGTCGTGGTAAACCAACTTATTCGTAATGGTGAAGCCATAACCGATGCACGAGTTGTGGAGAAGATTTTGAGATCTTTAACCGACAATTTTGAGAATGTTGTGTGCGCGATAGAAGAGTCAAAGGACGTTGCGACGCTTACAGTCGATGAGCTTTCCGGTTCTCTCGAAGCACACGAACAACGTAAGAAGAAAAAGAAGGAGGAGACACTAGAGCAAGCACTTCAAACCAAGGCGACAATTAAAGACGAAAAAGTATTATATTCTCAAAATTTCCGAGGTAGATGGCGTGGCCGTGGAAGCCGTGGAAATGGTCGCAGCATTCATGAAGGGTACTATAAGGAGAAGGAACAGTCGAGTCAACCAAACTGGCGTGGAAGAGAACACAGTCGAGGAAGAGGCGGCCGATCGAACTATTCCAACATCGAGTGCTACAAGTGTCACAAGTATGGTCACTACGCGAAGGATTGCTACTCCGACAAATGTTATAATTGTGGTAAAATGGGGCATCTTGCAAAAGATTGTCGAGCCGATAAAAAGGTGGAAGAAACAACTAACCTGGCCTTGGAAGATGAAGAAAATGAAGGTTTTCTCTTGATGGCTCAAAATGAAGACAACATCAACAATGACACTTTGTGGTATCTAGACTCAGGGGAAAGCAACCATATGTGCGGTCATGAGTACTTATTCAAAAAGATGCAAAAGATTGAAGATGGTCATGTGTCGTTTAGAGATGCATCAAAGGTGCAGGTCAAAGGCCAAGGTACGGTTTGTTACTTACAAAAGGATGGCTTGATAGGGTCGATCCAAGATGTTTATTACGTACCAGATCTCAAGACCAACATTTTGAGTTTGGGGGCAACTCACGGAGAAAGGTTACTCGATACTCTTAGAAGACCGGGTACTACACTTGAAGGATAAGCAAGGACGTCTGGTTGCTCAAGTCGAGATGGGAAGAAATCGGATGTACAAATTGAATTTGAGAAGCGTGCGAGAAAAATGTTTGTGAGTCAATGTAGAAGACAAGGCGTCGTTGTGGCATCTTCGTTTTGGTCACCTACATCATGGGGGTCTAAAAAAGTTAGCAAAGAAGAACATGGTGGACGGGCTGCCGGACATGGACTATGAATGAAAATTTTGTGAAGAATGTGTGCTTGGCAAGCAAGCGAGAACCTCGTTTCAAAAGAAGGCAATTATCGAACTAAACATATTCTCGAATTGATTCATACCGACATATGTGGACCAATCACCCCCGAACCTTTCAGCGGTAAAAGGTACTTCATTTCCTTTATCGATGATTTCTCACGGAAAACTTGGGTTTATTTTTTGAAAGAAAAATCCGAGGCATTCGAGGTGTTCAAAAAGTTCAAAGTGATGGTGGAGAAGGCAACCGGTAACATATCAAAGCCATAAGATTTGATAGAGGTGGTGGGTATACTTCGACGGCTTTCATGGAGTATTGCGAGGAGCAAGGCATAAGGAGATTTCTAACCGCACCATACTCTTCTCTACAAAACGGTGTGTCCGAGAGGAAGAATCAAACTATTCTCTACATGGTTCGATCAATGCTCAAGATCAAGAAGATGCCAAAGGAATTCTGGGCAGAAGCCGTGCAGTGTGATGTCTATGTACATAATAGGTGTCCACATGTGAAGCTAGATGATCAAACACCACAAGAGGCATGGAGCGGACAAAAGCCAACAGTTTCTCATCTCAAAGTGTTAAGTAGTATGGCTTATGCACACGTACCGGATCAACGAAGAACGAAACTTGAATACAAAAGCAAAACGTATATTTTTGTTGGGTATGATGAGAAGACAAAAGGGTACAAGCTACTCGACCCAATAAGCAAGAAGGTGATGGTGAGTCGTGATGTGCGAGTAAACGAAGCAAGTGAGTGGTACTGGAACAATTTGACAGAACTTAACATCAAAGATGGAGAATTATCCGTTGTTGCATCAACAAGCAAACAACAAGACTCTGAAACTACCGATGATGAATATGAACCTCGACAACCCAAAACGCGAAGTTTGCAAGATTTGTATGATTCAACAAATGAGGTACACCTTGTATGTCTTTTGGCATATGCTGAAAATATCATCTTTGAAGAGGCGGTGCGAGACAAGAAGTGGCAAACTGCTATGAACGAGGAAATTAAGGCGATTGACCGCAACAACACATGGGAGCTAGCAGAATTGCCGAAAGGAATTCAGCCTATTGGTGTGAAGTGGGTGTTCAAGAAAAAGATGAATGTTCAAGGCGAGATAGAATGGTACAAGGCGCGACTTGTTGCGAAAGGATACAAGCAAAAGACAGGAATCGACTATGACGAGGTATTTGCTCCTGTCGCAAGAATGGAGACAATCCGATTACTCATTTCACAAGCTGCTCAATTCAAATGGCCGATATTTCAAATGGATGTCAAATCGGCATATTCTTGAATGGTGTGCTCGAAGAAGATGTCTACATCGAACAACCACCCGGGTACATAAAAGTTGGAGAAGAGAAGAAGGTGCTAAAATTGAAGAAAGCGCTTTACGGGTTGAAGCAAGCACCGCGGGCATAGAATACACGTATCGATTCATATTTCAAGGAGAACGGGTTCAAGCAATGTCCCTATGAGCATGCTCTTTACGTAAATAAGAATGAAGGTAACGTGTTATTTGTTGCTCTTTATGTTGATGATCTTATTTTTATGGGCAACAATGATGAGATGATAGAAGAGTTTAAAGGCACAATGACACGGGAATTTGAGATGACAGATTTGGGTTATATGAAGTTTTTTCTTGGCTTGGAGGTTAGTCAAGTAGAGACAGGTATTTTTGTATCACATGAGACTTATGCAAAAGAGATTTTGAAGAAGTACAAGATGGCAAATTGCAATCCTGTTTCAACACCAATGGAACCAGGTGCAAAACTCTCGAAGCTCGATGGAGGAGAACTGTCGATGCTAGCAAATATCAGAGTTTGATAGGAAGTCTTCGCTATCTCTCATGCACAATGCCGGATCTTTCATTAAGTGTCGGGATTGTAAGTCGGTTCATGGAGGAGCCGGTTTATCATATTGAAGGCGTTGAAGCGAATCCTACGGTACATCCAAGGAACGGTGTCACTCGGGTTGTTCTACTCAAAAGCAGAAGATTACAAGTTGGTTGGTTACTCCAGCAGCGATTGTTGCGAAGATATAGACGATCAAAAAAGTACCGCGGGATATGTGTTCTTTATGGGAGATACTGCATTTACTTGGCTTTCAAAGAAGCAACCGATCGTGAAACTCTCGACTTGTGAATCTGAATATGTTACAGCATCTTGGTGTGTATGTCATGCTATTGGCTTAGAAAATTGTTGAGCAAGATGGAGCTAAAGCAACAAGGTGCAACCGTGATTCAAGTTGACAATAAATCAACAATTGAGTTAGCAAAGAACCCAGTGAACCATGAAAGAAGCAAACACATCGATGTTCTTTTTCACTTTATCAAAGATCATGTTAAGGAAGGAAGTGTGGAATTGGTGCATGTGGCAAGTCAGGATCAAGTTGCGGATATCTTCACAAAACCGCTACCGAAAGTATTTTTCGACAAATTAAAGAAGATGATCGGCATGATGGATGGTAGAAGCATTTAAGTTTACGGGGGAGTTTTGTTGAATAAACTTGAATGTTATTCTTAGTGGGTCTTAAAATTAGAAGCTAATGGAGAAAATAAAAGGTTTTCAGTTGTTTTGTTTTCAGTTTGAGTTTAAACTCCGGTGTTTAAAAGCTCTTTAATGGTCCTAAGTTTTTTTTGTTTAGTGTCTATATAAAGGCATTGTTGTTTTGTTTGAATGTACAACTCCGAGTAATAGACAAAAGTTAAGTATCTTGGTGGTTTCAATTTGAGTTGCCAACCTCTTGTGAGAATGTTGAAAGAGCAGCAGGGCTGTTTCAACTGAAACAACAATTTAACTATTCTTGAATCTAAAAGAAATGCAGTTCATATATGTTTTCCCTAATTAGTTCAAAATGGAGACCGTGATTGAATTGTTTCTTTCCCTCTTGAACATCGTTTTGGAGTCGATTTTCCTGAAAATAGGGAGGAAGTCCCACTCAGAACTAAGATTATCACTAAATCTTAAGTAAAATGAGACATTGTCTACACAATTTACACATAACATTAATTCCTTCTTTTTGTAAGGAATGGTATCAAATTGCTAGTAGTTTCTGAAAAATTTATAACTCAATCAAGTTGATAAATTCAAACTTAAATAAAACAACAATATGTACAACACCAAAACCAAAGAAGGGAAATTCCTTACCTTAGGCCCCACTGTGATCTGACTATCCTTCACTGCATTCGCAACCTGTGTAACACGCTGCCGCATGTAAACGCCATAGTTAACTGCAAAATAATTATATTTATGTGAAAAATATTTGGAAAATACTGTTAAAAGTCAGAGAATGATAAAAGCAAATAGGAATCCTATGATTAAAGCTCACAAAAGAAAGTGAAACTTGAATAATTACGCACCTTTGGATCCTCAGACTCACCATTCAGAAACCCATAGACCATCTGTTTATAATACAATACATCAAATCAGAAATGTTAGAAGAAAACGTGCAAACCTTAATCTCTCTGAACATCAGAAAAGGTAGTAAATTCACTTTATATATTCAATAAGTAATTCTGATACATTGTACAGTTTAATTATTTTTTAAACTGCTTTATATATTAAATTTGCTAAAGATAAGTATAGGAACTCAGTATATTTATCTCTTTACCTTACTACCTCATCACGCTCTGGATTCATGTATATAAACTGATAAACAGCTTAAGAAAATGGTGTCTTCATCTATTTATCTGCAATGAAAACCAAGAAGATATTAACCTTTATTGCAACACTTATATACAGAAAGCAATACAAATAAATCTGACCTTCTCATAATTTCGCATATTCACCATCTCTAAATCACTCTATAATGGAAGACAAGGGAAATCTATCAAACTCATAACGCCTTACCTTTGCTCTTCCAGTGGATTATGATGATAAGGCAATTCAGTTCAAAGTACTATCGTTAACAAAACCCCACATGCGAGCCTTTCGTCTTTCATGGATCTTCTTCTTTGCTTGTTTCGTTTCCACTTTTGCGGGGCCCTCCTCCCAATTATACGTGACAACCTCAATCTCACTGCAACTGACATCATAATAGCTACTATTTGTAAACCCATTTCATTTGTAATTTTCATACATATGAGAATCAACCTTTCCCATCAGTTTAATCAATCAATCAAACCAACTAAATCAAACATGAATTTTATAAGTTTTACTCTTTATCTTCAAAAATCTGTAAAAAAGAAAATCATAAGAATGAAAATTACAACTAAATTGACATTTTGTTGAAAGCTTTCCTCACTGGATCTTCTCCATTAATTTGTTCGACTGGGCGAAGAAAGAACTGAACCCTAGTTTCATAAAACTCAAATCATAGAGAGAGTCATACCTGGGATTAATGGATTGATGGGGGAGAGTCATATCAGAACAGGAAGAAGAAGAAATTAGAGCTTCAATTTTACATAGAAATCAATTGTAACCGATGCCATCACAACTCATGCCTTGGATTTGCAATTGATGGTGAAATAATGGTGATGTTCAATACCATGGAATATGGATTCTTTTGTGCGTAACGTATGAAGAATGAAGTAAAATTAATAAATGCAGCAAATCACATACGTTGGATTAGGGCGTAGAATGAGGAAGCATTTTCAGCCGCGATTTATCTCCACAATTTTGAGCGTAATGGGACCGTCGTTTGAAGAAAAAGGCTTATCTAGAACCGTCGGATTGGGCTGAGACCATTTATTTTCATATGATAGTTCGATCTCGGTCGTTCTTTATGTCCCCCAACTATAGATGGCCGTCCGATAAGAAAAATACCATTGTATCTTATAATATAGATATAGACTAGAATACGACCCATGCCGTTACGGTACAAGTTTTAGTATGTTGTTGAAAATAGAAATCTATAATTTTTCTCATCTTGTACACAGGTAGAAACAAACAAAGCTAAAATTTTACAAAGAAAGGTGATGTTAATTCAATCCCAACCATTTAATTTCCAGTCTTAAAATTAAAAAAGAAAAAAAAAAGGATTATAAGTGCGACCAATTTTAAACCACCAAAATCAATAGTTAATCAGTAAATCAATACCTAATGATCATGTAACTTGCTACTTCAATTAATTAGTTTCTCGCATTCCGTACAATGCTAATTGGATGTATGGTAAGTGCTCTTTGTATTATAAAATTTATCTCAACATTGGTATATCAAACTATATCCTCGAAAGTTTTAACCTTGTATCATCAGGTCAGGCTCATTCATACAGTAAGTGCCCTGATTCAAAACCTGTAAAATCGAAAAATAACCAGGATTAATAATCCAATTTTGTGGAAACAAATGTAGATCTACAAAATAAAATGAAAATTTCATTATAACTTTTGTAAAAAATTCTCAATGCATTATACAAATGAAAAAAGAGGTCACATAATTTATAATTAAATTTTACACACATTAAGGCTTCTGATAAATGTAAATCACAGATAGTGCTAACCGTATACAATAAATACTCACATCCTCACTCCTGAACCTGGTAGTCCAAATTAAACATGCTGATCTTTATAGGAGTAGATCTATTTTTTGGGGAAAAAACGAAGAGTCGCCAATAAGAACACTTTCCGGTAACAATAAACAAAATAACATGTATGGGCAAAGAAAGCCGCACCTGCGGTAGACAACAAAATCATGTGATCCCTTTCACTTTTAAATACTGCGTTACCCAAAAGCAAAAAGAGAGGTCACATAAGCCATAAATTCCTAACTCATTAAGGCTTTTCTTAAAGTGTAAATCGCAGAGTGCTAACTACAGAACAACGGCACTCGCAATCTCATTTGTGAACATGCCAATTTGAATAAAGTTGGAAATCAAGACTTGAAGGATGAATACGGAGGAATCGTTCCATCTCAACAAAATCAAAGTCAGGAACACCCAAGTTAGGACATCCATCTTTAAATAGAAAAACAATCAAAACCCATGATGAGAAAAACACACATCTCCAATACTTTTATTAATTTAAACTCGGGATGAGAAAATCAACAAAAATGTTAAGAGGTTAAAGAAAAAGGAGCCGAAGAAAAGAAGTTGTGGAGAGGCTTATATAGTCGAGCATATGATTAAGGGTTTCTAAAACCTAGGTTTTACCGTTTTATATGCATATTTATCGGTGAACAACATATCGGAAGGTAAGAATTACAAAAACGGAGTCATCAAATTAAATTTCAATCATCAGTTAATTGTAATGATAGCAGAATAGACATTTATACATGTATCATCCCAAATTCCAACCCTCAGTTAATTGCCAATTCCAACCATCAGTTAATTGCCAAGATTGAACATGAGTGTAAGAGAATAAATTCTGAAGTACACGTGGGTAAAAACTATTGGAGAAGTAACGAGCTATGATGAGACGAGAAACACTGGAACAAAGTCTTTTGAAAGCGTTGAATTGATAGCTACAAAATATTTAAAGTTTGATCCTGACAACATTAATGCATGACCGACATGTGGGTTGCGGAAAAGTAAGGCACACTGCACAAAACAGATAGCCTTGCTGCCTGACCAACACGTAGGTAGCGGGAAAGTAAAGTGCAGTGATCAAGACAGACATCTTTTATTGCTCGACTGACAACAGGTTGCGGGAAAACCTGATACAATAAAGAGTAATGAGTATCGATGCATGACTGACAAGTATCGACTCTGCAAGCAACGGAACGCAAAGAATTAAAGCATGACGAATCACTTTAAATAGCTACGAATCAAACATGCCATGATTAAAATAAGATCGCAACAGTCATTCCAATCCAAGACAATAACTTAATTACAAGACCGTAGAAGAAGTGCGGGATAATCCGTAAGAAACTACGGGAAACAGGCAGTATGCAGGCTAAGACTTGCGAAAGGAACGATCAAGCCTTTTGGGAATTGCAAATAGGCTTTGCGGAACTATATATAGCACCAAGAATGGATAAAAATAAATAGGTGGAAAAGTAGATTGGAGGGCTCCATCAATTTAGCTATAAATACCAAGCTCATTAACATGAGAAGGGGTTGGAAAATTTAAAGAGAAATTAGACTGAATACATTGAAGTAATAGCAAAGAGCTTAGGTATGAAATTTATGTAATTGTTTAGTTCATTTGATTCATGATTAACATGATTATAATTTATATGAAGTCATCTCATTGGTATAGATTATTTCTCTTCTCTTTTCTTCTGCATAGATGTAAATATGATCATATTAATGGATCCAATTATTTTACTTTTGGATGTAAATAGTTTTACTGATTGAATCACATAAATTCTTGTGTCATTTCATTTTACTTTGATTGTTTTTCACTTTCAAAATGTTATGGTGAGGCGATTTATGATAAGATAATGTACTTTATTGGATTTCATACACTTTTAGTTGTGATCCCAAAGTCCCCAGATTTTTGGTAATCACAATTTAGTGCTAGAAACAGGGATTTGAATAAAGAATTTATTCTACCTGATAAAATTTTGTTGTTAAAATTTTGAGTCGTTTTCTATTTGGAAATTTTTCTCTTTAAAATGCAATAATTTAGGTTCATATGAAAAAGTTGTATATATGATTTTATTCTAAACGAGTCAATTGATGAATATATAAATTTGGTCGATATGATCATATTCTTTATTTTTACTAGTCTATACCTTATTTCTCGAATCCAAGAAATTTTCACCTAACAACATGTCATATTTATTAGGTAATTGATTTTTATGTTCAACTAAATTTTTGGTACCTACAAAGATCAGTGAAATAAATTTTTAATTCAGTGTTTGAGCTTGGTTGTAATATGTACCATTTGGTTTCAATCAAATTGTGTTGCAAATTTATTGAGAATGATAAAACCTTTTGAAACACATAATTTATTGTCTGAGCTCTTTTAGAATACTGGACAAGAAATCCCTACACCAACACAAATTTGAGTTAAGAAGAATTTACATCACCAAAAAAGTATATACAAATGAGGACAGTGTCACATAGAAGCGTGCAAGATCAAGATGCCAATTCAGGAAATCGGGATAGTAATGCTATAGGTGCTCCTCAACAGAGGGAAATGGCGAGAAGGTCACAAGAGCAAGAACCCAGTAATAACCATATAAATAATTCTGAAGGCCACTCAACTAGTCGTTCATCCCAAGAAAATTCTCAAAACAGTATGGATCACATTCAACAATTAATGGAAGAAATGGATGCGATGCGAAAGGAACAACGAGTTTGTGCGGAACAAATTGCACTTTTGACCAAAGAAAATCAAGCACTTAAAGAAAAAGCCTAGCATGGTGCGGAACCATCTACAACTAGAACACAGGGGAAAGAAGCAAGCTCCAGCAGACCCGCAGGAAGAAGGATGAAAGTTAATAGAGATCAGAGAGTAATGGTGGTGCAACCCCTGCGCAAGCAGAATGAGTCAGACAGATACAATCTTGATGGATCAAGGTGGCAAAAATGCTATGAGGACATGGAATTAATGCGAGAAGAAATAAAGAATTTGAAGAATAAAGAGGGTGGAAGATTAGAAGAAGTGTTAAAAGAAGCAAGACGGACACCATTGGCGCCACACCTGGCATATACATCAGTACCACATGAATGTAGTATGCCTCTTTTCGAATGCTACGACGGGACAAAAGACCCAACGACTCATTTGAAATATTATAATCGCACCATGACACGTTGGGAACAAGATGACGTTGTTATGTGCCAGTTTTTTCCTTCGAGTTTAAAAGGAATTGCTTTGGCGTGGTATGACAATTTACCAGAAGGGTCGATAAATTCTTACACACAGTTGACCCGCAAGTTCTTAGAAGCATATATGTACAATCGGCCCGCAGATGCAGGAATGGACAAGTTGTACTCACTTGCCTCATCAACAGAAGAAACCATACGAGATTATACAGATTGTTGGCAAACGATATTCCAAGCAATTGTGGATGTAACCCCAGAAGTCGCAATCAATAGTTATAAATGGGGAATAGCCAATCGGGAAATCCAACTCTTTGTTGATATCCATAATACAAATCCAAAAAGCAAAGGAGATCTCAGAGATATCATTGAAAAATGTGCAAGATTGCAGGACATTCAGAGGCAACATCCGAGAATAATATCACAACAACAAGGGAATGCAAAAAGAGCCAATTCTATAGAGCCATGATCCGGATCCGGGAAGAGGTTTGCGGGAAAAATTTCAAATAATGAATCAAAGCGAACTAAGATGGATGAAAGAAGAAAATTTATCCAACAATTTGAGGAGCGAATTTTTACTGAACTCAATATTCCTTATTCTGAAATTTTAAATACAATAAAAAACAGACCAGATTTTAAGTGGCCGTGGACAAAAGAACAACAACCAGAACATACACAGAATTCTAAGGAGTATTGTGAATACCATTGTTATCGGGGTCATTCCACAAACCGATGCAAGAATTTAATAATGCAAGTGCAAAGGTTGACGATGCGGGGGAATTAAAAGAATTTATTCAATCAAATGATCCACTACCAAGGACTAATAAGGAAAAGCTGTAAATATTCCCCAAAATAATCAAACTATAAACATGATCACATATTCTAAGTCAAACCAATCATCCTTGAGTGCAGCTGTCAATGAGAAATTGCATAAAAGAGTCCGCAATCATGAAGTCTTCAAGGTTGCGGGAAGAGTTACTGAGTCATGGGGAGGATGGATGGCGTCCCCATTAACTTTTTCTACAGATGAGGTTGATCAAGAGGTTGAAATGCACAACGATCCGTTGGTACTTACATTGCATGTATCTGGATGGAACGTAAGGTAAATTCTTATGGATGGGGGAAGTTCACTTAATGTATTGTTTTATGATACCTTTCGGAAGATGGGGTTAAAAGATGATCAGTTAACTCTTTCATGCTATACAATTTATGGGTTTAACGGATTAACTTCAAAACCGAAGGGGGAAATTTTGCTTGATGTTGTGGCGGGTCCGATAAGTATTTTGACAAAATTAAGTGTAGTGGAGGCTCCATCTTCGTACAATGCTATCATCGGTAGGTACTGGGTTCATCAGTTGAAAGGAGTAACTTCAACGTATCACCAGTACTTGCGATTTCCAACACCGCAAGGAGAAATGGAGATAAGAGGAGATCAAAATGAGGCAAAATCTTGCATCTTAGATGAAGTCCGCATGAATGAAGAACGACAATAGCAACAACAAAACAAGAAGAAATAACGCAAAATGAAGGCTAAAGAAGATGCCCTAGACCAGTATATGATTCAGACAGTGGGAAGAAAAGTTATAAATGAAACAAGTGAAGATGTTATAGAAAAGGGAAGCACATCAAAAGTAGATCAAAGAAATCATCCAGCATAGCAACCAAGGGGTGCTCCCTCACTTTTAGGAGCTCCCAAACACACATTTACCCCAATAGAGGAAACCAAAAATATTAATATTGTAACGGAAGAGTTTCCCAAGTTGATAAAGATTGGAACACTGATGAAGACGGAAAATGAGCAAAATTTGATCTTACTACTTCGAGGTTTTGTAGACATATTTACATGGAAGATGGAGGACATGCCAGGAATCGACCCAAACATTGTACAACATGAATTACATATACACCCCGAAGTTATACCTTTTCGGCAACGCATACGTAAAGTTGCGCCCGAATATCATGTGTCCGCTGAAAAAGAATTAAAAAATCTCATGGATGCGGGTTTCATCCGAGAGGTGTGGTACCCAACTTGGATTTCCAACATGGTGGTTGTACCAAAAAGAATGGAGGGGTTAGAATTTGCATAGACTTCACCAATTTGAACAAAGCATGCCCGAAAGACAGTTATCCACTCCCCATCATAGATCAGTTGGTGGACTATGTTGAAGGTCATGAAGCCTTATCCTTTATGGATGGACAATCAGGATATAACCAAATCACACTAGCTGAAGAAGATCAAGAGCACACTGCGTTCTTTACTCCACGCGGTTTGTACTGTTACACCAGGATGCCATTCGGGTTAAGAAATGCAGGAGCAACATATTAACGGTTGGTTGACGCAATTTTTAAGCCATGGATAGGCCATACCCTGGAAGTTTATGTGGATGACATGTTAGTAAAAAGTAAACTTGCAACAAATCATTTACAAGATTTGAAAGAAATATTTCAAGCCTTGCGGAAATACATAATGAAGGTCAATCCTGACAAGTGCATTTTGGGGTCACTTCAGGGAAGTTTCTGGGGTATTTGGTTACCAAAAAAAGGAATTGAAGTTGATCCCGAAAATTGAACAATTATAGCACTGGTGTTTGCTACCCAAAAATTACGTACGTATTTTCTGACACATTATGTGCGGGTACCAAGCAAAGCACCATTGGCGTCAGTACTGAAGAATGTAGGAAAAGTCGGAAGGATAGCAAAATGGAACACACAACTCGACAATTCAACATATTATTCGAATTACAAACTGCACAGAAGTCGCAAATCTTGGCTGATTTCCTTGCGGATTTTCCGTTGGACGATGATTTCGAAATTCAAGGTTTGCCCGGATTTGAAGATGATGACCCTCAGGATATCTTGAATTCTGTAAATCCCCAAAGATAGGAAGTATTTGTTGATGGAGCCATGAATAAAGAAGGTGCGGGAATTGGAATCGTAGTTACGACCCCTACAGGGGATATAATGGTACATTCATTCCGACTAGAGTTTGATGAACATACAAATAATATATTGGAGTATGAGGCTGTGGTTCACGCCCTTAGACTCATCATTGAGTTGGGGATAAGCGATGTCCGACTCACAAGTGATTCACAATTAATAATTCGACAGGTTGAATTAAAATGTCAAGCGCTTGATGAAGACCCGATAGAATACAAAAAACTTGTGCAAAGACTAGAGCTTCAGATTCTAAATATAACTTTTCGGCATCTTTTTAGAGATAAGAATCGACATGCGGATGCGTTAGCATTTATTTCTTCAATGGTAAAGGATCAAACTACATCAGCGGTAAAAATTGGGCGAATTTATGAACCATGAATCAAGTTGTGGGTAGTTGAAAATATGGAAGAACAAATTGGGGAAGATATTGAAGATGCAGCTATCCAAAGTGATGCAAATTTCCCACAAAAAATAGAAAATGACCTAACTGGAGAAGATTGGAGAGTTTCAGTCCATCAATATTTGCAAGATGGGAGATTACCCGCAAATTTTAAAGAAGCAAGGAAGGTGCAATCAAAATCTGTAAATTATCAGTTGCGGGATAGAATTCTTTACCGAAAGTCTTTTTTGGGACCGTTACTTCGATGTTTATCACGAAAGGAAGGGTTGTGAATTCTCAAGGATATACATTATGGAGATGTGGGAAATCATAGTGGAAGACGATCACTGGCATTAAAGGAAAAAAACGCAGGGATATTATTGGACATTTATGCATAAGGATGTGGAAAACATGGTAAAAATGTGCGAAGAATGCCAGCGCTATGCGAAAAAAATAAAAGCTCCGGCAACAGAACTTAATTCGGTGCTCAGCCCTTGGCCATTTATAAAATGGGGGATAGACATTGTCGGGCCATTGGTGGAAGGAACTAAAAGGAGAAAATATTTGATTGTAGCCACATATTATTTCACTAAATGGGTTGAGGCAAAGGTCTTACACGAATCAAGGATACTGATGTATTTAAGTTCTTATTTGAAAATATAATTTGTAGATTTGGAATTCCGGTAGCCATAGTCTCTGATAGTGGACAACAATTACAAGGGAAAAATATAGATATGCTTTTCGAAGCATTCAATATACAAAAAAACAAGTCAACCCCACTTTATCCGCAAAGTAATGGATAAGCCGAAGCAACAAATAAGACAATCGCCATGAATCTAAAGAAAACTCTTGATGGTCACCATAAACGTTGGTGTGAGCAGCTTCATAATACATTATGGGCATATCATACCACAAGAAGGGAATCCACTGGTGAATCACCATTTCTTCTTACTTACGGAACAGAAGCAGTTATTCAAACGGAAGTCATTCTACCCACTACAAGAACAGAAGCATGGGAGAAAAATTTAAATTCATATTTAATGTTGGAAAAGTTGGATGACTTAGAAGAAAGAAGAGAAGTTACACTACAAAAAATGGAGAATCAAAGGAGACTGGCAAGAGAATAAGTAAAAAAGTAAAGATGCGGAATTTTGTGGAAGGACAGTATGTTCTGCGCGCAAATCCCGGAATACCAAAGAGATAAAGCAGCGGGAAAATTTACAACTACGTGGGGAGGACCTTATATTATACAAGGTGTGGAAGGACAAGGATCGTACCACTTGCGAAATATGGATGGAAGAATTTTACAACATCCTTGGAACGCCCAATATCTCAAACCATACTATCCTTGATCCATAATGCAATTGTGCAATTGTGCAAAAGTCTGCGTTCGTAATAGGTAAAGCATATCAAATGAAATCTTCCTAAAAGATCCAAATAAATATCTATGACTATAAGATTTTTCGGCAACAGAAATGTCTAACATTATATTGATTTGTATATCAGGTACTCTCCACTTCAGGAAATGCTCACAATTAGCACTACAATTATACGACAATTCGGTTTCACGTTAGGTAAAGCTACAAATGTAACCTCTCTAAGAAAGTCCATGTGAATGTCTATGAGTGTATGACTATTGGGTCTTTCGCCAACAGGGGTGCCTAATGTGATTTTAATTGTTGTATCTTTCTCCATTTTAGGAGACTTTCGGGACCGCATCCTAACTTCCTCCTGGCCCGAGTGAAGTTAGACATGTGTTACACCCACAATATAACTCAAGGTAAAAAAATTCCTTGTGGTTAAATAAATTGCACTCATACAATAAACTAACAATCAATGTATATTCAAAATCTTTTTTTGCAGGAATAAAGTTATAAGGAAAGATGAAAAAGCAACTACAATAAAGAGATGAAGAAGAATGAAATAACATAAGAGAAAACTAAGGAGCGGGAAGAACGTCTTTAAAGGGAGGGTTGATTGGAACATCTCTGCGCTTGTAAACTTTTGTAAATCCATCGGCTTGTACTTGGTCAAGAGTGTTATTGACCGCTTTTGTAATTTTAGCTTTAGCTTCGACTCTTAACAATTCAATATAAGCTTTTCTATTTTTAATCTCCACTTTGAATTGATTTACTTCAGTTTCGCATGTCTGGACTCTTCTTTTCAAAAAGTTTATTTTCCCTCTCTCAGCAGCTAAATCCCGAACAAGGCTTTCATTCTTCGCAGCCTCATGTTTTAGAGTCACTTCAACACTCTTAACATTATAAGATAAAAGCTCCAGTTGAGCTTCCGCTTCGTTTGATTTTGTGGAGGCAAGCTCAAGCTGAGTTTGCGCTTCATTAACTTTGACAAAAGACAACTCAAGTCGCCTGTTGAGTTTTTCTATCCTAGTAGTTGCGGCACCAAGCTCTTCCTCAGCCTTAGCAGCTCTTGCTGTTGCGTCCTTGATTTTCTTTTCAAAACCTGAAATTAAAGTAACAGATTAATCAATGCGGGAATAATATTAAATTTTAAGCTTACGATCAAATAGGATACCTCTAGCGAGGGATTCAAACTCTACAAGTTCACGACCCATTGCATCTTTCGTAATGTCAAGGAAATCATATTCTCCTTAAAGCTCGTTGTAATCGGTTTGAGTTGTTCGAGATGTTGTAGATACTGAGTTAACTCTGTTTCATTATCCCGCAGACGATTTAACTTAGATGTGCATCTTGACATTTCTTTGTGCAGCCGGAGAATATCGCTCTGGCGATGAAGAACAAAATCAGATAAATTGAATCATAGCTTGAGCATCCGAAAAGGCTTTTCCCTTAGCATAAGCCTCTGCAGAAGAGTTGTCTCTGTCCTCAATGAGCTGAGCGATGTACGAAGAAAGTTGTGAATCATGATACGATCCAGAATTGGAAAATCCCGTAAGGATATTCCTCCGTTCCACACAAAGATTACGGTTTTCTTCTTCCAATTTTTCAGATATTGCATGTGCTTCAGAAACGCAACCTCTAGTCCACAGCAAAGTGCATCAAATTCTACTTTCTTGCGAACTTTGTCCACGAATAAAAGCCGATGTTGTGATTCTAGTTCATTATACTTCTGAATAACCGAATCATGACTATCTACAAGATTATTGAATTTTGTCTTGATCTCCACATTCTCATTATTAACTTTTACAACATGATCTCTCAACTGTGTAATCCTATGCTGCATCCTAGATACAAGTCTGAATCCCCCGCTGATCCCATGAAATAGTTCAGAAAACAAGAGAAGCGGCTTCAAGCGGCTCATCACCAGGAAGAGGCGAGAATTGAAGATAAAAAGAAGGATCGGGAGCGATAGTTTGGTGCGAGACATCGTCGGAAACATGTGAAATTTCTTCCGCGACACTAGCTTGTTTCGCAGATTCAGAGTTTGTTAATTGAAGAAGAACATGATGATATCCTTCTTGTCTTTCCGCGGCAGAGCTTCCTTCACCCCTTGAGCGTGGAAGATGAACAGTAGAATCATGAATCTCACCTTGTTCCCTATCTGTAGAAGCACGGGGTGCACCCTTTGCTTTCTTCCTACCCTATAGATGCACCACAATAATTCATTAGATGAAATTCTAAAGCGATATAAGAAGTCGTCAGATTAAAGTAATACCTTTTCAGCAAGGGGTGCGGCCTTGCGTTTTACCCTCGCATCATCTTGTGTGCCATCATCAACCGCAGTTTCCGTCTCAATTTGTGGCTATAAAAAGAAGAGAAAAATTAAATCATTTAATAAAAACTCTAATCATTAAGCAATATATAAAGCACAAAAGATAGAGAGAAAATCTACGTACCTCAATGACAAGTGAGAACTTGAAATCAATAAAATTTAATCGCCAAGGGCAATAACCGTTGAAGCGAGTAAGAAGACCGTAAGCTACGTTATTGGGAGCGGACCCGAAAACCCATGGACCCTCAATGACAAGAGGGGTGTGGTACCATTTTTAGTCGTGATCTTCCCGAATTCTTTCCCTGAGAGGACGCATTGTCCCCGGAATATACTTCGACTTTGCGTAGTCAATTTCCGCTAACAGACGGAACCCTTCACCACCTTTGCGGTTGGGCCAACACTCCATCTTTTGAAATTCTTTGCGGCAACATTGTCCTCATAAGTAGCATGAAAGTTTTCCACTGTATAATATTTACGTTCCGCAAGGTCTGGAACGTAACAGTTGAAGTTGGTTCTTTCTTGACTGCGCATGCTAAATTCATCAAGTACTCGCCACCAATTTCCATTGTACTGTGTGATGGATCAGACTAAACTATGATGGGATTGATTGCGGCTGGCTAGAACTTCGAATTGAAAAGGATTTTCGCTGTCATACAAAGGAAGCTGAAGACCGGCATCTAAAACTCCCGCATGGATTAATAGTCTGATGTTTGTGTAGTCAAAACCTTCCATCATCTCCAGGGTAATTTCATCTTCTACACAGTCATAAAATGAGACTTTGAATCGCCGGAGACCATGAACCCTTTTGAATTCCTCGAGATTTATGTGTTTGAAGCTACATCTATCATGAACACGTTTGTCCCGAGGAACAGGATTGTTGACCGTAGCACGGACATTCGCAGGCCTTAAAGGTTCCGAAGGATGACTCCTCGATACAGGATAACGAGATGGTTTCCTGAGTAAAAGTTGATCATCCTGATGAGAAGCATCACCAGTAACTTTGGATTTACCTTTTCCAGCCATGATAGATTTTTATCTACACAGGAAAACAAGAAATAAATAAGCTTAGTAAAGATCAAAAAGCAAGAGCAGAGTAGAAAAGTTGCAAAACAAAAGAACAATAAGATCATCATTATTCTCTAATCAGGAGAAATCAAGGATCATGCCAGAATAACCAATCATCAAAAGAAAATTCAACAACTTCTCAATCATCGTTCATTCCAAGAAGCAATAAACAGGCAAGAGCATTATCATCATCTTCACTATTTAACTCAAAAGAATCTACGTACAGGGGATAATAATCAAGCAAACGCGAAAAAGAAAAGGCAAAAGAATTACTTACAAATGAGTGAAAGAATCTAAGAAGAATACTTTGATAATGGGAAAAACTGGATCCCGATGAAAGAATCTCAAAATGTAGAAGTTTAAAAGGATGAAAAGATGTTGAAGAATCTTTGAAAAGCTTGAAGGAATGGAAAGTGCTGCAACTTTAAGAAGGAGAAGACAAAAGGTGTAAAGAGTGAAATGAAGAAAATAATTGGTATTAAATAGAAGAAAGCTGAAACCGTCGAACCGTCGAAAACTGAAAAGAAATAAAGTTCAGAGATTTGATTTCCTCGAAAAACGCCAACTGACAAAAACGTGCAAAAGAAAGTTACTGCTAGCGAAAAAGCAGGAAAAGGTGTAACGTGGGAAAAGAAGCTATTGCAGGCATGGGAAATGGAAAGGTAATTATTATTTTTCCTTTTTTCAATTTTTTTAATAACTGTCAGTTCCAAAAAGGGGAAAAGGGGGCAAATTGTAAGAGAATAAATTCTGAAGTACACGTGGGTAAAAACTATTGGAGAAGTAACGAGCTATGATGAGAGGAGAAACACTGGAACAAAGTCTTTTGAAAGCGTTGAATTGACAGCTACAAAATCTTTAAAGTTTGATCCTGACAGCATTAATGCATGACTGACACGTGGGTTGCGGAAAAGTAAGGCACACTGCACAAAACAGATAGCCTTGCTGCCTGACCAACACGTAGGTAGCGGGAAAGTAAAATGCACTGATCAAGACATATAACTTTAATTGCTCGACTGACAACAGGTCGGGAAAGCCTGATACAATAAAGAGTAATAATGAGTATCGATGCATGACTGACACGTATCGACTCAGCAAGCAACGGAACGCAACGAATTAAAGCATGATGAATCACTTTAAATAGCTACGTGTCAAACATGCCATGATTCAAATAAGATCGCAACAGTCATTCCAATCCAAAACAATAACTTAATCATAAGACCGCAGAAGAAGTGAGGGATAATCCGTAAGAAACTACGGGAAACAGGCAGTACGCAGGCTAAGACTTGTGGAAGGAACGATCAAGCCTTGCGGGAATTGCAAATAGGCTTTGCGGAACTACATATCGCACCAAGAATGGATACAAATAAATAGGTGGAAAGGTAGATTGGAGGGCTCTATCAATTTGGCTATAAATACCAAGCTCATTAACATGAGAAGGGGTTGGAAAATTTAAAGAGAAATTAGACTGAAGACATTGAAGTGATAGCAAAGAGCTTAGGTATGAAATTTATGTAATTGTTTAGTTCATTTGATTCATGATTAACATGATTATAATTTATATGAAGTCATCTCATTGGTATAGATTATTTTTATTCTCTTTTCTTCTGTATATATGTAAATATGATCATATTAATGGATCCAATTATTTTACGTTTGGATGTAAATAGTTTTACTCATTGAATCACATAAATTCTTGTGTCATTTCATTTTACTTTGATTGTTTTTCACTTTCAAAATGTTATGGTGAGGCGATTTATGATAAGATAATGTACTTTATTGGATTTCATACACTTTTGGTTGTGATCCCAAAGTCCCATATTTTTGGTAATCACAATGAGCTTGCATATCTATAGGTATGTAGGCTCCAAAGAGTATGCAAATATTGTTGATGGTGAGAATCAACACTTCCATATGGTGAGTTATTTCGTATATTGCCAACACTTCTAAATTGGGAAAATGCCATTTATTGATATACCCCGTCGGAAAAATATTCCGTAAAAAAAAGTTATAGAAAAATGTCTCACCGTTTGATTTTCCATCCAAGTAGTCAATATCGTGATATTGAATGGTCAATATCTCGTCTGATGAGATATTATCAAAGGACAAAATTACTAGATTAACCTTATAAGGTTTACATGAAATCTGACGAAACGTGGACCGATCTCGTCCATGGATTTCGATTTAATCGTACGGCTAAATGGGACTATCTAAAATTACTGTTCATGTCGGGACACGTGGATTTTGGACGGCTCGATCTCTTTCACTTTTTACTCAAAAGTGCCGACACATACTCCCTCTTGTTATTACAGATCTCCATTTTCTTCGTTTTTCTTTTACCGAAAACAGAAACTGAAATACAACACAACCAGAGGTGAAAATTCAGAGAAGATGAATCATGGTGAAATACAACACAACCACATACTCCCTCTTGTTATTATCGACCTCCTTTTGTTATTTTTTCTTTCTTTCTTTTTCTTCTCTGTGCCAGACCTGTTCTAGTCCTGTTCCAACTCTTACACTTTACATTAAAAATAAAAATACAGAGACAAAAAGGAAGAAAAGCGGCTGAGAATTATGATCACAGTTGCTGATCTTCAGATTTTCTTTTTATACTAGGTAAGTAATACCCATTATTTTGATCAAGAGTTTGTCAATTTTCTCCAAAAATCCTGGGTTATTTTGAGGTTTTTCATGGTATTCATGATTCTTGCATAAAATTTCTAATTGATGTTTTTTGTTTGGTTTTGCTCTGTGGGTTTTGTTGTCCATAATGTAAAAGTTAAGTCTTTTGTTGAAGTTTGGTTCATCCTGGTGGAATTTGATCTGTTTGGATCATTTACTATATCTGATTATGAATATTTTCCTTTAGATCATGACTGTAACCTTAACACGATTTGATTAATATGATTAATTAAGGGTTTTTTCCTGATTTGGGGAAAAATGAAAATTAGGGTTTTAGTAATTGAATATAGGATTTCTCATTGACTAAATATGTTTGTTATACTATAATGATAGGGTTTTTGATTTCATTAATAATGTTTGTTCAATTGTTATGCTAGGAAGATATTGAAGTTGAATTTTTGCTAGGAGGGTATTATACTATTATGCTAGGCGAAATTTTCTAGTTTGCAGTTAAGATTTACAATATGGGTGGAATTCTTATTTTGTAGGGAGACTTAGAAGCACGTTGCAGAGTTATGGCATTCTTGCAGAGAGTTAGGTGTTGCTTTGGAAATCCAACTCGTACTGATAGGGCTTACTTGTTGGGTTACAAGGTAAAGCAGGTATATTTGATGAACAGAAAAAAAATCACAATTTATATTTAATAAAAACCTTTAATGTCTTTTCGGAATTGTTTCATGTTCTGAGGATGAGTGCTTTTTATAATCTCATTTAAACTTTAGGAAAAAGATTAGTCAGTAGTTGGGCTGCTTCTACCGTTGGTACCATTCATGTTAATGGTTTTACTCGGATCATATGGGAGGACGTGAGAATCTAGTAGCTTGGTTATAGTTGTCGTGTCAATGTATTGCAAGTTTGTAATCCCATACATATCTGTTTAGGGAAGAATATGCTCATTTCCTCCTTGTGGAAATGAAGGCCTACAACCTACTTAAGATTAGTATAACAGAAATGGTGATGGTGTCAGTTCCTTTAACAGAAAGTTGAGAAGAAATGAATCCATTATGTGTTATTCTAATAATATTAACGCATGTTTTTTAATGTTATTCTCACAATCTTTTCTGTGTTCCTTGTGTGTTGGAATTCACTCATGTTCATGGGTGTGAATCTGTGTATCGGGACAGAAGTTTCCCTTCAGAAAATTGATGTTTTTTTTTAGTTTTAAATGAAAATTAGAGTAAGATACAGAGGCCCATAACTTGGATTTTTTAATGGTTTGTCTACTTGCTGTGTTTTTTTCTTCCCTCTAATCTCTTCTCATGATTTATTTAATTTTTGTTAAGTGAGTCAGTTGTGTAAATTTGAACCTAATGAATGCAATAAATGTTAAATGTAAAGCTTGGTTTGAATTTATGAGTGCAGATTCTATTTCAGTTAATTTCATTTTAGTTTCAGTCAGATTACAACAATGGGCAAAACACTCTTAATCCTTAGCCGTTTATCATTTTCCTATTGACACGTGACACAATTTGATGGACAGGACACATAGGTAATATATTAAAAAGGTTAGGCAGATAAGGTAATAGAACAAGATCTCATTTGTAGTCGTTTATGTTTATCTTTTTCTTCTGACATGTGGTGAAATCCTACGGAATGACACGTCAGTAATATTTTCCATTTGTAGTCATTCATCACCTAAACCTAGGATACGTGTCAAAATCCTGAAGAATGGGTGATTTTGTCTTTTGTCCCGCACGTGTTAATATGTGCGTGTTTTGACCATTTAACTCTATTTGGATAGAAAACTAGACGATATGACGTTTTTCCATAACTTTATTTTTATAGGACACCATAACTTTATTTTTATAGGACATTTTTCCGACGAGACATACTAAGATAGGGCATTTTTTCAATTTTCCCTTATTTTTACCACAACAACTAGGGTATAACCGTCATTCCGGTGGTGAATCTTTCGAACCAACTTTCTTCTCCATCGATTTCTCTTCTTCAAGTTACTTCGTTTCCTTATCAGGCATCCCACTGGATACCCTCAAACAACGATTTCGAGTGATGATGAATTTCCCCTTATTAGAAGAAAAGGATGATGGAGAAAATCTAAATCCAAACCCTATTAGAGTTAGCGTGAAATTCAGACTTTTCATCACCCAATCAACCGTACTATCCCTGACACGTCTTTCTTTTTTTCTTTATTATGTAATTTTGATTGGTGGATGGGTAGGATGAAATAAATCCTACCCTCTGATTGGTTCACAAAAGCAGCCATTGAGTTACTAAAAGCACATCTACACTGAAGAAGGGCACTTCACCAAGTAACTATGGAGGGGTTCATTTGTTCAGCAGCTTAAAATACTAAGACTCAGAGACTGACAGATCTGCAGAGTACATACCGCCTGCAACCTGCTTAGGAATTCAACTTGGTGTCTCTTAAACAGCTTCTTCTTTGAACCAAACACACTATGTTTTCCTTTTTGTATTTAAGGCTGGACGTGAATTTATGTTTTGTTTAGCGAAATTTACATGAGCCATGGACAAATAGTTCTCTCCCTAATGCTTTGTCATTCAGAGATAATTAAGCTAAAAAACATAACAGAACCTTCGTGTATTTCGTCGAAGGACATCAAAAGGCACAAAAAGATAATCAGAACTCATGTAAGTATTTGGAACAATAGTTGTAAATACTTGCTCGAGAAAAGGCAAGCTCATTGAATCTATTATTTGTGAACGGCGACACATATAACAGTTAACAGATTCTGTGAAAAGGGAATTCTTTTTCTATTTTCTAGATTATCTGAAATGCTGCACAATTTCTTCTATGTGTGTATAATTCAGCTACCAAACTAAGAGGTAACTATACTTACACAAAAAACGACTGATACATTACTGCACTACACTTCACTGTGGCCTGCCCTGAGAGTATTTGGACAACCTGCTCTGCTATGCTCTTGACTTGATGCCTCTCAAAAACTGTCAGAACTTGCTGCTGGTACGATCCTCCCTCTTGCAGTGAAAATATTTCAGCAGTGTCACCAAAGTGGAAACCACTAATTGTCATGAGGTTAAAGAGTGCATCTTACAGTTCAGATTTATGTGCACTCAATTCTTTTCTTAATGGCAGTATAGAGGTTGTCTGGGGCCACCTCGCCTTTTCCAAGAGTCAAATCATTGAGCAATAATCTATTCCATTCTTCGTCGGGTGCTACAACCATAGTATGCAATCAAGGATATTACTTTCCACAAAAAAATGTCACTGAGGATGTACATAGCATTTGGTCTGTAGGAGTATTCGTGCCAAATCAGTTTGATAAGGTTCTTTTTTTACTTAAATCATAACTCAAGAGAAAGAGCAATAAAAAATTACTTTGGGAGTAGTGAAGTCAAATATGAGCAACTCCAAAGCAATGGCAGTGAAGATATGACTCGCTTATTCTTGCTCCATAAAGATCCGGTTAGGGCAACCACAGTGTTGCGAGTAAACCCATCGATCAAATGACTAAAAATTTGATCGATGGTCAGGAGAAAAAACAGAGGTGGATAGACAGGCGATATCCTAGGGCTGGGCTTAAGAAGGAGCGAAAAGCTAGAAGGTCGCCCACCAAAACGGGCGAAATAGCAAACTTCCCCCCTTACCAGCGAAACTGTAGAACGTCGCCCGGGGAAAAAAATTTCAGGCGAAATCCCAGTCTCGCGCTCGTGCCTTAAGCGGTGTCCCATGAGCTCGCCCAGTGGGGCGAGATCCAGGCGTGGCGTTTTGAGTTAGAATTACGGGCGAGGGTGTAGAACCTCGCCCGTTAAAGACAGGCGAGCTTCTAGCCTCTCGCCTGTCATTGTAATAAGAAGAAAAACCTAGTCTTCTCCAGTCCATCTTCCTCGCCTCCTGTTTCTCCCTCTCGCCCGCCGCTGCCGCCGTCCCCAACTCAATTTTCACCTGATTTTCGTCGCTCAACGAGAGGCCATAACCTCGTCCCAATTTTGCCGTTGATTCTAACCCTAACTCAACAAATATCAAGGTATATTTGCTACCCTAAAATAATAAAATTCATTGTTTTCTTTTCATATATAGATAATTAAACGTAAAATTAGTTTGAAGCATGTTATTTAGTTGTTATACTATAAACCCATCGTTACAATTTTCGGATTTGTTGGTGCATTCAAATTTGGGTTAGCAAATTAGGGTTTATGTATTTGTGTTATAATTTATTTAGGGTTTTAAAATATGTTTTAATTAAATTTAATAAACAATAACAATATGTTGTAGCTTAATGTGGTGGATGTAAGTTTAATTTTTGGTTGAAAGAAGTATATTGATTTAATGTTGGTTTAATCTTAATAATGTTGGTTTGATTTTAATTTAAATTTAAATTGTGTAATTCAAAAAGAAATTTGTATGGAATTATTTAGAGTTCTGTTACTTGAATTACATTGGTTATGATTTGGGTGATTGTTGGAATTATTAAAAAGTGTGTAATTGGGGTTAATTTTGAAAGTTTATGCATTTTGTTGATATACTAATTTTATTCCGAACAATGTATTCAATTTTTTGTACAGATGTCTGACAATGTTCCTTCGAGATGGGTCGGGAGAAGGAAAACAAGTAAAAAAACAAAAATCACGGAGGAATCGCCAGCAGAGTCAATGGGCCCCCCGTATGTCGATGTCCCCGGGTTAGAGCATTACACTGTGGTGGAAGATAGCAACGAACATGCTTCTACCAATATAACCTATTCCACCAACGTCGACTTCAGGTTTGATCACCGAGGTTCTCTGAAATCTGTTTTAAAGACTTACAAGAAAATTTGTGATACTTGTAATAGGGTCCAATTTAGAATTGAATGCGGAGGTTGGGGTAGATTACTATCCCTACCTGTTGTAGATTCGTCCCACGCTTTGACAGATTTTATTATCGAGCGGTTTTGGGATACTACAAACACATTTCATTTTTCTTTTGGGGAGCTTGGGTTCACTCCCCTCGATTGGGTTATGTTGACCGGGCTTAGTATCGGTGTTGGTAGCTCTGTCCCTTATGACCCAATACTATATAAATTTGAATATGTCCGTGCGAATATCTTTCCTGAACTGAAAGACAGTGCGGTATGCAAGAGGGAAGGTCTTCCGCCACAATGGGTTTCAGGTGCAATCACTCTGAAGTTTTTGAGCTCCTATTTTGATAATGACACATTGATGGCGGCGAAAGATGATAGTGTGATTGCGGATAAAGTAGCGAGGGCTTTTTATATGTATGCTTTGGGGAATTTTTTTTTCCCAAATGCAAAAACATACATTGATGCAGGATGGTTGGCTGCCTTTGATAATTTAGATGCAGTAAGTAACTTCGACTGGGGCGGACCTGCTTTATCTAAATTGTATTCTGGTCTCTCCACGGCGACTAGGGGACAGAAATCAGTATCGGGTCCCTTTCAAATTTTGGAGGTAATTTATTAACTAGTATGCAAATAATTTTAGTTTGATAAATTTTTTTTTGATGTTGTGAACTGTTGGTTAAATAATTTGTGTTCCAGTTTTGGGGCTACGAATATCTGGGTATTTATCGTCCAACCATAACTATGGCCCAAAACGATAATGAATGGCCCAGATGTCGTAGGTGGTTAGGGACACGCAGGAAGGGTGTTGATATCATGAAGTCTAGAACTGAACTGAATCAGTTAGCAGTTGACGACGTTTGCTGGCAACCCTGGTTGCCATCGGTTAACTACATACCAGAAGAGATTGGTCGGAAAGCAATTGAACTTTCGGGCCAAAGGGTTACATTTTCGTGTCTTGGCAATGTAAGTTTGGTTGTTTTTATTTTGTGCGGAGAATTTTTTAAATAACAAATGCACTAAAACTATTTTTGTTTATTTATTTTGTTTATTTTTTTGGGATAAAGCACAATATGTATCTGGGAGATAGGTGTTGGAGGCAGAATAACCCGAGTTGGGGTATTCCCGCCAACCCGCCTAGTTCAATTTCCAACTACGGTGATAAAGACATGAAAAACATGACAACAACAGTTCATGGAAACTGTAGTGATTACGTGCGTATGGTGGATTACGGGGTATATTTTGAGTACTGGCGACATGTCACCAACCTCAATAAATATGTGACTGCCGTTGACTGGGAGGTTGAAACCTACGGATATGCGGGAGACCGGATCAAACACAACATCCCAAGACCACGTAATGAAGTCCCTATTCCTCCTCCTCAACAATTACCTTATGTAAGTATTTGATGAATTTGGGGAACAAATAGTAGTGACAATTTTT
Organism: Papaver californicum; assembly: GCA_023531435.1. Lineage (NCBI taxonomy): Eukaryota > Viridiplantae > Streptophyta > Magnoliopsida > Ranunculales > Papaveraceae > Papaver > Papaver californicum. Next base: position 13,543,036 of record JAJJMC010030977.1, on the reverse strand, counting down.
GAATTGTTTTTTTCTTTGGGTTTAGTTGTATTATTTCTCTTTGTCAGGTGGCGGCTTATGATATGGTGCAAGACTATGCTACTTTTACCCAAGAGTTCCGTCAATTTACGTTATCGGAAACAAAGGATAGGATGGACTATATCCTCGCTAGGGAAGCTGAGTTCAACACTTTTCGTGCGCAGACAACCGCCGAAATTAGCTTACTAAAAGATCAGAATTCTTTGTTGAGCAGACAACTAACACAAGCCCGTCAAGAACAACCGATGGGTTTTGCTTCATATGCTAGTACTCCACCTCCCAGATCATCACCGAATGTTCGGCCTACCGTCCCAACTACTTTGCCTCCATTTGTTCCACCTAGATCCAACTCGGGCTGAAGTAAACAACTTTAAATTTAGGGTTTTCATTAATAATAATTTTTGAACGTTTTATTACCGTTTTTTTACCGTTGGACCTAACCTTTAATATTTCATTTTTGAACGTTTTATTACCGTTACACATGGTTACCTTATCCTATTCACCATCCTTTCTACCTATAAGTACTTCACCAAGGGAGATACTTTCAAGTTATATTCAATCTTCCATATCCTACATTCATTTAAAATTTATAATCTCCAGTTTTCGTTCAATGGGTGGTTATGAAAATTGGAGCCTCAATGCAGAAAATTTTACACTGGAAGAAGATTTATCGATATGTCGAAATATTGTCTTGCATTATCCAGCTAGGGGAACACCAGATTGGTTCAACGTTGTGATGACACAACAATGGTTAGAAGAAACTCATGTGAAATTTTGTGCCGACACTGGGAATCCCAACAACAGGAATCGAGCGGGGATTTTTGTTCGTTATATGTGTATTAAAAGGGAGGTAATTCAATTTTCTTCTTTAGTTGCCAAGGTTAATGAATTTCGTGTTAGGCATGAAACAGACGATGACGTTGTACGTAGATCAACGGAAGAATGGGTTAGATGGAAACGTTCAGAATTCAAATACAAACCTCATTTCGAGATTTTAAGGGTTATGGATGAATTTAATCCTTTTGTATTAATTGTTCTCCCTAGTACTGTGAAACCACGTACACCCCCACGTTAGAATATAATCTTTTAATTATTAAGTAAAAGCCTTGTCAACTAAAAGCATTAAAATAAATTTAATCATTTTGTATTAATTGTTCTCCCTAGTACTTATGTATTAAGTGTATAGTCATTTCATGCCAAAGCCTTGTCAACTA
>JAJJMC010030977.1:13522954-13540717 GCA_023531435.1 Papaver californicum | reverse complement strand
ATTTGTTAGAGGTTATACAAGGATATGGATAAAAGAAATGATCATGATTTTAAATTATTTCTTACCTTATTATCAGGGCCCCATCCCGTATGATGTTCCCTTTCAACTTCAGCCTCCTTTGCAGACATCAACGCCACATCTTTGCTTATAATTTGAAACCGTTTCTGCAGGGAGGTCCAACTACGTGGTGCCATACTGGGTATGGTTTCTTTCATCCGGTCTAGAACACGTGACCATAGTTGTTCTTCACATTGATCTGTACCAATGCTTGAATCTTGAGAAATTGACAAGTGAATTGTACACATCGTCAAATCTTCAACAGACGAAAAATTTGGACCTCTTTTTGTTTGTGGCATTTTACCAATGGATTTCAAATAAGAAAAAACTTTGAATTTTTTCACACCCAAAAACACTATGATTTCAGTATAAAAAATTTAGGCGAAGTTGCGGTATATATTGGGAAAAATATAGCCGTTGAACGGCAAAATAAAATAACGGTAACATAAAATAACGGTCATAGCGATGTTCCAAAGCCTCGCCCGGGTCTAGGCGGGAACCTAGAATCTCGCCCGGGTCTAGGCGGGAACTTAGAATCTCGCCCGGGTCTAGGCGGTGGACTAGCATACCGCGTAAGAGGCAGCGAAGACCCTGGTGTCCGTCCAGTTTTTTTTTTTCTGAGCGAGTTTCTGGAATTTCGCTCATGGATGGGCGAGGAACTGTAACTACGTTTAAAGGAGCGGCATGCTGAAACTTCGCTTGCGTAGGCGAAATGGTAACACTACGCCCGTAAATTTGAGCGGTATGCTGAAACTTCGCTTGTCATCAGGCGATGGTCTAGGATACCGCCCGACTATATTTTCCGTCGTCGACCTTTCGATCAGATTTCATCTGCTACAGGAAAAACCATCGATTAAATTCCTAAATATAATCGACGGTTGGGGAACCATTTGGGCGACCATCGATCAAAATTAGTCGATGATCGACGATTTGATCGCCCATTGTGGATGCCCTTAAGAGTAGAGGGTGCAAAAAATGTAATATACACCCAAAATGAAATTGACCATACACATCATTCCATTTCGAAGTATTACAGTTGCCACCATTAAGAATCTAAACTGTGTAAATTTCCGTTAGAAACTCAGTTTATATATGTGATGCAAGTTTTTTTGAATAAGGGTAACAATGCATTTGAAATTATGAAGCAGACATGTCTGGGCTAGCATTTTATATTTAGCAATATATAAGTATGTTACCCAAAAGAAGCATGCGTATAAATTGGAACCTCTTACCTATCTTTATTGCCCATCAATTTCATGGCAATCTCCTGCAGAAAAAAATAAAAAAAGATCAGCAAAATAGAAGAGAAAAGTGAGCGTAAATTTATTAAGCAACTCGGGAGAAAGAAAAAAAAAATATAGTCAGCTTTACCAACTAAGCTAGATCAGAACTTTTGTACATTGTAGTAAGACCTCGAGGCGTTGGGTTCCTGTGGGGCAAAGTGTTGACAGATTAAAATTTTATCGTAGTCTTCACCCTAGCAGTACTAAAGCTGATGCAACAAATTATTGTTCTCACATAATATTTGGCATATTTCAGACAAAAAGTGAGATATTGCTTGCATGTTAGGGCCATGACATAAATGTAATTGCTTAAGTCATCCCATGTATGGGTGACATTGATTAGAAAACCTTTCTGCATCCATAAAATTCAGTTTAACGTGACGAAGAAAATGCACCAGCATGTAGTGTTTCTTTTGATTGCTGGCAATAGATAAATAGCAAACTTCATTAACATTCTTAGAAAGTTAAATACCTTTTTGATAGGTGCAAGTTTTGGGGGATCCAAGATGACCAAGTCCCATGATTCATGCCTAGAAGCAGCCCCCTTCATAAACACAGAAGCATCTTCTCTTACAAACGATATTCTTCCTGGATCTAGATTGTTAAGAAGGACATTTTCTTTTGCAAGCTCCAAGGCAGGCAACGAACTATCAATGCCTGCAGAAATATAGTAGGGAGATAATTCGTTAGTAGTTAAATTATCCTACGGTTAAGGGAACTAAAATCTCCAAAATATAACTCACTGTAATGCATACACTACTGCTGTTGCCTATAGCTGTGATCTTTTAAAGTAATCAATAAGTACCCACGGGCAAAGGCAGAAATCTAGCTAAGAAAATCAAAGGAAGCTTAACTCCCAGTTATTAAAAAAAACGCTATGTGTATGCTATTATATGAATTGACCGATGCTCTCTCAAGCTTTCACATCGTATCGGTTATAGGAAGCTGGGACTTTACCCTTCTTATTAATCTATTTTCTCGAAATTTTTACCAGATATCTAACATGATAAACCAGGAGTGCATTCAGAGTTTACCGAAGATATTTATTGCATCACCAACTGCTGCATTTAGAGCAAACCCACCACTATAGCAGCAAATGTCAAGAACATTTTCACCCTTCGAAATTGATGATAAGAATTTACGGTTCTCGCGCTGGTCAGCATAGAATCCAGTTTTCTGACCTTCCAATGAGATAGAGTATGACAAACCATTTTACCTAACCTGTTGGAACTTAGACGTGTCATACGAGAGAAAGAACTTAAACATTGAGAGACAAATGGAGCATGAAATATCTTTTGAAAGATAGGAGAATCACACTACATGTAATGACAATAAACTATAAACAGTAAGTGTGAAATTCTTACTTAAAAGCATAATCTAACCTCGTTAATTTCTCCTTCATTTTCTTTTTCTTCATTTGAGAATTTTTCATGAGAATCAAATAATCATTCTGTCGAAAGCAAACACCCCCTAAAGTTTAAACCCGAAAAACTTCATTCATACAAAAAAATGCAGGAAAACCCTAGAAATGTAGAGAATCTAAAACCAAACTAAATTAGGAAAAAATCTTACCTCATTCATGTCATCTCTTCCTTCTTCTACGCCTTCAGATGCTGGTTTGTCTACAAATATGTGATGGTCCAGCAGAAATCTGCAAAAACAAAATTAGAATCAGAGAATAAATTGCTGTAAAGCACCAAATGAAACCAACAGAAATATGCAACATCAAAATCAAAATCAGAACAATGCTTGGGAAAGTACCAAATCAAGTAGCCAAGGCATGGGGGAAAGCTACGGTTACTAAACTCCCATTTATTAACAACAAAGGTTTGCTAAAAGAACAACCCTTGTCAAGTAGCCAGATGGTACCATCTTGGTAGTCACCATACTACCATATGTGATTGCACCTTCGGGTGCAAAAGGTGCCATCTTTGTCTCACTAAGAAAAAAATTAGAGCAAACCTTTGTTGTTTGGGTGCAGTTACGATTTTGTGTTGTAGTTTGATAAGTGATACAACTTCATTAGATGATTAGGCCTAGTCTCTATTCCTAGGCCTTATTTCTTGATCATCAAATCTACTACTGTATGCTTGAAGTTTAATCAGCAACTTTCATGATTTCTAGTATAGATATCAAACTAATGAATACAAAAGGAAAAAGAAAAGGGAGTGATGATCGAAACTTACTAACGTTCAGCCACCATTTCTTGATATGTTTTTCCGGCGACAACAAATTCAAAATAAAACCAAACTCTCCAAAATCGATTACCCATTTTATCATCACGATCTAACCAGAAAGTCAATGGTAGCAGCAATCCATCTTCTTCACTCAACAGTGTCATCAATCTCTTCAATTCGATTCTCTTCTATCTGTTTCTTGCTCATTTTCTCTTGATTTCTCTGTCTCAGATCCAGACCTAAGCAAACACCCATTATCCATCTTCATCCCTCTACAACAGCAGTTCAAGCACAAACCCATTCTCAGATTTTCTCAACAGACCTATCTTTACCTCCACCACAGATTCAAAACCACCACCACAAATTCATTCTCTAATCCCTTCGTTGTTGTTGTTTCGATGTTATTTCTTCTCTCGATTAGCAGCTGCATCTCTTCCATCTCTTCTCTCGATTAGCAGCTCAATTGCAGTAACAGAAAAGAGAGAAAGAAAACGGGAAGCACATTTGACATAATTTCAATTAGAATCGAAACACGAATCGAAACACCTGTAACATTGATGAGGGAAGAAACGCCTCTTGTAATGATGAGAAGATAAATCTCCGCTGAAAGAAGGGATGTAGAAATCACGACCGTTCTTTATATAACCAAAATATAGATCTCCGTACACCTTTCTTTTATTAAGATACAACTAAATCTCGACCGTCCTCTATGTGCCTGAAATGTAGATCTCCGTCCACCCAACTCTTCTTAATATGCAGCTGAATCTCGGCGGTCTTTTATGTGTCCAAAATGTAAATAACCGCCCGATGGTAAAAACACCATTGTGTCTTATAATATAGACTAGGATTTAATCTGTACCGTTACAGTACATGCATTTATATATATCCCATTTGTGGGTGGCATTAGTAGTGGTGATTCATTTAGTAGTATTCAGAGTTGTTGATGTTCAGATTCATACTACTAATGTTTTGTTTTTATAAAGTTTTTTTGCTGGACTTGAAGAGCTTAATCGGATTACATAATCTTTTATAGGGTCAAAATGATACGCGATAATTGGAAAAAATCGAGGAAAGTGTGTGGAGATAAGTTCCTCCCAAACAATCGTATCAATAGTAACATTTATCTTTATATGAACGACCACAACCGTGCATTTATCTAGGGTATCCCTTGTTCAATCGGTTTTGAGCCTAGAGTTTTCGTCCAAAATTTGTGCGACCAAGACTTCTTGAAGGTTGGTGTCATTGGTTCTGGTTCGAATCTAAAGGCTGGTAGAAGCAAATTCATATCAACAACACCAATAACTAATGAGGTGTATTTCTAAGAAAGGAGGGATACAAAGATTGTTTTGTGCCTTAACGCAGAGACTGGATATAGAAATGAATCACGTTTATTGTTCTAAGCAAAATCTTGTTTTCTATTGAGCTTAGAATCTGAATCAGTCGACACATTCCATAATGTAACCGTGGAATTCAAATTTTCCAATTTAAGGACACATAGTTCACTGTACTAAAACGGACCAAGAAACTTGAGGAAAAGACATATAATGAGTGAAAAAGTTGAAACACATTTTTTTTGTGTGTGCATATGCCTTTTGGTTAATGGTTGGTTGTAACCATCAAGTTGTGATACCTTTGATTGTAGTTATGTCTTCTAATCCACCGACTGTCCCAAGCCAATGCCCAATCATCGCCTGAAATGAGAGCCACAAATCAATTAGTATTTGAGGAGACAAAGTTGTAATACTAATGATGTTATCGATGTTCTTTTTAGTATCTAGAAACTCACGACACCAATATAAGTATAGCTAAAGCATTTCTGTCATAGAAAGTTAAGTGTGTGAGCCAAAGAGTGAGTTTGCATTAGTTTTGTTCACCTTGATTTTCAGATGTGTTCTTTGATAGACACATTTTTGTGTCTAAATTGTGCTCAATTCTCTATTTTACTAGTGCTTGATTTTGTACTTATTATGGGTTTTTATGTCTTTGTAGGTATTTTTGAGAAATACATATTTATGGGAAAAGGCACCCCAAAAATTACTAAAGGCAACCGGAAAAATTACTAAAGGCACCTACATTTTGGATTGGGGGCACCCCCTTCTTTGTTTCAAATCTACGAAAATGGCGGGAGTCTTTCTGACGTGTGAAGAGAGTTTCTGAATGTATTTCAAAGCCGAATTTTATGGAGTTTTAAGTCTGTTTGGATATCTAAAAGGGAAAAGTAATCAAAGCAGGTTAAAACACGTCATTCATGAGTGTTTCACCCGGAAAAAATGGCTGCAAAATTCAAGTTACGGCCGGAAAAAGAAACATTCTCTGATTCGGATTAACATGTATTTGGAGTTGGTTTTGGATGGATTTTTTGCATCCTTATCGGTTAAGGAAGGCTATTAGGATTTACTAATCCTATAAATAGCCAAGAGATTGAAGAAAAAAATCATCCAGAGGCAGAGAAAAAAATTCAGGAGAAAAAAAATTGACATTGTGAAGGAGGAAGAAGAAGTACAGACTACGCCAAAGAACTTCATTTTCTCTGTCACCTTTTCTTCCGTAATCTACTGCACTCAGAAATCGTACTTTCTTCTCTGTGTAATGTTCTCTCTTCAGCAACACAGAAAACAGTCTCTGCAACACTTATATCCGTATTTGTTTTCTGTGTAACTTTTTATTTCTTTTCTTTTAAGCACTTTGAGCTATAAACATGTATTTTGAGAGGGTGTTTGACATGAGGAGCTAAACCCCATTGCTGAGGCGACGGAGGAAGCCATTTTCCAATAATAAAGTGGTATATTTTATTTTATTAATTTGTTTTGCAATTCTTTTACTATTATTTGCCTTGAATTAAATTTCAAAAAATGGTTTTTATCAACTAGTTGTGTTTTCTTTTGATGAATCATGCTGAGTTTAGAGTTTTTGATGTCTCATATTTTTGATTTACAACTATTGTTTTGAAAATCTAACTTTGGCAATATTTTGAATAAATTGAATATATGATTTGCAAGATAATTACCAATGCTAAATCACTTGAAAAATTGGCTAATGGTGGAATCCTTATTCTCAGTCATTTCCATAATTTGGATATTTATCTTTTTGCTACAGGCTTTGGATTTTGGATTAAAAGGAAATTGAGCCTAGACTTTGGTGATTAAATACTTGGAGTTAAAGTTTAAGCTTAAAGAACGGAAAAGAAGACAAAGAATTTTATTTTTAATTAGATTTTATTTTTATTTGTTTCTCTTTTTAGAAAATTGTATTAGGTAATCTTTGATTATTCCTGTAATTTTCTTTTATTTTTGGATACTTTTGGACTTTATTTTGGGACTTTGGACATTATTATTTTTAAACCTTACGTAAAGATAATTTAAATAAAAACTACAACAGGGAAGGACGAAAATTACGATATTGTCTCGGCCCCTCGGGTTCGTACACTGACACAGGAGTTGGTGGCCCGAGTCGACTACAATCGATTCATCCCGTCTGGTACGGAAGGTAAAACTCGATCAACCCAAGAATCCCCTGCAAGTGGGTTTACCGTATTCCTTCGTATGCATATATGTTGAGGAACTGAATACAAAATTATTTTTCTAGTAAAGGGCAAGAACTGGCCATATAAGATAAGGACTCGGATTTCATCACCGTTTTCTTCTTGCCCGCTTTAGGAACACGTTGCCAAACGCGAACCTAAGCTTAAAATTTTGGCTAGAAAGAGACCGATAGGGTAACGAGCTTATAGGCAAATCATTCAAAAGGACTGTATTGGTTACTTTGTTAGCCTAACTCAAAGTTCATGAAGATTATTTTAAGTTGATTAGAGCCGCCTTGTAACCCAAGGAAACATTACCAAAGAGACAGGGTTATCAAAGCTCCTTAGAGCTTATCCTGTTTCTATTCGGCTTAATCTAATACAGATAAGAGGTTTGTTAAAACTGTAACTAGTTGCCTTTCGAAAGAATATAAGCTGGTCTAGAAACAATCTAAGTGGACCCATCATGCTTTTTGTTTGCTAGATTCAATAGATTTGATTTGGTTGAGTCAGCCTTGCTTGTGATTGTTTAGAATTCCCTTCCAGTTAGGATTTATTTTTTTATTTTTTAGTGTATGCCAAGACAGCTTGAAATCATCACTGAGGGAGCTTGGAAAAGAGATACTCTAGGTGGTTTGATTAGTGAAAAACCTACTAGTTTTGTCCCTGGAAACGAGGACCTCGAAGACTCTTCTTTTGAGGGCCCTGTTTTTGAAAATTTTAATTTTGAGAACTTGAGACTGTGTGAAGAAGTTACTTCAGTCCTTTGATAGCGCCATCAATGGCAACTTTAAAAGCTTTGTTGAACCCGATTAGGAATTCTCGTCCATCATGTATCAAGTTAGCTGAAACTGAAGCAAACTATGAGTTGAAACCTGGGACCATACAGATGCTCTCAATCTTCTTAGGGAAAGAAAACGAAAACCCCTATTTCCATCTTAGGGATATTGAGGAAATATGTAGTACCATTAGGATTAAGGACCTAGATGACGAAGCATTGAAACTTAGATTGTTTTCTTTTTCACTAAGAGAAAAAGCCAAATCTTGCCTATATAGTTTGACTTCCGAGTGAATTGAAACCTATGAACAACTTATATCTGCCTTTTTCCAGAAATTTTTCCCTAGGCACAAAACATCATTTATTAGGCAGTAGATTTGCACATTTGCTCAACAAGAGGGAGAATCTTTATATAGGTATTTGGAAAGGTTCAATGACTTATTATCACAATGTCCTCATCATGGTTTAGAAAAAGTAAGGCTAGATCATATCCTCTATGAGAGTTTAGATATTCGACAACAACCATGGTTGAGTCTTTATGCACAGGTGGGTTTGAAAAAAAAATTGTTGATGGTGCAATGACATTTTTGAATGAAATCGCCGAAAAAACCCTGCAGTGGGAAAAAAGTAGGGAGCCCCAGAAAACAATTCTTCTAAGTAGAGGAAATGTCAATAGGGTAGAAGGATCTTTTGAATCATATGCCAAAAAAGAAGCTATATCAAAAAGGTTAGAAGCTTTAGAATTGAGTAAATCTAGTTGTGGAATTGAGCCCAAATCATTTTGGGAAGGACAGACTGTTGAAGAGCAAGCCCATGCCCTTTATAATAACACTAGATTTGATAATCATCAGAAGTTTGACCCTTATTCAGAAACCTATAACCCTGGTTGGAGAAACCATCCTAACCTTTCTTGGTCTAAGGGCCAGAGTCAAGGTTAGTCTAGTAATTCTAAGGTTCCACCAGGTTTTGGTTATACTAAGAATCCTTTTGGACTAGCACAATTTCAGAATTCGATAGATAAGATGATCATGAGTTTAGCAGATTCTGTCGCTTTATTAACTCAAAACACGAAAGATTTTTAGCACTTTGTCAACAAAAGTTTACGAGAAAACCAAAAGATCGTTCAGGCTAACAGTCAGGTTATTTCCAACTTAGAAACCCAGGTTGGTCAAACCGCTGAGTCTTTGAGAGAAAGGGAAAAAGGCAAGTTCCCTAGTCAACCACACCCCAATCATAGAGGAGTTCATGAAGTATCTTCTGGTGAGAAATCATCAAACCATGTGAATACAATTAGAACCTTAGGAATGGTAAAGTGGTAGACAACAAGGTAACCATGCCTGATAGTGAACATATTGTAGTTCACCCTTCTAAGCCAGTAGCTGTTGAGACTGGTGAAGTCTCTAAAGAGCCCGATTTAGCTCCTCATAAGCCAGATTTTGTGCCCAGAGCCCCGTTCCCACGACTGTTAGCACCAACAAACAAGGAATCCAACTTTAACGACATATTGGAGGTTTTTAAGCAAGTCACTATCAACCTTCCATTATTAGATGCAATTAGGCAGATTCCTACTTATGCCAAGTTCCTTAAGGATATGTGTACGCGAAAGCGAAAGCTTAGCGTCCAAAAGAAAGCCTTTCTAGCTAGTCATGTGAGTTCAATTATCCAGAACAATACAACTCCTAAGTACAAAGTTCCAGGTTCCCCAACCATTTCTTGCACAATAGGTAACTACCATGTTGAGAAAGCGTTACCTGACTTAGGAGCCAGTGTGAACTTACCTCCGTACCATGTTTACCTCCAACTAGGACCTGGTGATTTGAAACCTACTCAGATAACACTGCAGTTAGCTGATAGGTCTGTGAAAATTCCTCATGGTGTCATAGAGGATGTTCTTATTGAGGTCGATAAGTTTATTTATCCAGTAAATTTTTTTTTCCTCGATACCCAACATGTCCCTGACCCAGAAAATCAGATACCTGTGATATTAGGTTGCCCGTTTTTAACTACAACTAATGCGATCATTAACTATCGAAATGGTATTATGAACTTATCTTTTGGTAATATGACTATTGAGCTGAATATTTTTAATATTAATAAGCAACCACCTGAGCTAGATGACACATGCATTAAAGAGGTGAACATGATAGGAACATTAGTTCAGGAGTCATTACCAAACACTTTGTTAGAATATTCATTAGAGAAATGCCTAGCCCACTTTGGGTTTGATTTTGATGATGATAGTGTGATTAATGAGGTGAATGCTTTATTATATTTAGCCCCTTTGATAGACAACTAGTAATGGATGGAAACCTAAGTTCGAATTGCTACTAGTTTCTATGTCTACCCTAATTCAATCTCTAGAAGAGCCTCCTAAGTTGGACCTTAAACAACTATCAGATACTCTGAAGTATTTGTATTTAGGCCCATCTGAGACTTTGCCTGTGATTGTAGCATCCGACTTGGATAGTAACCAGGAAAGTAGGCTAGTGGCCGTGCTTCAAGACAATATGGAAGCTTTAGGGTGGACCATAGCAGACATTAAGGGTATAAGTCCAAATGTTTGTATGCATCGAATTCATTTAGAGGATGATACCAAACCGTCTAGGGAGATGCAACGTCGACTTAACCCTAACATGAAAGAAATACTTCGAACTGAGGTGCTTAAGTTGTTAGATGCAACTATTATCTACCCTATTTCAGACAATAAGTGGGTCAGCCCCGTTCAGGTTGTTCCCAAGAAATCAGGTATCACTATAGTCCAAAATGATAACAATGATTTAATCCCAACCCGAGTAACCACGGGGTGGCGTGTTTGTATTGACTATAGAAAACTGAACAAGGTCACAAGGAAGGACCACTTTCCCCTTCCTTTCATCGACCAAATGCTTGAGATATTAGCTGGACATAGCCACTATTGCTTGTTAGATGGTTTTTCTGGTTACAATCAGATTGTTATTGCCCCAAAAGACCAAGAGAAAACCACTTTTACCTATCCCATTGGTACCTTTGCGTATAGATGCATGCCTTTCGGGTTGTGTAGTGCACCTGCTACTTTTCAGCGTTGTATGATGAGCATATTTTATGACATGGTAGAACGGTTTCTAGAGGTCTTTATGGATGATTTTTCAGTATTTGGGTCATCTTTTGATGAGTGCTTACATCATTTGACATTAGTGTTGACTAGATGTAAGGAAAAGAATTTAGTGCTTAATTGAGAAAAATGCCATTTCATGGTTCGATCAAAATTTTTTTTAGGGCATATCGTATTTTCTAAGGGTATAGAGGTATACAAAGCCAAAGTTGACCTTATTAAGACTTTACAGGTCCCCAAAATTGTACGAGATGTTAGGTCATTTTTAGGGCATGCAGGTTTTTATCGTCGATTTATTAAGAATTTTAGCTTGATTTCTAGACCTCTTTGCAATCTGCTTGCAAAAGATGTTAAGTTTGTCTTTGATGATGCTTGTTCAGAGGCTTTTGAGAAGCTTAAGACCTTACTCACTACTGCCCCCATAGTCCAGGCACCTAACTGGAACCTACCCTTTGAGATAATGTGTGATGCTTTAGATTATGCTATTGGTGTTGTGTTAGGTCTGCGAGAAAACAAATTACTTCAGGTGATTTACTATGCTAGCAAAACCTTGAATGATGCCCAACTGAACTACACCATCACAAAGAAGGAACTGTTAGCTATTGTTTTTTCCTTAGACAAGTTTAAATCCTATCTCTTAGGTATAAGGTTATAGTCTTTTACTGATCATGCTGCTTTGAAGTACCTTCTGTCTAAGAAGGATACTAAACCTAGATTAATTAGATGGATCCTTTTGTTATAAGAGTTCTTGCTATAAATCAGAGACAAAAAGGGTGCATAAAATGTAGTAGCAGACCACTTGTCTAGACTTGTTGTGGATTCCTCTGATGATTCTCCTCCTTTGAGGGATAGCTTTCCTGATGAACAACTACTTTTTGTTTCCTAATCACCTTGGTTTACAAATATAGTGAATTATCTTGTTACTGGTCGAATGCCTCTACACTAGGTAAAAAAGATCGTTCTAGGTTTTTAGCTGAGGTAAAACATTTCTTTTGGCACGATCCTTACTTGTTTAAGTATTGTCCAGACCAGATTATTAGGAGATGTATATCTGAGAGTGACCAGTCCAGTATTATTTCATTTTGTCATGATCATGCTTGTGGGGGTCACTTTAGTGCTAAGAAGACTGCTGCTAAGATATTGTAGTGTGGATTATACTGGTTGTCGTTGTTTAAAGACTCCCACAGTTACTGTGTTGCTTGTGAGCGATGCTAGAAGTTAGGAACCATTTCTCGTATAAATATAATGCCTTTGAACCCTATTTTAGTCATTGAGGTCTTTGATGTGTGGGGCATTGATTTTATGGGTCCTTTTCCTAATTCTTTTGGTTATTTTTACATCCTTGTCGTTGTAGACTATGTATCCAAGTGGGTAGAGGCGGTTTCATGTAAAACAAACGACCACAAGTTTGTGGTCCAATTTTTGAATGATAACATATTTGCACGTTTTCATACACCACGAGCTATAATTAGGGATAGAGGGTCACACTTTTGTAATCGACCGTTTAATCTCTTGAAGAAGAAATATAGTATTACCCACAAAGTAGCTACCCCATATCACACACAGACTAGTCGTCAAGTAAAGGTTTCCAACTGGGAGATAAAATGTATTCTAGAGAAAACAATTAATCCTAATACGAAAGACTAGTCATTGAGGCTTATTGATGCCTTATGGGCTTACCGTACTGCATTTAAGACCCCCATTGGAATGTCACCTTATCGTCTAGTTTTTGACAAAGCATGTCACCTGCCCGTCGAGGTAGAACATAAAGCATATTGGGATGTAAGGTAATTAAAATTTTCACTTGACAAAGCAGGAGCTCACAGGAAGGTCCAGCTCAATGAATGGGAAGAGATTCGGAAAGATGCATATGATATTGCTAGGGAGTATAAGAACAAAATGAAACTTGTGCATGATAGAAATATTTTAAGAAATTCATTTTCCCCAGGTCAAAAAGTTCTTCTGTATGATACTCGTTTGCATCTATTCCCCGAGAAGTTACGCTCTCGGTGGACCGGTCCTTTTGTTGTTCGCACTGTCTTTCCTCATGGTGCTATCGAGGTTGAGACTCAAGATGGTAGAAATCTTTTCAAGGTTAATGGTCAGAGATTGAAACCTTTTTTAGAGCCTTTTCCTACAGGTGATGTTGAGGAGGTCCCTCTGGAGGACCGTGTTTACTTTGATTGACCATCAGGGTTGTTTTTGTACATTAGTAGATTTTTGTAGGTTTTTAGGTTTTTATTTTCTTTCTTATTCTCCATAAAAGGATTGCTACGCTTCGCCCAGGTACTATCTTTCTAACTTACCTCTTTATTCCTATTGGTACTACTCTTTATTTTAAAATATTGAGGACACTGTTTGATTTAAGTTTGGGGGTAAGGGAGAAACTTTTTAGTGCAATAATAAAACTCCAAAATTTAGAAGCTTGTGAACAATTCAGGATGACACTAACCATTCTAGGTAGATGGAAACTTAGCTCTTTTTCTATAAGAATTGGTATGCCCGGTTAAATGGTCTATTCATAAAAGGACAAAGTTCAGGTGATAGAAATAACATGATATTTATCACCATATCTCGGAGTTTATCTCGACCATATCACCTTCTGTTTTTATTTTTGTAATTTTTGTATTTCTCTAAGTGATTTGGTTGGGCACCAGTATCGAATTGTTATCACCGTCAGGATGGAGTAGAGTGTTTGAGATCAAGCCCTATTATTTTATTAAAAAAATCGAGTGTTGACACTTTGATAGCAATGTATGTGTGTTCTTCCTGTCTCCGTCGCCTAAGCAAGCGTGGAACACAGGATCCATGAGAACTATCATGTAAGATATTGATAAGGACCATGCGCTTGGATTCAATTTTATCCAATCATGTTGTCAGTATATTTATAATTATTTTATTTTTAATAAATCGAATGCTGGGACCCTTCTATATACCAGTTGGGTCCATATTAGTATTAGGATTAAGACCAGTGGGAGCGTATCTCAATCCAGTAGGATTCATCCTGGCACTGACCTTCAGACATATATGGGAAACACCGTTCACCTTAGTCAACATGTGCAAACTTCATTTTGTCTATATCCATCTTCTAAATCTTTTCATGTGATTATACTTTGATAGATTCTGAGTATTGTGGTTGAACGACTATCTAAATAGAGTTTTGTTTTCTTATATGAATTTTAGTATGCTTGAGTAAAAACCCGTGTGCAACAATTGGAATCATATAGGGTAATGATTCACATAGCCGAAGAATTTAGTATGCCAACTAAATGACTTGCTTAGTGTCTATCCTCAATCGTTCACGGGTAGCTGAAATTTGGAGTAAAAGGTTTTGTGAGTATATCTCTTGTAAACCCTCACAAGACAAAACTCGTCCACTTTGGACACCTACGGGTTTAACGGCTTATTACATATGCTAAATGTAGTCGTGATTCCTGCGAAAGTGAGTTAGGATTTTATTTTCTAGATTAGATTTGCTCGAGGATTAGCAAATAGTAAGTTTGAGGGTATTTGATAGACACATTTTTGTGTCTAAATTGTGCTCAATTCTCTATTTTACTAGTGCGTGATTTTGTACTTATTATAGGTTTTTATGTCTTTGTAGGTATTTTTGAGAAATAAATATTTGTGGGAAAAGGCACCCCAAAAAATTACTAAAGGCACCAAGAAGTTTTGATAAAGGTACCTATATTTTGGATTTGGGGCACCCCCTTCTTTGTTTCAAATCTACGAAAATGGTAGGAGTCTTTCTGACGTGTGAAGAGAGTTTCTGATTGTATTTCAAAGCCGAATTTTATGGAGTTTTAATTATGTTTAAATATCTAAAAGGGAAAAGTAATCAAAGAAGGTTAAAACACGTCATTCATGAGTGTTTCACCCGGAAAAAATGGCTGCAAAATCCAAGTTACGGCCGGAACAAGAAACATTCTCTGATTTGGATTAACATGTATTTGGAGTTAGTTTTGGATGGATTTTTTGCATCCTTATTGGTTAAGGAAGGCTATTAGGATTTACTAACCCTATAAATAGCCAAGAGATTGAAGAAAAAAATCATCCAGGGGCAGAGAAAAAAATTCAGGAAAAAAAAATATTCACACTGTGAAGAAGGAAAAAGAAGTACAGACTACGCCAAAGAACTGACATTTTCTCTGTTACATTTTCTTTCGTAATCTACTGCACTCAGAAACCGTACTTTATTCTCTGTGTAATTTTCTCTCTTCAGCAACACAGAAAACAGTCTCAACAACACTTATATCCGTATCTGTTTTTTGTGTTACTTCTGTTTTTTTCTTCTTTTAAGCACTTTGATCTATAAACATGTATTTTGAGAGGGTGTTTGACATGAGGAGCTAAACCCCATTGATGAGGCGACAGAGGAATCCATTTTCCAATAATAAAGTGGTATATTTATTTTATTAATTTGTTTTGCAATTCTTTTACTATTATTTTCCTTGAATTAAATTTGAAAAAATGGTTTTTATCAATTAGTTGTGTTTTCTTTTGATGAGTCATGCTAAGTTTAGAGCTTTTGATGTCTCATACTTTTGATTTACAACTATTGATTTGAAAATCTAACTTTGGCAATATTTTGAATAAATTGAATATGTGATTTGCAAGATAATTACCAATGCTAAATCACTTGAAAAATTGGCTAATGGTGGAATCCTTAGTCTCAGTCCTTTCCATAATTTGAAATCAATTTTACTTTAATCTGCTTTATTCATAAGTATTAAAATTAAGTTTAAAATTGAATCTTTACAAGTCTGAGTATCGAATCTTTTACCATTATTCTAAAACATATCATTCTTACAGACCTTCTTGATGGCATTAACCTCTGCTAAGTCTCCTGCAAATGTTGATATTGCATAAGCATTGATATAATTCACATGTAAATTAAAAACGTTCATTTTAACTTCAATCATATTCCAAAAAAAAATGCAGGAAATTGTACTAAGACAATTCTGAAACTGGGACAATATTACAACAACATAAGATGTGACTTTTTATATATAATAAGAATGCAGAAATTTTTCAGACATTTATTTTTGTTTGCTTATTGTGGATGTTACATCTCTTTGGTTGTAAGTTACATATAGATTTAGTTAATTACCACCTCCTTCGTAATATAATGCTTCACTGCATCCTCTCTCTCTAATTTCAACGTAAAATCCAACAATATTAATATGCATATATGAATAGACATATACGACAAAAGGCTAGGTAAATAATACATACTCAGAAATTTCTTTCAGTACACATACTGGTTCAACTTGGAAAAGCATTTGTGTCGTCTTTACAGTCTCATTTAAATTTTGTCACTTATGGACTTACCTAAAATTCCCGCACAATAGCGATAATACTTAGGGATATGTACATTACAAACACCTAATCTTAGTTGTCCTTATTATGTTTATTGCTTGTATTTTTTTGTTGTTTAAATGTTTTTACTTTTAAATTGCCTGATTTCAGGTTGCTTGGAGTGCTGTTGTGTACTTTTAAATATCAAATCCAAATTTGGAGTGCTCATTATGTTTTTCAGGGTTTATGCTTGTGAGTTTTCATGTGGAAACCTTCAGCTTTATGGATCCATTTCTTTTTTAATAAGTGTGTTTATCATGGGTGTTTTCCCCCATCTCTATTAAATTTATCCTCTTAGGACCCGTCCAACTTCATAAGAATTTACTTCACCTAAAGTTATAAGTCTTTTTATGAAGCTATTGAGTTCTGTTAACAATAGTAAATTTTTATCTCTACATTCTGTTAGTGGTTTATTTGTTCTTAATGATCTCCAAAATGACATGATTTTTATTTTTATTTTTGTTTCATGATTGGAGTTGGTGGAGCGATATGGAAATGTTTGGCATCATGGTAAAGTAAGGAGATACCTGACTTCCGAGGAATGGCTCAAGGGAAAACCATGGTTTGGCTTACTTGCATTGCTTAGGAAATACCCGGAACACTTTGTCATCAATATAAAGTCAAAGGGGTCCGAAATATGGCAGAGTTCGTCTCATTGGTCTCCTTGATTTTGTAATACCGAATTCGAACCAACTTTACATTAGCCAACACACTTTAATTTAAAGGTTATTATAATTTAACCTAGTTTTGCTTAAGCTAGTAAAGTTTGCGGAAATCTAGTCCAGATTAGGCGGGCCATGTTTAGAGACTTTGATCATTGAACTGCTATTGCCAAAATTTTGCTAGGACTACACTCAACTTGAGAGGTTAACGAATTTTGCAATGTTGTCTAAATACTGCAGAATGGAAGCTCAACAAATCTAATTTAATTTCATTAATACACTAAATAAAAGCTTACAATATATTCTGATGACAAATTTACTGGTTTCCAGATGATAAGTGCTTATTGTTTCTACATAATGAGCACTCTATATTCCAGTTAGCATTGCTGCTCTGTACTTCTCACATTACACCTAATCTAAAAGCTCACCTCTCAAAAAAAGAGTCATAATAATATGAGACTCTTCTGCAAACAAAAAAGAAATGGATGGCCAATCTAATAAAAGAAATGTAATGAAGATAAAGATCTACTAAACAAAATGAAAAGTATGGTCGCATATTCCTATTAAGTATTTATATCTTTATTTTGTAAGAATAAGTGAGAAGAGTGTGAGATTGAACCTGCAGGATTTTCTGGACAGGAAACAACTAATTTTCGCCAAGATCCTCGGTTGCACTGAGAACATATAAGAAATCACATGATAAAGGGTCAGCGAGAGACCTTGTGCACTACTTGATGACAATGGGAAATGTAAGGTATTTGAAGAAACTGTTAAGAAATATCATTTGTGGTACAAACTGACACCTACAACCATAGAGTGGGAAAAAAGGGTGAGAAA
>JAJJMC010030977.1:13455352-13522854 GCA_023531435.1 Papaver californicum | reverse complement strand
GGGGGAAGGGTGAGAAAACACCATAACAATAACAATGGATAAAATTTACACCAACAAAGTAACCCACCTGTTGAAATCCACCACCGAAGCCACACCACCATATGCAGCAGCAATAGCACCCTATGGATCTACATACTGACATGGGAGGTATGCAGGAATATCTGCAAGCTTGTATGAATGAGTTGTATCTAATATAGTTTTAGAGGTCCACAAATATTTTCCCTGTTTCTTTTTGAAGAGAAGAGGTTAAAATAGATTAATATTTTATTTACCATGTGCAAATTTTTTTAAGTTTTAGACTAAAAATTTCGATTAATTTTTCTTAGTTGCACCAATGAAGCTATTGACAGTAGCCACTGATCCCGGAGAGAGTTTTGTTGTCGGAATAAAATTAACCAGGATTTGGAATACAACAGTTAGGAGTAATCCGCCAGACCCAACAACTGCAGTTCCACCTCCATGAACAGTGGGTCCATCAGGAAGTATAGCAAAACCTGAAGGCAGGAGTGCTACGTAAACTGGGTCTTCACCATTTAGAACTGCATTCATCGCAGCAATATCAACTATTGCATAAATTACGGATGACCCCGTTAGATTGGTACAACTCTCTTGCAGTATCAACATGTTGTTTGGGCTTGAGTTTGCATTCTGCAATATACATAAAATTTTAAGACATCATTAGTAAAATGTTTAAGTTATTCGTAAAGACGTATTTCTAAATTGATCAAGTATGCAACATGTCTGAATTCAATTAATACTACTGATTTATCAACGTCTCAAATTATAGCTGAGATGGTAATATGTAGAAAACGACACATACATTTATTGGTGATGAAGGGAGGAGAGGAGTTTCAGGTGGGGAACGAAGGAGGGTTTCTATTGGAGTTGACCTAATTCACAAACCATCATTATTATTCCTCGATGAATCCATATCAGGTCTTGACTCTACCAGTGCTTATAGTGTAGTCGAAAAGGTGAAAGACATCGCTCGGGGCGGAAGTATTGTGCTTATCACCATCCATCAACCCTCTTTTAGAATTCATATCCTCCTAGTCCGGATTAATTTTCTCGTAAGGTAATCAGAAATACATGTTCAAAACTCATCAAAGTCAATTCATATCAAACAGTATGTTAATTGGGATTTTATTAGCTAAAATTACTAACAAAATTTTAAACTTTTAACCAAAAACAAAAGCAAGACAAAGATCATGAATATACAAAAGCCATTGCTATAACAAACAGATAAATACATGGTAAATATATCAATCTTTCGATCCTGCCAAAAACCAACTACCATTCCAGTAGTGACCGGTGAGGATTGTCTGTGCGGGTATGCTCCGGTCATCGGGCTCTGACTATTGTGCTATAATTTCCCAATGTCAACAGCTTATTCGTCCAAAACATGCCGAGTGATTCCATGTGATGGCTTGCAAACAACAATAGTCATCTTCTCGTGGTACAATTATATTTCCTTGAAGTTTTGACTGCGCTACTATGAATAATATTTACAATTAGTTACACACATAACCACAGTCCGACGGTGGTTTGTATAATATGGGCTACTCTAATTATGGTCGACTATATGTATCACGTTAAACTTCATTCTTCAAGAATTATTAAACTGTATCATTAATAGTATTCTGTTATCAATCAAAAACATTTAAGGTGGTACATTGGATGGAAATTCACTGCAAGTCTTGAAGGACGTAAAAGGGAGCTTAGTTGAGTACGAAATAATATACACAGATGGTGTGATTGTAGCAATTGATGAGGATGAAAATATTTTTATTTTACCTCCACCAGCGGTTTTCATAACAGTTCCACCCACTGGATTCTGTGTGCAGTTAGTTATGCTAACCATTGCTAGAGAAAATAAATTTGCTAAGCCCATATGACCATCCATCCGTGACAGTGCAATCTAGTGTATCATTAACAGACATCATTCCATTTTTTTAAAACAAATTTGTCTTAGTTGGCCTTAATGTCTCGCTGGAATGTTAGGTGCAATTTCATCAATCCAAGACGCAACTGGCAAATCCCCTCCCCACTGGTTGTTTTTCCAACCACTACCAAATGCCCATGAACCTGGTTGCTTATCTGAGAAAAATAAAGCTAAAAGTTGTTTACAGAATATACATATATTAAGTGCAAGAACTAACTTCTAGGGTAATTCTTTCTCAAGTTCATCAGAATAGAATGCTTATATAGGACACTATCTAGCAAATTTGTAAATTTTCACATAAAGCTGGAAAGATTTTACCTTACTACCTCATCTCTTTACCTTATTATACAATAAATTTCAAAAACAAAATTGTCAAAATTTAAGAATAAAAATAATTCATTCATAAAACGAGGTGGGAAAAAATACTGACCTTTTGATATGTAAAAGCTAAGGGAGAAAGGTGGGAAGTCCTCTTTCACTGAAGATGAGAAATCAAACGAAAACACAATCGATATAGGTCAGTAATAAAACTGAGGGAACCAATAAAAATAAAATTCCAATTTAGGAAACCATTCAATCATCAAAAAAATATTGACAGGAGATCTAAGAACATAAACAATTATGACCTAAAGAACCTCACCTTTTGATATGTAGAGGGCGATTGAGAAAGGTGTGAAGATGAGATCTGGGTTTCAGGTTTATGTAGAGGGAGTAGATGAAGATTCTTAACAGAAGAGGAACATTGATAGAGTAATTAGAGTTAATTCTAAAAGCCACTGAACGGAAGAGGGAGGAGATATGCCTGGAACGAAAGAGAGATTTAATTCGAGAGATTTAATGTGGGAAGTTAATCATGTACAACATTGAATTTCCAGATACTTTGAGAAATAACTCCCATTGTTCCTGCAGCATTTCCATGGTACACATTCCTAATCGATATAATATCTTGGAACCCACTATACAACCTCGCAATCATCATCGCTAACTCATTCGCCTTCCTTCCTAAATTAGTAAAAAACACAACCTACACTAAAAAAAAAACAACCCAAATTTTAAAATTTACAGAAATCAAACATACACAGACACAAAATTATATAATTGACAATTGATTGATTACCTTGAGATATTTCGGCATCTTAGAGCGGCAAGTGCTTCTGTGAAACCTGAAATACAATTGTTAAGATACATAACAGTAGAATGTACCCATATCATCCTCTTCACTTGATATAGATTGCTTAAAAAATCCTGGTAGCCATAAGGAAATCGTGACAAAACACTTTGCTTCAAATGATTCTCCATATTTTCGTTACAACTATTTTTCCAAAGCACATTCACGAACCAAATTAGTCATGTTACTTAGCGTAACATTTGGAATATAAAAAATTACACAGATCACATGAAATAGAATGGATCACCTTGTTGTAAAATTTTGTTCAGGTTCAGAAAGTCGATTCCATAATTCAGTTTTTGAAATGTGAATCATATACTTCTCTATCTGCAAACAACAAATTGTTAGATAAAAGGATAAACAATTTCAAGGTCCCAACCATCAAAAGCAACACGTAGTTGAACTTATCTGCACCTTTTGAAGGCGAGTTTGAAGATACGATCTCAATAAAAACTCAGTCTTGTCCAAGTCCATCTAAGTGCGTTACCATTTTCGGCATATGCTTCCACAGTATCTTCCTACCCAGACAGTATGAAAACTGAGTTAGACAAACAATGTAACATAAAAATGATAAAATCAGAACCCCCCCCAACCAATCTTTTTTCTGAAAGAACCTGTTTTCTAAATTCACTCTATAGATTTTTGTGAGTAAGTAAAATTCCTAGACAACTAACCTTGACTCCAACAGTAAAAGAAAAAACTCTTAAATCAGTAAGAAATTCCAACATAAAAACTATATAACCCTTAAATAAATTATATATTTACAATTTATTATCGAAAATATAACCCCAAATATCAATTGAATAATTAAAAAAGAAATATTTTAAGCAAAAATGAAAAAAAAAAGTAAGATGTAAAAGAAAATTTAGAAATAGAATTAGGGTTTGGGATCAAAACTTACCATATTTTGAATTTGGACGCTAGCATTTGTTACTATATCTTCCTGAAATTGAAGAATTTCAGGAGAGGCTTTCTCGTTTCTCCATGCGCGATTCAAAAGCTCCACTTTGAAAGAGAAGCGTTTTAATCCATTTATCACTCAGATAACCAAGCGCTATGTTTGCACATGTATGGTTAGCCTAATTTGTTTAAACAAATCCTGGCCGCTTTTTATCCCCATCTAAAAACAAATCCTTCAATCTTGACCACTCTTTATCCCCTCCTCAGATCCGATCACAACCGCTCTTTATTCTTCCCCAGATAAAATCCAGACCAGTCATTATACATACGTTGTGCTTTACATTCTTGATAATAATATTCACATAGTAGATAATAGCCATGCCAATCGTCTTGTACCTGTAATTCGCCTATACTATAGTATCTATCAATGATTCATTTACCCAACCCAAATTAAACATGGGCTTGAATATGTAAGGTGAAAGTCGGTAATAATCAAAAGAAGGAAACATAAATATGGGCCAGCTATATATAATAAAATGAGAGACTTGAATAGCTTGTAATAGTCTTGATTCTTGTACAGATCGTTAGCCCAGCCAGAGAGAGAAGTTACTAGTAAAAAGTAAGAAGTAAGTAAGACGGTAAACTACGAGACTGTTTTTACTTTTATCATCAATTAAGGTAGAGTAGAAGACTACAAACAAATAATCATAATGGTCCAGGACTACAGCTGGAGTACTGCAAAATTATTGTTGTGAGCCGGAGAGAATATCATCTGGATCTCCTTTTTTTTCTTATTTTGTAGGGCCACCACCACCCATATGAATATCTACGCATATATGTACTGTACTACTGAAATGGATGTTGTTTCCCTTATGAAAACCATAAACCAAAGACAAAGACCAAACATTTCTTACTGTTTATATATAAAAAAGAAGGTCCAAGAAAGGAACAAGATCAAACGTGAATTGTATATCTGGTCCGAGTTTACCACGACAGCCGTCTCTCATATTCGATCCTGCGGTTAAATGTCAATCCGAGGATCAATCTCTAGATTGCATGAGTGAACTATGGAGATCCAAAAATGTACACAGTCCTAAGTAATAAATTTGGAAGAATATACAACATCCAATTTATAACTTCTATGGCCCTAATATTGCATCCTCTGATTCTCTCTATTCCAGTATTTGTTTGTCCAAGGGACCTACGAGTTCCAGTTTATGTTCTCCACTAGTGTAAAAGTTGAGCACTAACAATTCAAGTCCAAGTGACTCAAAACTAAAAAAAAAACATGCACACCAACAAAACAGACAGAAAGGCATATGAATCAAATGAAAACGATTTTGGGCATCAGCTATCGATTTTTGTTCCTCGTGTTAAACGTATATTACGATTAACTAACAATACTAATTCAACAGGAAATATCACAAAAGCACATACAGGAAAAAATATGATCAAAGGGAAGAAAAAAAAGGACAGGAAAAAGAAAACACAAAGATGAGGACATTAATGAAAGGGTTTGTACGAAATATCAGAAGAGAGAAAGAGAGGTCAATTAATGAATGAAAGTCATGGGATTAGCGTGGAATAAAAGAAAAAGAGGTGCAATCCATTATTCATCACTTCCTCCTCCTATAAAACTTACTAAGCTAGCTTAGCTTGTCACCACTGATTAGTATAAGTTTTGCAGCACTAGCCATGGCACACGCTTTCACCGACTTTGCTTACACCTCCCAAAATTCTCCCCCACTTTCTTCCCCAATAGATGGTATGATCCACCGCCATTGATTCAACATATGTCCCCCTTGGAAAAACAGGGGGCCATTTTTATGTGTATATGAGTGTGGGGGAAAGTTGGGGGAGGATTTTGGGGATGAGAATCATTTTCGCGCTTTCACCTACTCCCATCATTTCCATGTCATGTATACAATCTCCAATCCAATCCCTTGAAAATGTTCTCCTAATCGGTCTAAACATGTAGCACTTGTCGGTATTGTATTGACTAGTTTCATGTTTTCATAGTTAAGAGTTTAGACCCCCATGAAAAGGAACATAACTCTTCTCTCTTTTTCTTGACAACAAAGAAAGGAACAGAACTCGGTGGAAGACGAAGAAGTATCACTTTAATTTGACTTCAAGAGAAGTATATTCATCAAAGCAAGAAAGTGATATTCTTCAAAAATAGATAGATATCGCGCATGCAATGCGATTGCATCTTGGTTGCTTGGATCCATATAAGAAGTAGTAAACTCAATCAACAGTAACAATTAATGATTAATTAATTAATTGATCAATGCAGTGCATGCTAAGAATTATTACAACAACATCCAAATACACCACTACTAATCAAATTCTAATTCATTAAACAATAGAAATTAGGAAAACAAACGAAACTAATGAACCTCCATGGAGCTTGAAATTAACAGAAAGCAAAACCTAACTATGCTCGATCGACGAAGATCCCTTGATATGATCACCATGATGCAGAGGAAAACATTAACCTTCCAGCAGCCATGATCCCATTTTGGTTCGTACGCAATAATAATCCAACCATTTATGTAGTTTACAGGGTGGGGGCAATGCAGTTGAAAGCAGTCCTATAAACATACTGTCTACCTTGATGCATACTCACTAGCTAGCTAGCTAGCTTAGAAGAAGAAGAATAATAAGAACTAAGCAAGCAAGCAACATTATGATCATCATCACTACTCAATTATTAGCAGAGTTGGGATTTGGAATCGGAGAGATAAAAATGCTAGCTAGGTAGCTAAATCATCTAGGGTTTCTTACCAAGGGTGTGCTTGTTGTTATGCATCCATACCTTAAGAACTTGTCTCTTGATACAAAGCTCATTACAGAACTGCTGAACCGCAGCTTCATCGTGTTTCTGTATTCTCCACCCTAATCTCTCGGAAAAACCTAACATTTTATCTTTTTGTTCTTGTGTAAACTTAGTTCTAAACCTTTTCTTGCTTGAAGAACTTCCACCTCCCATCCCCCCACCACCACTGGGATTAGAAACATCATCATCTTGCAAATCAATATCTCTACTATGACCTCCTCCCCCGGAAGTTGAAGGCAAAGCTAGTGGTCTGCTATGTGGTGTAACCATTGGTATGTAATTACCTGGTGGCCTATAATACTGAGGAGTGAATGGATGATGTTGATGATGATGAGAAGTTACATGATGATGTGGATGCTGATGATGATGGTGGTGGTGCAAACTGCTTGAAGCAGCTTCGGTACTACCACCTTCAGTAACTTCTTTACGATGAAAGTTGCGGTGACAATGACAAGCAGCGCATTTTAGTGCATCTAGTGTTCCATCATCTCCTGCCGGCATAAACTCACCACATCCATCTACTGCATGTCCACCAACACCAATTGCATGATTCTTTAAGCATTCTCTGTATCTTATATTACTACAAGTCATCA
This sequence comes from Papaver californicum, assembly GCA_023531435.1. NCBI lineage: Eukaryota > Viridiplantae > Streptophyta > Magnoliopsida > Ranunculales > Papaveraceae > Papaver > Papaver californicum. The sequence goes on along the minus strand of JAJJMC010030977.1, from coordinate 13,515,412 downwards.
GCATGGAGCTACTTGATGCACCTCCATTGTTACCACCCACAACACCTCCGCTTAGTTTTCTTACTAACCCTCCACCGCCAACCGATGTGTCTCCTCCTCCAGCAACACCAACAGCACTTCCCAAGTTATTAGTAACAACTTTAGGTCTAGATACTGGTGTTGCCATGCCCATTTCTTCGTCTTCTTCGTCTTCTAGCCCCTCTTCTTGATCATCATCGTCATCGAAATCCATCTCTAGCTCTATGTTAGTGTCTATCTTATCAAACTCAACTTTCTCTCTCTCTAGGATAAGAGCAGTTATTTCACATTACCAGTTGATCTAAAAAAGATCAACAGGTTTTGTAGAATGATAAATAATGAAAGGAGATTATGTTTTGGTAATTTAGGTGGAAGAAGATAAGAGATATTGGAGGATAGTAGTAGTAGTATTGTGGCTATCAGTATCTCTGCACTACTGCTCTGCTAACTAGTTACCTGTACCCCAAAAGTTTAATTCACCTCTTTGTTTCTTAAATAAACCCTAGCCTATCCTCTCTGTCTCTCTCTAACTCACTAACTCACCTCTTGCCCCCCCAAAGTAAATCCCGTTGCTAAACCAATATGCACTACGTTTTACTATAACATTTACCTTGAGAATCGCATTTTAATGTCTTATGATCTTAGATTAGAGGTAGTAAGAGGGTGTACTTGTAATGCACTCGAATGGAGTAGTCAAATACCGTATTAAAAAATTAAGAGTTTAGTATGGACTTAATTAAACGACGTAATAATAATATGTAATTTATACTATTTTCAAAAGGTTATATTAAATATTTTTTCATTCTAATTTAGTTGTTATATTGTTGTTTAGTATAAAGATTTGAAAAGTATATAGAGTATATTTTTTTTCAAATATCCTAAATTAATATTGATGTTTTAGTTTTTAAAACCCCTAGTTTTTAGTTTTTAACTTGGAACAATTTAAAAAAATAAAAAAATTGTATCAACAAAAAAATCAAAAGATAAACTCCCTCCATATTTAAGAGAGTTGTTTAAAAAGTTAGACACACACAATAATCTAAATTAGGTACCAATTTTCAAGTAAGGGATAGATAAGGAAAGAAAGTGGAAAAATATAAATTAGATCAACTAAATTAGGACAAAAGAAACCCTAATATAACAACTAAACTAAGACGAGGGCATACTCAATTTCCAGTATTGTATTATATATAATCATTAATTAAACCACTGACAAATACTCGATTTCAGCATTGTATTATACTCATTAATTACATCATTGACAAATATGACCGTTTATTTTATTTATCCAATATTTTTTATTTTCATATTAAGTTTTTTTTAACATTATCTTTTGAACATCAAAATGTTTAATTTATTTTATTTATTTATTATCCTTACTATTTTATTGTTTTTTGAATTTTTTATACATTATTATTATTATTTTATAAAAAAAATCTAATTTTTTTTTCTTTTTATATAAAAAATCTGTGTAATATATATATTTCTTAAAATAAAAACTAAGATTATTAATATGCTTCAAAAAAATTATACTTTTCATGTGATTTTTAATTTATTAAATTTGCTGTAATTGGATTTTAAATTTGAGATTCCATTTGTATATTACATTTATTTTATATTTCTGCCAAATACTAAATATTGAGCTACATTTATTTCTAATGCATGATATTACAACAACATATAACATGCAATCCTTTATGTTGTTAATATTGATATACCAAATGGACCCTTAAAAGAGCAATGAACAAGCGCTTTGCTTGTTGAAATCTTTGAATAATATCTTATTTGCATGTTGAATCTTTGAATAATATTTTATTTGCATGTTGTTCGATCATTTTTTATCAAACAAACTCAAAACAAACTCAAATCCAAATATTTGGAAATATAAATGGTGTTTATCGAATCTTGTTAATTTAAAATCGAGTATTTTTGGGCTAAATCCTTACAAACAAAATGATATCAGTAGTTGCGTTTTTAATTCTTTTTTATTAATTTTTTCGAAGCATTAAGTTTTTAATTTTTGATTTATGGGAACTGGTATAATTAGAGTACAAAGAAAAAAAAATATATGACAAAAAAAATATATTCTAGACTAATGGTTTTATGAACAACGACGGATAGGTATTGGGGAAAAGTACTATTGAAACAGACTTTGAAAACCTACTTCAACTCTGACGTTAAATCATCATGGTACATAGCTTGAATGATAATAAAAATCAAGCAGAAATTGATTCAAATCCTACAAAGCACTATCCAACGCCTACAGAAAAGTAAACCAAGCGACGGATGGACTAGTAAATTATGCGGTGGATGGAAGTCAATCGGGAACCTTTTCAATTATAATATGAGACCTCTCGATCCTTTCTTTCTTAAATTTAATTGTATTAAATGACTCAATTGGTACCACATATTCTCGTATAACTGCTTTCTAGTCTAATAAATATCTTTCATATTTAAAAAAAAAAAACTATACCTTTTTTGAAAATAATACATATACACATATCGTAATCATAAAGTAGCTATATGAGATAAAAATTTAATCACATAAGCCAAATTACTATTATACCTCCAAAATAATTTATAAAATATAGAAATTAGGGAGAACAAAAAATATAAGGGTATATAAAAGATTTTTCTTAACTTCATTTTGTTTCTTAAGTTAGGGAGAAAAGCAAAAATCATGAGAATAAAAAATCTCTAATTTATGCTTTGAAAAAAAACAAATTTCTAATTTGCTTTTCCTCCCACCTAATAAAGAAGATTTAATTGGAGAATACCCTTATAAATTGAGGGATGCTTTAGGTTAAAACATATTAGGTATATTGATAAAGGGTGCCTAAAAATTTAAAAAAACAAAGTTATCTTTTAAAGTCGGTATGGTTTTCAGGGGTGAAAACCATACTGACAGTAAACACAATTTTTCAACTGTCGGCATGGTCTTCAATTGGCGACCATACAGATAATTCACAGTCGACATGGTTTTCACTCATAAAGACCATGCAGACAGTTCACAGTCGGCATTGATATTGGATGAAAACCATGTCGATTCTGGATAATTTTTAGGCCTAATTTCTGTTTTAATTTTTCCTCCAAAAAAAAACTAACACAATCTACAATCAATAACTATAATCTATAATCTATATATTAATATCACTAAACTAAATTTAATATAATCTAACAACTAATATAAACGACTAACAATCTATTAATCAAAGATAATTTAGGTATTACGAAAAAGTTATGGATAAAAGTTTTTAAAAGGGTTAATTGATATGTGGTACTTAGGTTTTGACCAATTTTAGTCTCTGTTCTAATATTTGTCTAATGTTAGGGTTTGATACCTGGATTGGACGTTGACTCGTGTTGACTAAGTTAAATCTAGAATTTTGTTTAGTAATTATTAAAAAATAAAATAAAAATAGTTAACGCCGTTAATGGTTCAGTTAGCACGTGATTCACTTAAAAGATTAGATGCCCTAATATTTGTAAGTTAGCAATCAAATTGAAGAACCCTAATTCATGTCCTTCCCCAAATTGAAGAACCCCAAGTTGTTGACAAATCCAGGATAAATCATAGCTTCTAAGTTGCCACCACCACCACTACCGAAAACACATTACTTCTCCAGATCAAATGAATTATGAAAACCATAAATACATCAATATAAACTTCATTACTTCTATCATTCACCACCAAAATCTCAACTAAGAAGAACATGAATTTGCAGAGAAGAAGAACAACAACTTCTCTTGAGCGTTTTAAATCATAACCCATCACTAAAAATGTAACATTACTCAAGGTTTCCGCTACATATTTACAAACCCAAAAACCCCATCTTTAAATCACAACCCATATTATAATTTTCCAACATAAAACAACAAGAGTAGAGCACAAATTGTTTTTCTCCAAGCTCCTTGAACTGGTAACATCACGATCGCATCACAAACCCGGAAAAAAATCTTATACGCCATTAAACATAACCACAACCAAAAACAGAAAGCTTTAATCATAGCATGCAATCCCACCGTCATAGTAATCAACATTGACTGAATCTTACTGTTCCTTCATGTTTAAAGTTTCAAAAGAAAATCAGATTCATTATTTTTTTTCTTTCAATTTTTCCTAAATTCCTAAATTAAATATTGATTTCTTCAATTTTTAGTTACAATCATATTTAGATCAAAACCCACTACGATTCAAACAAAACTCATTAAAATCCATTAACCAATTTTAAGAAAACCCTTTAATATAAATATATTCTTCAAAGATTTATTTTAAGGAATCGACTGTGTGACTGAAGCTTTAATTGGGTTTCTTTTTGTTTAATATACTTGAAATTGAGCTTGGTGTTCTTGAAATCGGTAAGTTAGACTAATGATAGCGGAACATAAGAAGAAGAACTACATTAATAGGAAGATAATGAATTAAACCTTTATTTTTTTGAAGGAAAAAACAGATAGATAGAGAGGGTGAAGTACAGAGGCAGAGGCGCAAAGAAAAGTGTGGATTGTACTTTTAGAAAGTAAAATAATGGTGGTTTTGAGATTTGAAGTATCTCTCTGTATGTAATGCTTTTGAAGAAGATGAGGGAGATGAAGAAAAAACAAGTTTTAATGAATACGGTGGCTTAAGTAAAAGTTTTATAATCTTAGACGTTGATTATCTAGATGGATATAGATCTAACGTGGATCGTCCATGTATAAGATAGGTGAAGGGTATGGTTAGTCATTGTTACTAAAGATAAAAATATTTTAGTAAATTGACTAAAATTTTAACACGTCATGATTTAACCGGGTCAACATGAGTCAATGTAAATCAATGTCCAGTTCACGTACCAAACTCTAACATTGGACAAATGTTAAAACAAAGATTAAAGTTGGTCAAAACTTAAGTATCAAACATCAGTTATCCCTTTTTTAAAAATAATTTAAAATATTTTTATCTTATTTTATTTGATATCTCCCAATTTATGACGGTATCCCTAATTAAACGTTCTTAATAAAGCTTCCCTTTAAAAAATTAACAATTTTTTTTTGCTTAACTTCATTTTGAACCGTAGCATTTTCCTTAAGATATGTCCGTGATTGAGAGTTACCATTACTTCACTAGCTAGAAATTAATTTGTCGGAAAATTTTGTCAGTGAAAGACTTGAGCAAAGCAAAGGACCTTTCTGTATTCCGTTCATATCCAAATTTCCACCGACAGGTAAAAAAAATCAAAGGACCTTTACGCATAAAAATAGTGAACCCGCAATCCAATTTTGTTGCTTAATAGCCATTTTCTCTCGGTTTTCTCTTTAATTTTATTTTACATCAAGCCAGGTCAACAAAATATATTGGATTCCTTGTGTTTTACTTTTTATTTACTATGTAGAAGAAGAAACATCTTAATGATGATTCTGCATTTCCACTTACTTACCCCATAACATGTGTTTATACCTATCAGACGAACATAATTATAGGAAGGGCGATGGCCTGCATAAATTTCCCATATATATATATATATATATATATATATATATATATATATATTTATATTTCATCCGACTTAAAATGACTTTAGAAAAATAATAGAGATGAGAGGACAAAATCGGTGATTTATTTGACAGGCTTCCAATGGTAGTCACTTCATTTGTAACAGATGCATCAAGTGTAACCAAAACTCAATATGGGTTGGATCCAATGATAATAATGAACAAATATTGTTTCTCGCAAAAACAGTATTACAGGAATCAGTCATTTCACCATGAAACTAATCTAAAGCGACGATGGAGATCATTTTGTTCTGAAGTTTTTAACCCCATCGAATTGATCTGGTCCGGCAGGTGACCGACTAGCTTTGTGAGAATTTGTAATGTTACCGACATTTTAGTACATTATGTTCCATTTAACCAAGTTTTACACCAGTCAATTTAGTCTACTGAACAAAACCCCCCGAGTCAGTATGGTGTTTAAGATTACAAATGGATTTAGTGGGGCTGGCTCGGATGAAGAATATTGGTATAGCCGAAAGTGAAACTGCATATATATATGGATTATTGTGAAATGACTGAAAAAGCAACAGTGCTTTTCCAGCTCTACTATGGCGGACACTAGACATTATTTCCTCCTAGAATGAAAATAAGATGAAAGATGTCGGCATTTATCATACTCGGCCCCCATATAACGTAGTGCCCTTGATCTCCGACATTAGTGACCCCCTTCTAGGACTTCATTCCCCTATACGATGATTCCAGCTCCATGTTTTTCTACTAAGTTTCTAAGAAGGAGAATGGAAGTTTCTAATATATGTTGCTTTTGTGATGAAAATGATGAGACTAGCGCACACTTATTTTACGATTGTTTGAGGATACGACGAATATGGGAATACTTTGTAGAAGGTTTTAGGAGACATTGGAATTATACTTCTAATATCACTCAAAACGTAAAGTCTTGGAATTCTAATTGGGGAGACGAAAGACTCAATAGAATTTGGAGAAACGTCCCTGTCTCTATTTGGTGGTGTATATGGAAGGAACGAAACGCAAGGGTCTTCCAAAATAAAAAGAAAACCTTGGGGAAGTCTCATTAGAAACGTGAAATTTCAAACGTTTTTTTGGGCCGAAGCAAATACAAGAATGCTAGATCTAACGACAAATGTGGTTATAGCCTTATGGGACTCTCTATATCGTCCTCCATAATTTTGTAGCTAGTCTTTTAGGGTCACATTTTCTTTTTGATTATCTCTTTTTCCGACTTCCGGTTTTATTCATTGGGTTGAAATACCCTCTTAAGTACCTTCACTCTTTAATGAATTTCCTTTTGATCGATCAAAAAAAATGTTTTTCTACTAAGTAGAAATCAAAGGGAACCGAAACCAAAAAACACTTATAGGTAACCGTTATCTCTATCCTTGTAAAATTTTACACATCTCATTAAATATTTTATTTATGGATTTTGATTGTACTTATCTTTAGGTTGGAATATTTTATCCGTTTTCAACTAGCTTGGCTTGAAGACACTAACATAATCCCCCAAATGAAAGTTTGGTGGGAGTCTTCTTCTTTTGTAGGTACGGCCGGTGAATGTTTTAGTAAGAAACTCAATGCTTTGAAGGGGTTTTTGAAGGCTTGGAACAAAGATGTCTATGTATGCATTGATCAAGCTTTTGATACGGCTCTCTCCAAGTTGAAAGAATTGGATGATCTAGAAGATGGAAGGGATCTCACCGTAGATGAAGAAGACGCGCTAGTGTCGGCTAAGGCGGATTTTGAGTTGGCTCATAGGCGTCAAAGCATAATGATGAGGCAAAAGTCTAGAACTAGATATCTCAAAGATGGAGATCGCAACAGTAGCTACTTTCATCGTATTGTGAAGGGTCATAGAGCTTCAAATAACATCTACAACTTACGTATTGGTCGATGGACCGGAAACAATGAAGAAGTCAAGTTGGGCATTGCAAATTATTTTGAGCTTGCGTTCAAGGAGACCACAAGCTCTCGTCCAAGAATCAAAAACATGCTATTAAAGAAGATTGACGAGATAGCTAGTGATTGGTTGGAGAGACCCTTTAGCGAAGAGGAAGTGAAAAATGCTATTTCTAGCTTGGGAATCGATCGTGCTCCGGGTCCGAATGGTTTTCCAATGAAGTTTTATATCGTTTGTTGGGATTTCATTAAAGAAGATTTGATGAAGGTTTTGAAGGAATTCCACGATCACAATATTCTTCACTCATCCTTAAAAAATAAATTCATTGCTCTAATTCCAAAAAAGTAGAACGTCGAGGAAGTTAAAGACTTCCGTCCTATTAGCCTTGTGGGGAGTGTGTACAAAATTATTTCTAAGTGCTTGGAGGATCGTTTAAAGGTTTTTCTTCCCGCTTTATTTCTCCCTCTCAATCTAGCTTTATAAAAGGTAGACAAATTCTTGATGGAGTGTTGATTGCTAATGAATGTGTTGATTCTAGAATTCGTCAAAAAATGCCGGGATTGATGTGCAAGCTCGATTCGAAAAAGCCTTTGATAATGTAAATTGGAAGTTCTTAAACGAAGTATTATTCAAAATGGGGTTTGGTGGTGTATGGAGAGGGTGGATTAGAAATTGTTTATTTTTTTCTAAGTTTTCGGTTCTTGTCAATGGATCCTCGTATGGGTTTTTTGGAAGTGAAAAATAATTTTTCCAAGGAGACCCTCTCTCTCCCTTTCTCTTCTTTATGGTGTATGAAGTTTTAAGTTGTATGTTAAGTAAGGCGCAAGATCTTGATCAAATCTCGGGGTTTTCGGTAAAGGAAGGAGGAACGAAAATAAATCATTTGCAATTTGCCGATGATACCATTGTCTTTCTCGACGCGAAGGAGGAGCAAGTTGCTAATCTTCGTTACCTTCTTCTTTGTTTTGAATTAACTTCGGGTTTGAAGATCAATTTCACTAAGAGTAGTTTATATGGAGTCGCGGTAGAAGATGGTATGGAATATTATGCAAACATGTTGGGATGCAAATTTGAAAGCTTTTCGCGTATTTACCTTGGTCTTCCTTTGGGCGGCAAAGTTGGAGGGACCCAAAAATGGGAAAAAACTCTTGATATTTGCGCGAAAAGGATATCTTCTTGGAATGGAAAAACAATATCGAAAGGCGGTAAGTTAACTCTTGTCAAAAGCATTCTTGCGAGCCTCCCTATCTATTATCTTTCTCTTTTTCTAGCTCCATGTGCCATATCTAAGAAAATTGATAAAGTTGTGAGGAATTTTTTATGGGATAAAGACCATAATACAAGAAGAATTCACAATATTGGGTGGAAGTTGGTTTCTACTCCGAAAGAAAAAGGAGGGCTTGGCATAAGAAGAACTAAACTTGTGAATTCGGTTTTGCTAAAGAAATGGTGGTGGCGTTTTGGCGTAGAGAAGGAGGCGTTGTGGAGGAGGATTATAGTAGAAAATTTTGGGGTAACTTCTTCCGGTTGGGAAACTCTTCAACCCAAAGGTTCAAAAGGCGGTAGCCTTTGGTTTAACATCTACAAAGAGTTAGCGGACTTCAATAAACATATCAAATTCAAGGTCGGTGTCGGAAAGGAAACAAGATTTTGGGAAGATGTTTGGATCGGGGAAAGAAAATTGTGTGAATTGTTTCCCTTGGCCTCTGAAGTTTCAAGAACCAAGGAGTTTGTGGTTGCCCGTATGTTCAAAATCGAAGACCATGGTATAAGATGGAAATTTATGGCTAGACAAAGGTACTCTCAACCCATCTTAAATAAAGTCTCAAGAATTCTCAATCTTCTTTCTTCTTTCCATTTTCAAGAAGGTGCCCCAGATAAGAGGATATGGGATGGAAACGATAATGGTCTTTATACGGTTAAAGACGGAATCATGATTGAGGAGGAACATGAGGCATCTTCTTTCACTACCGATGTAGTTTGGAGTCACAATAACCCTTGCAAAATCAACTTCTTCCTTTGGCTTCTATCTCATGATAGGGTGATGACTAAAGACAAGCTTCTAAGAAGGGGTATGGAGGTCTCTTCTCTTTGTTGTTTTTGTGATGAAACCGATGAAACTAGTGAGCATCTTTTCTATGATTGTTGGAGGATTCGTAGGATTTGGGACTACTTCAAAGAAGGTATAAGAAGCAATTGGACCCACACTTCCAATATCTCTAGTAATGTCAAATCTTGGAGGTTCAATTGGGGAGATGACCGTCTTAGCCGTATTGGAACAATATTCCGGTTGCTATTTGGTGGTGTATATGGAAGGAGCGTAATGCAAGAGTCTTCGAAGACAAAAGAAAAAGTTTGGAAGGTATCATTAGAAATATTAAAATTCAAGCCTTCTTTTGGGCCACTTCCAAAACTAAAATGTTAGGATTAACCGTAAATTTGGTTATTGCTCTTTGGGACTTTCTTTTTCGACCCCCTTGATTTTGTGTGTTTTCTTTTCGATATCCTTTTGTGACTTTTGTATTTATTAGATTGAGCTACCCCTTAAGTACCTCCTCTTTTCAATGAATCTTCCCTTTGTCAGATAAAAAAAAAAAGGTTTGAAACAAAGAAGTGACGTTCATTTGTTAGAAATTATCATCCCAAAACCACTCATGCACTCACGTGTAAGTTTATATACGTTGATGCTGCTTTTGTTTACTGTGGTGATGTCAATGACTGACTTCACTGCTGACTGACCAGCTTGTTGAGTACTGATTAGTACTGATTGAAGTAGTATAGTAATAATAGTTGTGATTAATTAATATAAATATAGCAAATCCATCCATGCACTTGGATGAAATGGCATATGATGTAGGTGACTGATTAGGTCATTGTTTTCGTGTTTGCATTAACTACCTAAAGGATAAGAGAAGTTAATGCTTCCTTTCTATCCATCTAGCTAGCTTTGCTAATCTAGAGTTTTAAGACAAAACAAAATTTTCAGTTACCTATCCAGCTAGCTGACCACATACTGTATGAAAACAGAACATGTACGTTACAATACGTGTAGGGAGGGGCTAATAAGTAAACACGTACTAATTGATACCTTCTAAGCACACTTGTTGTTGTTGGTATTAGTGTCCTGCTGCTGTGCTAAATACTCCCTCCGGGAGTGTTTGGTCGCAGGCTGCCATCTCTGAGCAACCTTTGGGCTGCCCGTAAGTTCACTACTTGCTCAGACTTACTAGTGTATGCCCTTTGGTGAGTGATGTGATCCCTCACAATTTTCGGTACTTACACAAGGTTTAAATTTTTGTCTGGCAACATACTTTCTTATTAATCCACTAAATGAGCAAGACGAGGATTCTGTTTCTTTGCTAGATTAACAAAAAATAGTTGCATGCTGTCGATTAGTTTTGCTTGGTTCCTTGTGATCAAAACCAATTCTCCAATGATATAGAAATATCATTAATTAATGAGATGAAAATTATTGGATAATTGCATCATTAGTGTGGCCTTAAGGCTAAACTGAAAGGTCCATCTTTCCTATCAAGGAGTAGAATACTGGTATAGATAATTGAGAACTGAATGAATCTCATACGGAATACTAACGTGGGTACTTAACTCGCTTGCACAAAACAAGTCCGACTCCAACCTAGCTAAAGCCCAAAGCCATTTACTAATGGCAATTGCAGCTTATCATATCTCTCTCAAAGGCTGACGAGACACCCATTCTGACACCGTACGCATAGTCAGTTAAGCCTGTCAAATTAAGCTGACGCCTCTCATATCAGAGAGAGCTATCGGACAAGAGAAAGAGAGAGAGAAAAAGATGAAAATGAGAGAGACAGAGAGATGGATGGATTGACGATGATGATGATGACGATGATGATGGAGTGGTGTTGTGATTCGTGAACCTCTGCCACACGCTAACAGTACTGCACTCCACTGCTGCTATTTCTGCTGTCGTCTTTTACTGTACCAGTAGTATTTGCACACACCACCGTTATCACTTACCACCACATAACTTGTTCATTTTTCTATATGAGCTTGTTGCACGAGACTCTACTATGTCAAGTGAGGTCATCACCTGCTCACCTATATTCATTTAGGCCCACATTTATATAGACCATTTCTTTACAGTTTTATTCCACTCTACGCCAGTACCAAGTTAACCCGGATAATCCATAGACCTAGTAGAAGCAGAAATCGTGGTGGCTGCCACCGGAGAAAATCCAGTAAAAGCACCTACAAACCCCGTTGGGTTCATTAAAAGTGTTAACAGTAACCAAATCCACTTTGTATATAAATAATATTAACAGTTCTCTATAGGGGCGGAGTTAGAAATTCTTCTATAGAGATAAATTTTTTAAAAATAGGCAAAAAAATAATAAAATCTTAGGATAAATAAAAAAAAAATATTTATAAATAAAATCAGGTTTGGGACGGCTCCGCCCCTAATTCTCTGTATACTTGGATATATTGGATGCATTTGTTTGTTTTTACACTCAAAAGAATATTTAATAATAGATGCCATGCCATTTATATTGTTCCACTCGCATCCGCATATTTTATCTTATCTAGTGCCTAAACATAAACCAGAGATCCTAATTGACGATCTCAACCGTACAAATAATCCATGTATATAAATAATTTTCCTGTGGAATAGAAGAGAGATGCATATAAAATACTGCTACTGATATATGCAGAGGGTGATAGGGAAATGCCCTGTTTATGTATCAATAATTCTTACTATTTCTGAGATTCATGGACCACATAAATATTGGTTTATGATAGTTTAGTCGAGACCGACTCCACATCTTAGAAGATTCAGCATTTTAGATCTAAAACTTAGATTCACACGTAGAATTGTAAAAAGATAATATAGAAAATCAGGGGCTCCCTAACACTGTCGGGGTTCTAGGGAGAAAAAAAAAAGATTGACGTTGACATTACGAGATAGAAAGTCAGTGGGTCATCGACTCCCCTTTCATTTCCGTTTCATTCATCGATTCCCCCTTCAGTTCCATTTCTTCTCTCTTCTCTCTTCTCTCTTTCTCTTTCTCTTTCTCTTTCTCTTTCTGAGTTTTTGAGTCTTTTGACAGCCTTTTATCTTCTTTATTATCATCAATGTATTTGACCATAGTATTTAAACTTTCAAAACAACAGCAAACCCATATGTCCCACACTATCACGCCCCAGTAAATATGTGCATACACACAGGAAAATAATATGACCCAAACCTAGGGATAATTTGTGTACACATGATGGACTACATTTGGGCCAAAAAATTGGCCTGCCTCTACAAGGTGGAAGTGGGAACAACACACCAAAAACAACATGAATTTTTGTGTGTTTCTCTGCACCACACTTCTCTATAAGTTACCTGTGATTTTGCAACAACTTTGTTTTATTTTATAAAGGTCCGGATCAGATTATCTAAAGCTAATTAACATGATGGCTAGTGTATACTTTACTAATGTAGTTGGATAACCAACCTACCTTAAACTTTAAACATCAAAGTTAAGTATTCAGGTAGTTATACACGGAAGAAGTAGGAGTGGGAAGTTCTATTTCTAGCTTAGCAGACACTATTACAATGTTTACATGGCTATTTATAGCCTGATCAAGTCATGAAGAATGAAAACAAGGAGTAAACACGTTAAGTACGTGTTAGTTATGGGCTAAGTTTAGTCTTTCCTAATGGCCACATAGTAGGCAACGTGTTAACGTTCTACAACAGTTTTAACGAACTCACCATTGTATTGCTTCCGGCCTCTGCCTGAGAGAGAGAGCCATATTTATGCTATCCTCACTGACATACCCACCGACCACTCCACCAACAATGGTTTGGCTGGAAAAAGCTTTCTATCAAAAAAAATACTACCTCCGTTTCAGGAAAAGAATTACTATCACTTTTTACCTATTTTTAGACTAAAATGAAAAAGTGATAGTAACACTTTTCCAGAAACGAAGAGAATATGTCTTTCTTTATCCTATAATATTAAACAAACACACTCTCTCTCTCATCATTGCTTACTTCTTTGAGGTTTCAGTTCCTTCCGGCTACTGAAATATATTTTCTTGACTAGAATCAGTGGGGAAGCCCAGTGAAGCATCTTTCCTGCTGACACTAAAGAGTATATATATGAAGGGGCACTTAATGTAATTTGGAATAATGGACGAAGGAAAGGAGACATGAAGTACTGTGGGTCATCATCCGGGTACCTATACAGCATTTATCAAGTGGGTCAGGATTCAGGTGAGGAAAGACGAAGAAACAACCAAGAGAATTGAATGGATATGAGGAGAGATCGTAAAAGCTTTTGTTCCTCGATCTACTCATAGGCAAATCCTGTTCCTCCTTTTCAGGGTACTGTAACCATCAAACAGAGACTAGTTGCTCATGACTGGTGTCATTTCCCCAATCTGATGACATACAATAACAGACTACCAATGATATTACCCTATTAAGATTAACATTAACTGGGGTGGGGGTGGAAACAACTATGCCATGGTAGAATTTCTACCACCAAGTTTTTCTATAAGGTGTTTATCACAACATCTAACTATTGTGAGAAAACAATAGTTTCACATTATCTCCAACTTTTTATCAGTTAGTTAATGAAGGGAGTTTTAACAATATGGCTCTGGCCTAAACTTGGATCATAAGAAAAGCCAGAAGAACAAACAGGCTAACAATGTTAAAACCAAGATAAATCTCAACTGCAAAGGAACCAATAATCGTATACGGTATAGTCTAGCAGTTTAAGGTGACTATAAGTAACAAATTTAAGGTACAGTATGAACTATAATTATAGAATTCAAAATAAGAAAACAGGTCCTCAACAAGCTATTTCGAAACTCTAATTCGAAGATTCATCAATATAAGAGCACCATACATCAAATCCACCAAGTAAAACAACACAGATAAAATCATACATCAACCGTTACTTACAGTAGGGGTGTGATACTGTGAAGAGCTGGAATCTTGAATAGAGGAGTTGACAACTATGACGCTGGCTGTAGATTATGAGATAGCAAAGCATCCTTTAGACATTTACCGGCATTGTCATAGTTTACAAAGGCCATGAACCAGAATTCATGACTGTCAACAGAGATAACCTGGATGTATTTTTCAGCAGGTTTGCCTTTGCTTATTATAGGATTAACTGCTTTAAGCTGATGCAATGGCATTATCACCTATTCACATTTCAAGGTTAGAATTATAAGCATGAAAATGATCTAAACACATTTTCCAATGATAGGAATGAAAGAAAGGGTGTTCCTCATCTATATGGGTTAAGAACATTTATTGGAACCAAACAAACTACAAAAGACATGGAATGGGCTAAGGTATCAATTAAAACAACATTGAACACCTAATCACCATGCATACAACTGTCTTACATGGCTTCTTCACAGATGTACACGGCCTGTGCTGCCCTATAAGACGGACTGGGTCCGCTGCAATGACAATCTTAAAGTGTCTAAATTAACCCTATGAGTTTTACTCGAACGCAAGTTAAAAGAAGAAATTTGTTATTTCCTCTTGGTAGAGTAATACATTCAGGATACAGTATTTTTGGTGACTACAACGTCGACAAGAGAGAATATCTTCCCCAATCTCATCCCACTAGAACAGTGCACTCAAAATCCGATGCAATATTAAAAATGTAGGTTGGGCCTTAAGCTCACACTGGACTTGGGTTTAAGTAGTTTAGGCCTATGGTTGAGCCCAACTTGAGACAACTGGCAGGGATTAATGCGAGAACAATGGCAATAAAAAGCGGTTTACCTCGACCAGAAAAGATGCAGGGCATTGTGGCCTGGGGCAAACCGCCCTGTTAGGGACCTTTTAAATTGCCACATCCTGCATCTTTTGCAATTGAGGTTAAACTAATTTTGTTGCAATTGCTCTAGAAGCTGGCTTTGGACATTGCTTCTGTGTTTGGGCCAGAGATGGCTCCTACAACACCCAAGTTGCCCAATAGTAACATAGGGAGAAAAAACATTGCTGGATAAAATCCAAAATTTTGGGTTCCAGATCATAACTATATTGCTAGGAAAGTTTATCGTATTGACTTTTATAGAGAGTATCCAGCACGATACCAAAGAGTAAGATGAAACTTAAATACACTAAAGATTATGGAAAAATATGAAAATACCTTGTAATAACTCCACACAGTTTGCTCTCCAACTTTGTATGAAAGAGGATTGTCACTACAAAAGGCAAGTTTTGCATTGGACAGATACAAAGTTCCCATAACTGGACCAGCAGAAGTTGATACATAGCAAGCAAATGTCTTTTGAAGTTGCTCTCCTGGAACTGACTCAAAAGTTTGTGGAAATATTTTCTCGTAACCACCTTCTGCTAATACTTTTGTACCCTGTGCAATCCTACCCATTGCAGCATCAGCGACACTAGGTCCTGTTTTCACTATTAATAAAAAAATAGGCAAACATTACCTTACTTCATATCAATATATAAACTGGTCGATAAGAAATTAGTCGACAGAACATAAGTTACATAATCAAATTTAAAGACCATGATGTACACAATCTTCTTCCTACGCTAACATTCAAATAAAATGAGTGGTCAAGCTAATGAACTATAGGTGCTTGAATTAGTTGATTCACCGCAAAACTTGTCAGTTCCTCACTAGACAGTTTTTGCATAAAAGCTAACCCTTACCAATAGTCTAGTCAAGGTACCAGTGACAGTGAACCTAATTGTGCAAGGTAATACAGATTCAGTCACCTTCCACCAGGGGTTCATGTAGATTATCTTTCCAACATACAGACAATTTCAATAGATACAAGATCATATCCATTGCCAATTTCATAGCATAGGGGTTCGGTTACTTACATTAAGCATCTCAACTGAAGTGTAAAAGTTCTAGTTATTAAGCTAAATAAGACAGGAATCAAATCATATACAACTATTGCATACATAAATACGAATTGACTAATATCTGTAATGAGCAAAACCAAACTTACAATGTTGCCAAACGTTTCCAGCCAGATCCTCAGTTTTCTTTGCAGTCTCCCCAACCTTTTTCCCCCATTTCCCAAGTACATCCTTCATTGTATCCACAGTACCTGATTCCAATTATCAATAATTATCACAAACCCATCCCCAAATCCATATAAACCCTAATTTTAAATCAACCGAAAAAGAAATAAGTCAGCAAAAATTAAAAAATACTCACTTTTAACAGAGGAAGATGGAGGCGGGGCAGGATTATTAACATAAGGATTAAATTCAGGAGGCATAGTATGAGCTGTATTGTTCTGAGACACCGTAGGAGGAGGGGGAGGTGCTTCTTGTTCCTGAGTCAATTCAGCACTCCATTTCACCGACTTTGTTGCCCCAGCCACCGACTCTGCAGGTTTAGCTGCTCCTTGAGTTAGATATTCTGATTGAGTAGGACCTACAGCTATAGTGTCCCAATTTTCTTGAGGAGGATTTATATCTTCTGGATCAAGTTTGGGGTATGAGGCGTAATTTGATGATGAATCCTTTCCCGTATTAATCTCTGGTTTCTTGTTTGTATCATCTTGATCCATATTTCTTCAGTAATTTCAAACCCTAGTTTTAATCGATAATTTTTTGGCGGACTGTTTTGTTTGTGTTCACTTTGAGAGTTGAAAAACGGCTGAGAGAATACCCCAGTCGGTGTGCGTGGTGGGTTTATAGTGGGTACTAGAACGGCAGCTGGAAGATACCGACCGTTGAGCTGAAGAAAGGAATTTCAAAACGTGCCTTGAGTGAACAGGCCCAGTGCCTACAGTGTCTTGTGGTCCTGTGGATTATGGGGAGGCCGGGAGAGCCCAAAATGGACATAAGTGGCTTGTCCGAGCCTAACTACTAAAATTAATATATGGGCTTCTGAATCCACTAAAGGGGCTTCTCTTTTCCTTCTTTTTAAGAAAACATAAGAAAGTTTATGGGTAACAACATCCAAACATCCAAAAGACTAACTTTCCCAAAAGAATGGGACCGCGTATAGCCAGAGTTAAGACTCATACCTTTAGAGGAGTTCTTACAAAATAGAGCTACAAGCATATAAGTTCTGGGTCCTATGAATGACCTTGAGATTAATTAAAGAAAAAGAGATTTGATTGTCAATGATATCTTCCTGATCTTCTTGATAGCTCTTATGGTAACTAGAGAAGTTCCTAAATCTTCCTTGAATTGCCTTCATATATAAAAGGTTGAATCTAACAATCGTGGGCATATCTTCAACTTTGACTTGGACATTGATGTGCGGCATTTCCTTGGCCCACTCTCATGTTGCTCCATGATTTCCATGATATCCTGCTTTCTATCTTTCCCCGATGTGGTTACCTGCAAAATCTTCAGCAATCAGAGTAGTGTAATATATTAGAGTTTTTGGGTTTTGTAGAGTGCAAATTTTGATGGCCACTCCAGAAATCCCCTGAATGTTATGGTGAACAGGTAAGTTCAGATAGGTATTGTCCTGCATTTGATAGTGCATATTGTTGATAATGTGCTCTGACATTTTATGAATCATGTTATGATCCCATATATGGTGTTTTGTATTCTTTACCGTCTGATGTGGATTCATCATAGTTCTCCTGAAAATTTGATCACATCTGGATTTCCAGATAATTAAGGGTACACTATAAAAATGATGATTTTTTGCCACGACCCAATTGCCACGAATTTAAATTTCTGTGGCTATTGGTCACATGTTGCCCCACCAAACTGGTAGTCGTGGAAAATAAGTAACTCATTTGCTACGGCGTGACCAGAAATTTACCACGCGTCAAGCTTTACAACGTGGTAGTCTGCCAAATTTCCTCTACTCACGACAGAGTGGGCCGTGGGTATTGTGGACCTTTAGCTTCGGGAAAACTAATAGCGTTGTAGCTACTATTTACCGGAAAACTCTCTTAAATATACAAATCGTGCTAATAAACCTAGAGGAAAACCATGATCCCCACCTGAAGAAGTAACTCCCCAGTTCACCCAGTTCTTCCACCCCCTCAATTCTCCTATTTCTTCGATTATGCATACAATAAAATCCATCAATACTTTGAAACTCTCACCACAGAGGAGATAATATTTCAAGTAAGTTGGGTTTGTATTGTATTGGATCTTTTTATTTTGATTTTCTGAAACTAGGGTTTTAAAGTAGTAATTAGTTCTGTACGAATCAACCTAATTGATATCAGTCTTCAATTTTTACTAATTTGAACTATTTTATGATATTGGGTTAGATTTGAAATAAGGAAATCCATCAATTTCTTGTTTCTCTATAAGACTTCATCGATTTTGAGCTAAAATTATATCTCTGCAAGCTGGTAAGAAAGTTGATTTTTTGTTCCTTTGAATTCCTGGTGCGAATGTCATACATTTTGAGTTTCTTTTAGATCCAAAGTTTTATTTTTGTTTTAAAATCATGTTAATGTTCATGCTTTACAACATCACATATACTAGGTTTTTTTTTAGCAAGTGATTCCAAATTCAAGTATAATCTGTCTATCCAAAACCCACTATGCATGTCTTTCTAGGTTAGTGAAATGCTATTTTTGGTTATTCCTTAAGAATAGTTATTCTTTGATGTGCATCTGGATGTGTATTAAGTCTTTATGGAGATATAGAAATGGTGAATTGAAGATCGATCCAGTTGGTTCATATCCCGATCTATCTTTTGAATAATGAATGAATCAATATAAGTTTTCTATTTTACTTTCTTACTTTGAAATTTCATATCTACTTAATGTTGTTGTAATTTGTATATATCATAAGAAAATTAATATATAAACTTTTTTTGATTATCTATGTTACTAATGATTATTCCTCTTTTGTAAATTTTTTGTCGTAACTTGTTTCAAATCTTAGGCTAAAACAGATTAATTCATGTTGTCGTTCTACTTGAAAACAAGTTACAAGTAACAATTTCATGTAGATTTGTGTGGATTAATTCTTTAATGTATTATATTTTTTTGCTTCATCTTCAGATTCTCTCTTCTTATAAATTGTTTCTATCTGGTGAAATTAAAAGTATTGATCGATGTATCTGTAAATTGGTGGTTCGTTTTGCATTCCTGTTTTATAATTTGTGTGGTTTTTTTATGTAATTTGTGCTTTGAGAATCTAGGGTTTTGTTTAGATTAGGGGTTTATATGATATATTCTCATCTGTGTTGGATTTATTTTCCTGATTTTGATTTATTTTTTATTATTGAGAAAACCTAAATTTATGAGATAATGCTTGATTTATGCTTTGTGAATTTAGAATTTGCTTAAAGTTGGGTTGAGTTTTTCTATTCTAGGTGTGATTTTGCTTACTCTCAATTTAAACTTAGTTTGTTAGTTGTTACCTTTTTATATAACTTATCGACAAAATGTATGATTTTCTTTGTTTTCAGTTTTAGGACTGAAGGTCTTCATGGATTTGGCCAGCTGGAGGAGGAGGAGACATACTGGGTTCTAGTTTTTCACTTGGGTTTTTTGAGTTGTCCTGTTGGTTTCAAGATGATGTTGATTTGAATGTATTGGTTTTTCTTTCTGCGGTTTGGCTTCGGTCTGAGAATCACATCACTGGCTCTCTTAGTGAGTGGTTTTATCTTTTTGTGTTGTTCTGTTTATTGTTCTTTACAAGCTTTGTTTTGGCTCAAACTTTCTATATAGCGTCTAAACCATTGTTTATGCTGGAATTTTATATCTATTCATAAATTCATGTTTAAACTGTAAAGATTATGGGTGATAATGATCCAGCATTGATGAAATACTACATTCTACGTGTGATTGCAATGCTGTTTATCATTTTGAGACTGTGGAATTTCTATGTAAGCTTTAATTCTTGTTGATATTAGCTTAGTTTGCTTTACTGGTCACATATAACTTCTGAAATAATCTGAAAACTGATACTTTAGTTGGATTTAGTAGACAGTTCTATCTTCTCACGAAGTTGCTTATTTCTATTGTAGATATTTGACAATGAGTTTGGAAGATTTGATGCAGATGGGTATAAGGTATGTTTATGTATTTCTCGCAAGTCATTTCATATGAACCATTTAAACTAATATCGTACATTTATTGCACTACAATTTGAGTAATGAGTAAAATGTATTTTTTCTGTTTGATTTTGTGGCTGAACAGGTTGATGATGTTATACTGATTACAGTATATGCATGTGTTATTGTTCATTGTAAGAGTAAAATGGTTGAACTTCTTTCGAGATATATGGAGTAATTGTTCTACTATGGACTATATTAGTTTGACTTATGTGTGATTTTGTCTACTGGTCGTTCAGATTTTGTAATTAAACTAGGATGATGGTTTTTGACAAACTTTCTATTTCACCAGGAATCTTAAGGAGGGATTGTATATGGATGCCTCAGGGATTCATCCATGAGTTTCTTTATTGATGACTAAGTCGCTTCGCAAGATAAAAAAAACATTTCAAGGATTGGCCACTTCCTGGTATTTTGGTGTTCTTTTTTATTTCCATATTTATATTGTTATATCGATAATTGGTAGCTTGGTAATGTGCTGTTAGGATAAGGGAGGACCCGAGGACCCAGGCTTCGAAAATCGTGATCACGGTATTATAGTTCTTGGATTTTGTAATCTGTGGTTTCTCTTACTCATTGTTTGTCATTTACTTTTATTATATGTGGTTCTTACTAACATGTCATTCTTCAATGTTGGCCTTTAAGTTTCTGGTGATGTGCAATACGGGGATTATAATGTTTTAGTTGTGCCTCCTCCCTCTTAAACCAAGAGGAATGTAACTTTGCTCTTTTGTCTCTAATTCACTTAATTTTGAAAATTTGGTGATTCGTAACTGGTATGGTTCCGGTTAAAGTAGCACGCATTGACTTTTATAAACTGTGTTTCTGACTTACATGTTATTCTTCAATGTGGGTTCTTAAGGTTCTGGTGATATGCAAAACGGGGCTCACAACGCTTTAGTTGTGCCTCCTCTTATAAAACCAAGATGCTTGTAACTTTGATCTTGTCTCTAATTCTCTTAATTTTTAAAAATTTGGTGATTCATAATTGGTATGGTTAAAGTAGCATGCATTGACTTTTATAAACTGTGGTTCTAATTTACATGTTATTCAATCATTTGTATCACTGATTGAGCTAAGCGTATATTTGAATGTGTAGCAGACTATGCAAGTGACTCACATTCACGGTTTGCACACTAGACTATGCATGAATGAAGGCAACTCATTAGTAGCATAGGATGTTGCATAGTAGAAGCCTAAGATGTACAATCAGAAATATCTAAATGTGTAAATTTTCTCTGTTAGATTTTATAATGTAGCTGGACATGTTTAACTTGACAACTAGGTAAACGGACAGAAGTGAAGTCTGTTGATGACTGACGACATATATTTCATTTATGAAATTCATTAATTTGCTTTTTTATTCATAGTGAGACTTCAAAATCTGAGTTCTTTTTTCTTATATTTTTGTTTCTGAACAGCAACATGGGTTGTACTTGTGAATATCTCTCATTGATGTCAAATTTGACATTCTCATTGTTAATGCCGAAAAATTAATTCTAAGAAAAACAATGTACTGTAGAAGCACTTTTTTAGATTCAGAAATCAAAATCGTACAGGGCAAGCCTAAACCACGATAGTAGCCGTTCCGCCCTGCTTCAGTCACAAGGAGAGAAAATGAGTTGATCTTAGGGGAAGGAAGCAAAGAAAGTGGAAGAAATTTTGTGTGTGTGTTGAATGGTGTGTAGAGTGTAGAATAACAGAGTTTGTAAGAATGATTTCTATCTCTTCTGCATTATGTGTTCTTCTCTTTTAAAAATGGGATAAGTAGCCTATATATAATTATTTGTATCACACACTTTCTTTGTAAAGTAGTGGAGGTTGTGGGGATATGGAGAGATGGAGGTTGTGGTAGCAGCCGTCCACTTTGTCTTGGGAATTTTATGGAAACTTCCAGATTATTACTCCACTATCTCTTCAACCGCTTCAACCCACCACTTACTTTGTAACTTCCTTTCTGTAACCACCAGACCGAAACCTCATGTTTAATCCCCCCATGTAATATGATTTTATATCTCGTAAGAGTTAGTGGAGTCACGGCTTCAAATCCATGAGTTTGTTGTAATATAATGATGCTAGTGAGCTTTATGTCAATTTAGCATATTAATGGAGCTAGACACGAATCATAGTGCTAGCATGAGCGGAAGAAGTGACCCGGTAGCAGCAAATGGGCGTGGTGCGGCAACAACGTAGTGCGACAGCAGCTAGGCGTGGCCACAACGCTAGTGCTGCTGGCACCGGATGCGCTAGCGCTACGACTAGCGTTGTTGCCACCGTTACTAGCGCTCCCCTAGCGCTTTGGCTATCACCTCTTCGTTGCTTTGGTGGACTCGTTGTTTTTTTTACTTTATTACCTTTGTCTCCTTTATTATTTGAAACATTTGTGCTGGAAACATGGCTATGAGTGTGGCTAGGGATTACGAAGGCTTGTACTTGTCGATGCCAGGTCCATTGCATATATGCTATTAGTATTGGCATTTTGTTAATGCCGTGGCCATCACTATGGTATATTTAGGGCTCCTCAATTGTATGAGATTTAATGTTAGCATTTTATGCTTAATCTTTGTGAAGTACATACAGAACATATTCAAGATATTCAGCTGTGGAAGTTTGCTATTTGAAGTTATGCCTGATGCGATTCTGCAATTAGATGGTATGCATCTAATTAGCGTTTTTATTTATATATTGCATCGCCTTTATTCTGAATATTCGCTATTTTTCTTTTTAGATGACTTGCATCTAGTTTGCGTTATATTCAGATATGGTATCGTCTCTATTTTAAATATTCACTATTTTTTATAACAAGTCGTTATGTTTGATACATGAGTGGATACTGAGTTGCACAAAATAGCTATTATATATTTTGTTTGAAGAGGTTAGCCTAAAATTCCTGTAGCAAGGCTTTTGTTCTAAAATATAAAACATGAATTTCAGAAATTTAGTTTAAGGGTAGTTACTTAGATCTATTTCCTTCAGGCATGTCCTTCAAGCATAATTGGGCTTTGGATATATTGCACTTCGCCGTGAATGAGCAGTAGACATTATCGTTTGAAGTTTAAGTATTTTTTTATGAAAGATGCATTGTACCCTTTTCCACCGATTATTGTTAATTTCAGAGTTTACAGGATGTCGGTGTAACAGTAGGAGCGATGAAAAACAGAGGAGCTTGTGGCGGTAGGTGGTGGCACCGTGAGGATATGAGCTTCTTGAAGACGCTAGTTCTATGAACGATGTCCCAGACCTATGTGAAATCCTACTGCCATGGAATATCCTTCGTCTAGTAGAAAATCCTTTGCTCCGTGTGTGAGGCTAGCGCAGGAGGTGTTGACGTCGTGAATATGTTGGCATCGTGTGATCTCCAACGGGACGTAACGTATGTGGGGACCACAGTAGAAGTTAGGAATTCATGGAAAGTGATATAGGTTTCATGGCTGACAACTTCATAACAAATAGTGAGGGCCTCATGGTTTGGCATTTCTTACACATTTCAGAACACTTCTGACTCGTGTGTTACGTTGGTTCATCATAGTCATATTTCCGGAGAAGATGAATTCCTGACGGCAACTTGTGAGCTCATATGCCAGATGTTGGGAGGAGAAGCATGAATATGAAGTAGTCAGGTCTTTGGAGAATGGGGGACCTCGTCAAGGTTATGACTCTTTAGTTGACCGTCTCTTTTGTGTTGGAGAGGTTCTTGATATGAGGGGAGTTTGTGTAAACCTTTAGTCCCCGAGTGTTATTCACGTGATTCTTCGGATGCAGCTGCTGAAGACGATGCTCCAAGTGGTGTTTTTGCGTAGGATGACAATGCGACGAAAACTGCACCAACTGAGTATCTGAATGCTGGAGTTGACTTTGAATTCAAGTTTGATGGGAGCCGACTCTTGGAGGAAGCTGAGACAGTTAATCTTGTCATCAGATAGCTCTATCGTCATATTTGAGCCATTCAGGAGAACTTGAAGGAAGTAGGTGCATTTTCGGCTTAGAAGTGATTACTGAAGCTTTTGCACAAGTTGAGAAAGCATATACTGATAATTTTGAACCAGTCTTCAAGGATTTCTTTCTAAGCAATATGTTTTGAGGGTTTTTATGTGTTTCTGAGATACCCAAATTTTTTTTTGTGGTTTTTCATAGGGATTTTGAGTAGGTAGATTTTGAATGGTTTTCAAAGGATTTTTCTAGATATAGAAGTAATACTTTGTTCAAATGAAATCCTAAGTATGAATACAAGGTGCTGTAATTATTTTAGAGGAATTGCAAAAACAGGAAAATATTGTTAAGGGGTGGCGAAGTGCTTAAGTCTTGACAACCTTGTCAGGGATGCTGGAGTGTTTAAGACTTGACAGCTTTAAGCTTCGTGCCATGTATGATTAGGGATGTACATGGTAACGGTTTTCCGCTAAAACGGGACCGAACCAGACCGATTAGGATGAAACCGAACCGAACCGATTAGTAGTGGAAGGGTTTTGGTAAAAAAAAATCAATAACCGATATTAACGGTTTCAGTTTTGGTTTGTGCTCAAAACCGAGCCGAACTACCATGGAAAACCGGTTACCTAGGAAAAACAATGTACTGTATAAGTACTTTCTTTAGATTCAGAAATCAAAATTTTGCATGGCAATCCTAAACCACGATAGTAGCTGTTTCTTCTTGCTTCAGTCACAAGGAGAGAACATGGGTTGATCTTAAGGGAGGGAAGCAAAGAAAGTTGAAGGAATTTTGTGTGTGTGTTGAATGGTGTGTAGAGTGTAGAATAACAGAGTTTGTGAGAATGATTTATATCTCTTCTCCGTTTTGTGTTCTTCTTTTTTATAAATGGGCTAAGTAGCCTATATATAATTATTCGTACCACACACTTTCCTTATAAAGTAGTGGAGGTTATAAGGAGATGGAGAGATGAAGAGATGTAGGTTATGGTAACAACCGTCCACTTTGTCTTGGGAAGTTTATGGAAACTTCTAGATTATTACTCCACTATCTCTTCAACTGCTTCAACTCACTACTTACTTTATAACTTCCTTGTTGTAACCACCAGAACAAAACCCAATGTTTAATCCCCCCATGTAATATGATTTGATATCTCGTAAGAGTTAGTGGAGTCATGGCTTTAAATCCATGAGTTTGTTGTAATATAATGATGCTACTGAGCTTTATGTCAATTATCATAGTAATGGAGCTAGCCACGAAGCATAGTGCTAGCATGAGCGGAAGAAGTGACGCGGTAGCAGCAAATAGGCGTGGTGCGGCAGCAACTAGGCGTGGACACAACGCTAGCGGTGCTGGCAGCGCATGCGCTACGACTAGCGTTGTTGCCAGCATTACTAGCGTTTCTCCTAGCGCTTCGGCTAGCACTTATTCGTTGCTTTGGTGGCTTTGTTGTTTTGTTGACTTTATTTCCTTTGTCTCTTTTATTATTTGACATATTTGTGCTGGAAACATAGCTAGGAGTGTGGCTAGGGCTTACTAAGGCCTGTACTTGTCGATGCCAGGGCCATTGCCTATATGCTATTAGTATTGGCATTTTTCTAATGTCGTGTCCATCACTATGGCGTATTAGGGATCCTCAATTGTATAATATTTAATGTTAGCATTTTATGCTTAATCTTTGTGCAGTGCATACAGAACATATTCAAGATATTCAGCTGTGGAAATTTGCAATTTGAAGTTATGCCTGATACGACTCTACAGTTAGATAATATGCATCTAATTAGCGTTTTTATTCAGATATGGCATAACCTCTATTCTGAATGTTCGCAATGTTATATAACCAGTATTATTTTGTTTTATAAAAATAGTTTGCATGGATACATGAGAATTTAATTGAATATATCTCTGAAACTTCTATGGTGCATGTATATGCAAGAGAGCTTCAGGGCTATTTTAGCTAGAAGCTGAATATCCTTTCTCGATGTTCTTACGAAATGTTAGATAGAAGTAGTATTCATATTTCTGATCCTTGATTAGAAATTCGTTTATTACATTTTGGCAGCCAGACAAGGTAACTTTTATTATTCATTCCCTTGTCAAAAATCCACCATTAACACTCATGTTGCAGGTTGCATCAAAAGATATAAGTTCAAGGTTTTTTCGGATGATATATATTAGTGAACTTCAGAAGTAAGGAATATTATATCCTCCATCCGCTATGATTTGTTATTTTCTTGTTATTTTCATGATATTCTACTAAATTCACTGAAATACTGGTAGGATTTAATTTTTATTTTGTTTTGTTGAATGTAATCAATCAAATAACTTGGTAGTATTTGTTCTTTTATTTTGAATGAATGGATTCTGTTGTTGCAATGGTTCAAGTGAAATAAATATTGTTTATATCTATATTTTTAACCACTAAAAAACAGGTTTATATGTGTAATCTGTTTATTGCCACGTAGCAAATAGTGATATGTGAGAAATAATCATTGAGCGATTGCCACAATCTAACTGTGGTTAATAACTGGAAACTTGCGAATTCCCATTGTTAATCAACCACGATCAGATCTGTGATAAATGCTCATATATTATTAGCTACGCAGCAAAAAACCGTGGATGGCATCGTGGCAAATAGCACTATTTCTCACAGTGATCCAGTCGTGGGAATTTACCTTTTGCCACGTATGTTTGATCAACTGCCATGATTCCTTGACGCCACTAAAACTCAGTATTTTTGTAGTGGTAAGAATAAAGTTCTTTTATAACTAATTTCTTATTATTAATGTGCAAAAACTTTATTTCCTCATAGCTCTTTGGATGATTATGATTTGGAATACTTAAAAGTTGGAGTAGGTTTTGTGGGTATACATCTTGTAAAGCATCACGAGATATAACTCGTCCACTGGGGCACCTAGGGGTTTAAAGGCCTGTTGCACATGATAAGCGCAACTGTGGCTTCAACGAAAATGAGTTGGTGTACTTTAGTTTAGGTTAGTTAGTTTGCTCGAGGACTAACAAAAGACAATTGTGGGGGAATTTGATAGGTGTATAATATACACATTTTGAGTGTCAAATCCATACTTGTTTTAGTTATATTTCTTACATTCTACCTTTTATTACTCTTGTTTTCTATTTTGTTTCTCGTTTATGACAAATCAACCAAAAGTAGTGGAAATGGCCAGGAAGTGAAGTCTACTAATGAAGAAGGACCAAAGAACAATTTCAACTCGTTAAAATCCAGGAGTTCTTATCGTCATCTTGTAGATAATGAAAATATGAAGCCAAAGCAAAAAGAATGAGGTCATTCTGAGGTTGGACGAAAAAATTATGAGCAAAACAATAAAACCAACTTGAATTTGGTTTCTGTTGGGCTTGTTTTGAGCCTGTGCGGAAAAGGAAATAAGAGATGCGTTTGGGGCTTGCCTTGGACGTTAAAAATAGGTTTTTGTTAGATTTTGAGGATGTTAAGTTTCTTATTTGGATAGAGATTAAGTGGAGGTTTTAGTATTGGAGGAGGTTAAATTTTCTACTTGGATACAGATCAAAAGGAGATGGAAATATTTAATGGTTATCAAGTTTCCTAGTTGGATAGACTCAAGGAGATAAGGAGCTAGGGCTTGGAGCATAGAATTTATCTTCCGAATTCTTCGGTTTGCTTTATTTTCTTCTTTATTATTTTTCATTGATTTTAATAAAACAATGAGTAGCTAACTTGTTTTCATTGGTTAGAGATGTAGTCCGAAGTCTAGAATATGTTTATATATTAAAATATTTACTCATAATATTCATAATCTCTTTAATAGTGTCTATATTCTACCGTTAATATTGCCATGTATGATTAAATTATTGCTTGTTTAAGTCGCCAATTAAATAATCATATATTCATATCTATAGATAAACTAGGATTTGAGATTCGGAATTATCGAAAATCCTATTTATTAGTAGCATAACATAATTTTTCTAATGACGCGATTTGCCATGTAATTATGTGTAGAAGCGTAACCTAGGTTAAATCCATGTAAATCTTACGTGGGGTTGCTTAGAATAACCTCAACTCATAAAAACCAGGTTAAACTTGAGTGGCTCTTGCGCCTTTGATGATTCAAGGAGTTTTTCCGGGGTAAGCCTACGATAAGATACTTTAGGATTATTAATGTTGAGAGAGAATGAATGTTGAGTTTGATTTAATTGATAACATGTTTGATAATGGAAGATGAAACCTCTAACCAGTACTCTTTACCTCTAATATTCATATTAATTTACCTATTTTAGTTTAATTTAGCTTTAATCACAATCAAAACCCCACAGTTTACCTAAGTAATCAAAAACAGTTAACAACCCATATCTACTTGAGGAACAAATTTGTTATTACTATTATACTCTAATCTGTATTTGTGAAGTACTTAAAAATAATTTTGCTTGGATAACAACCGACCAAGCCACCACATTAATAAAAGTAACTTCAAATCCATAAAAACCCACACAAATAAACTTCAAATCCATAAGCAACCTCATAAACAAACTTTTTTACTAAGAGTAACTTCAAACTTCACGATCACGCCCACTTTGACCTTTTTTAACTGCACTACCTTGACCACGAGTACAAGCACCACCACGACCTTGCATATCATCTTCTCCTGTTTCAGATTTCGTCTACTAGTTGATGGATGACTTTAGAAAATACCCGCACCTCTAGAAGAATGGATGTTCCCCTTTGAACCCCTTGTTAAATCTTCATAAAGATCATCTCTAGCTGGATCATGGATTTTGATGATTCGGTATTAAAGTGTCCTTTGTTATTCAACTTTCATCATATATCCATTAGTGATGCTGCAAGACATACTCTCTGCTAAAAACCGTCTTTGCTATTTCTATTTACATATAAAAATAAACATTATTAGATTTCATTGTAACATAGATAAATCTTAAAAACACTAATATAATTTTAGAATCTATATCCATTATACCATTCTTCTCGCCTTAAGTCTTCTTCTTGCCTTCAAGATTGTGGAGAATTTTCATCGCTTCCAGATCATTATTTATCCCATGAGGATGAACAAAATGATAATATCATTCCAGATAATCTTCTGCGGCCAACTTTGTGCCAAATTGCTGCACCGCCTTATCCATTTGGAGTTCATATTTGCTTTGAAGGAGGTTGTTCCAAAATCGATTGTTGGTTCTGGGTCGTTAATCAATATGATATTATTGTTGCGAATCCTAAAGCCAGCAACAAATAATTCAAAGGCTTCCCTACGAACTATGCTTTGGACATGACCAATTTGGCGGAGAGTTCGACGAAGATTAGCCATTACGAACCCTCTTGGATGAAACAAAGGTCTGTTGTAGCTTGCAAAATCTGAAAACACACGGGTATCTTTTTCATCTTCGTCGAGTCTCAAATAAGGGTCAAAAACCACAATTTCAGCTGTCAAACTATCCAACTTAGCCCTCAACTCAACTGTCTTAGCTTCTTTCATATTTTGTTGAGTACATGTGAAAAGGTATTTCTTTCATATATGACCAATATCTTCCTCTTCCCGTGTTTGAGACAAAGAAGGTATCATGGTAAGAAAGTGGTCGTATATCTATGACTATATTTAAATACAAATTATACATAAGAGAATGCAACAAAATTAATATTAAAAATACAACAAACATTGAAATTAACTACATAAAATACCTGGAGAAGGCCAACATTCCTGGTAATTTTAGTATCTCCAACCCTCGAGGATTTACAAAGGCTCTCAAATAAATATACGAGGGTGGCAGTGCCCCCCGAGTACTCTATAGTCTTCTCGAGATCCTTCAACAATTGTAGATAATGAGCATTAAAACTATTTCCCAAGAGATCAAGGAAGATTAGGGTGAAAGGGGAATATAACAAGTACGATGGATGTACGCCTAGTTCTTCTTTCGTCTATCACCTCTCATACTATTTCCTTCATCAAAGTATCTGCAAAATTTTGCTTTAAATTACCCAATAAGATTTTCTTAGTCATGATACTAGGTTTACTGATAACTGCATAATTTACATATTTTAAGTATGTTTTCCTTATACTTATTTGCTAGATTTTGTGTGAATTATTGTGTATTATTATTACTTTTGTAGTTTATGTCTTTTATTAGGTTGCACCTCGGAAAGAAGTGAAATGGAGCATTACAATGGAACAATTATCAAAGAACCAGTGTATCTCATTCAAATCCAGGATTTCTACCCTTCATCTTGTAGATAATTGAATTACGAAGCCAACGCAAAAAGAATGAGGTCATTCCGAGTTCGTATGAAGAAGTTATGAGCAAAACCGTGAAACCAACTTGGACTTGGTATCTGTTGGGCCTTATTGGGCCTGCGCGGGAAGAGAAATAAGGGAAGTGTTTTGGGCTCGCATTTGACGTGAAAATTCGGGTTTTTGTTGGTTTTTGTGGAGGTTAAGTCTTCTACTTGGATAAGGATCAAAGGGATGTGGAAAAGTTTAATGAGATTAGGTTTCTTAGTTGGATATGGATCAAGAGGAGGTTACCAAAGCCTATAAATAGAGGAGCACATCACCAACCGAGAGATATCCCCTCTCAACACAAGTTATGCTCACCTTCTGTTAAGGGTTTAACTATTTCTTTTTCGTTTTCGATTTTAATTAAAACTATTCATTTCTTAATCAATTTCCATGAATTTTAAGAAATCTATGTCTAGCTAAATCTCTTGTTAGGGTGAAAGGATGAAATTGTAGAGATAGCTTTTCTTGTGTTTCAAAACTAGGGTTTTCAACTATAAAAGATTAATGTTAATGTTTTGTCTCTCTTTCAATGTTTTATCTTTCTCGATGATTTTTCATGTTCTATGCCACGTATAGTTCATTGTTTGATTAGTAGAAGAACTCGTTGAAACCTTGTTTTAAATGGATTTATGAATATTCTTTGACTATTTATGCCACGTATACTTAGTGCTTCGAAATTCTACCTTAGGTTGAGAACAAACAATTCTTTTTGGAAATTCTTTTCTTCGATTCTTAAACAAAATATCTTCCATGCATTAGTAGCTAGATTTTCTATTTTGCACGAGTAAAATTGATACCCTTTGTGATGAACGCAAGTAAACCCTAATCTACAATGGATTCCCGAAACCTAAACATTTTTCTTTTATTGATTTCAATCTTCGTTAAATAGTTTTAATTCTCTCATTAGTTTAATTCTTTACAAAAATCGGAAAAAACATATTTTGACCAGAAAGTTACTTGAATTAATTAGTATAAGTAATACACACTCCTCGTGGGAACGAACCGTATTTGCTATTTTCACATCTTTCGACATTGTGCGCTTGCGGTAAAACAAAGTCGGTTTTCCGATGCATTATTTACCTGCAGTCTTTCTTTGTTCCACTGGTTTATCTCCAGCATCCAACTAGAACTCCGATTCGGTTTCGTATTTTTCCTACCCAAGAGTGTCTTTAACCAGTATATACAGGTCTGGCCAAGGAAGATTGTTGGTGTAATCCTCAAACACAACTTTTCCTTCAACCTCAAGGCCCAGAATTTGTTTCACATTATCTGGAATGATTGTCATCTTACCGAATGGGAGATGAAAACTATCAGTTTCAGGCCAGTATCTTTACCTGAAGGCACTGACAACAACAACATCATACTCCAACTAGGAATTGAGAATTACAGGTCGTATCCCTGTATTTGTTACCAACGTAGGAACTTCAACACCTTCTTCACTCAAAGGCCAAAAACAATCCCTCCGATGTTTTAATTTTTTAACTGCAATTTTATAATCCTACATAAATCATAAGAAAATATTGTTAAATTACATTTTTAGTTTTAGACTATTATCTTCATCTCACAAACTTTAGCATCCCAAGAATGTGTGTATCCAAAAAGGATTACGGACCTATCTGGGTCCTCACCCAAGGTCTGACATTCTTCATCCCAAGCAACAACAATGATTTGCATTTTGGAATATGCTTGCCTTTCTGTGAAGTTTTTATTCCTCGGTTTCTTTTCATTTTGTTGATGAGATGGACCAACATATATCTTGTGTTTCATCATCATAAATTTCTTCTTCAGCATCACCTTCTTACTCTTCAATATCTTCATCATCATCACTTTCTTCCTCTTCAATCTCTTCATTGTCTTGTTCAATCTCTCATCTGGAAAATTCCTTTTGTTGAGATGGATCAACATCTTGTTCTTCATCATCTTTCGCCAAAGAATTTTTCTTCTCGTTCTTGTTCAAACCTCTATTATCAGCCCCACAATGAACACCATAGGGAGGGGTGGGCGTGTGATCAATAGGTGTTAAATCGTTACCTCGCTTCTTCTTTACCAGGATTCCCACAACATTATACATACGTATAAGTTTGGAAACATCAAATAACTGAAGACATACAATCAATGGAAGTACAAATAATTTCAACCAAAATAAACTAACGGTTAGGTTTTCAGTACTCAAACCTAGTCGTAAAGTTCACTTACCTAACAATTCGACATAAAAAAGAATTTAAAGTTTGGTTTTTTACAACTAGACCTAGCCATAGAATTTTTACGGTTAGGTTTCCTAAATACAAACATAGTCGTAAATGTCAATATGCAAAAATCTAAGTTTACATGAATAGTTACGGCCAAGTATTTGATTAACATACCAAACCGTAAAAATAATTACGGTTAGGTAATTTAGGTTGAACTCATCCATAAACGAATTTCACAAATATGTATTTCACATGCGTATTACGGCCAGATTTATATTGAGAAAATACCAGTCGTAAAATATCTTCAACCATTTTATGATGAGGAGTTGTTCATTTCCTTGCCATAAATTACAAAAAATATGTTTTACGATTAAGTGTTTCCTTCAATTCCTAGTCGTAATTTATCCTGCACCCCAATTCAGTAACCTAATTTGAAGGAATCTAACCTATTTCAAGCAAAAAAAAAAGGTTTGTTGAATCTAACCTAACATAAAACCATTTGTTTTGATTTATTTTGTTGTTGAGGGGTTTGAAATTATGCAATTCCCACTTATATATTTTCCTCGATTTGTTGGTTGTGTTTTTGTTGATTATCATCAATGCTGTTTTTATTAACATTCTTCTTCAGCATCTTTACTAATGATTGTAATCGACGATTAAAAGTTTTTTAAATCGTCGATTGATCGAAGACGATGAAACGATTTCAATTGAAAAAAAGGAATAGCTACGACAGACTAGAGGAAGAGAAAAAAATAGTGATGGAAGAAGTAACGAATTAGAATTAGATTTTTTATTTTTAGGTTTAATTGATGGAAGAGTAACTTAGATATTTTCGATGTCTTAGAAATTTAATGTCCTAAAAAATCCCCTTGGCCCTTATATTAGGTTTCTAATTATTAGATGGGAAAATTACTGCCAAACCACTTTCAATCTGGGGTTAACTGTTAGGTCCATGACTATGTTTCCTGCAGTGTGTAAGCATAATTCATACTGTTCCTTTATTAAAATAAACTAGGTATAGGCCTGAAAGTTGAACCTATAATTAGCCGGTGTTTTATTGGTCGGGTTCCGTACCCCTTAAATTCTTTTAGAAATTAATATTAAAATTAAGTTAGATTAAAAAATCTAATTATATTAGAAAACTTAGTCATGACAAACCTAAGGTTATCCATGTTTAGGATTAGCAAGTGTTTTGTTGGTCGGGTAGGCCCCGACCATACCCCTTAAATTCTTTAAAAATTAATATTTGATATTAATATTAACCGTTTTTAATTAGGAAATTAAGTTAGATTAACAAATCAAATTATATTAGGAAACTTAGTCGTGGTAAACCTAAGGTTAGTCGTGTTTAGGATTAGTGTCTTTGCTAGGACTAGCTTTGTCCCGCACCGCGGCATAATCTCTACCGTCAAAAAATAATAAAATCTCGACTGTTGGATTCAACAGACGGATATTACTTTGATCCAACAGACGACTATATATGTTCAAATCGATAGATCTATGTCGTAGGATGACAATTTGGACGGTTGAATATATCCGACTACATAAGCACCCTTCTTCCTTATAATATAGATTTCAGTCATATTATCAATTTTTACCTTCAATCGAACTAGAAAAAAATCAACTTCTTTTCGTTTTGCGACCGATTGTTTATCGAGTCATCGATTCGAAAAACATTTTCGGTCGAAATTGTCCAAACCAAATTAAACGTTTTTGTTAAACCATAGTAGTGACAGAAACAAACAAGACGATATGCAGTAGGATTGCATTGCATCCTGGAGTAAGTATTAGAACTGCTACAAAAGAAGTTCTTCAAAACCCAATTCATAAGTGTTGATGGCGGGTTTTGACAAAGGCAAAAATCGTAAAATTACTTATGGTCCTGTATCAGAAATATAAAGTTTGTATTTCTATTTTGATTCTGCAAGAGAATTCAGAATACATATTTTACTGGTAGTTATGAATATTTATACTTATTTTATATCCTCTCTATAAATATATATGCATATGTATATATATCAGAGCTTCGTTCGACTGATCTTTTAATATTCTATGTATATACGGTATATATATATGTACTAGCTCAGTACTTATTTTCTGTATCGAATTTCCTTTTATAACTGGAATTTTAGAGAAGCTACTAGTGTCCGTTGAAATTCTTCCCAGACTCTCTGATCATACATAATATATATATATATATATATATAAATATATTTTATTTTATTTTTTTTTCGGATATGCTTTTGTGTTATTTTCTCATTTTATCCCATTCTCGAATGAATGTTATGCTCCTAGATGGATATCCACTTATGACAACAGAATTCAAACGTCCTCAACTCGATTTTTTTCCGGCTTAAACACATAAAATTGATTGGTAATTGGATCATGTCGTTCCCAAAGTTTATTTGGTGAGCTACTGACCCGAGATAAAACTGGTTTTACCTGGGCTTTTACTTCCAACGACTTAGACCTTTTTCTCCTTAGACTTAGATTT
The DNA here is from genome assembly GCA_023531435.1 of Papaver californicum. Lineage (NCBI taxonomy): Eukaryota > Viridiplantae > Streptophyta > Magnoliopsida > Ranunculales > Papaveraceae > Papaver > Papaver californicum. The sequence goes on along the minus strand of JAJJMC010030977.1, from coordinate 13,480,066 downwards.
CTAGGAAGCCTCAAATCCGAGCATTTAATATATATATATATATATTTTTCTAAAGTGCATAAAAATATTTACAAAAATAAGGTGTGGGAAACAAGTTTGGATCCCTAATAATAAATTACTCCTCGAACCACTGGTAGAACTATTGTCTATCGGTTCATAAAAAATAAAGATGAAATAAAAGTTTTTTTTTAAGAACATGTACTGAAGAGACAAATCTCTAGTACTATTGTGGATCTTTCCGAACCTGAAAACATAGATCAGAGATACTTTGTTGTTCCAAGATCAACCAACAATCACCAGACTCAACCACAAGTTACTCAACAAGACAATCCAGTCCATGTTTCTAGCGCTAACATATAATAACTATTTTTCTAGCTACACATCCCAAACTACACAACATAATAACCATATAGCAACAATCACACAAAAGATCTAGCTATTCAACACAATAGCACACAAAGATTAACGTGGTTCGGTATGTTTACCTACGTCCACGGGAGAAAAGATATTGGTTCTTATTTACGTGAAGGATTACAAGTATTAGAGGCTAAATCTTACGCTTTAGAGCCTAAGAACTATCTCTCAGTATATGTCTATCTCACTTATAAAAATCGCCTCCATCACTTAGTGGTTTAGCTCTGAATTTATAGGCATGAGTGTTGATACAACTAAAGCTACAATGTTGAGCGTGTGTACATCGATTGGTGTATTATAGTCAGGGCCCGACCTCCGAATCTCTGTTATTCCTGCTCCGATGTAGTCTTTATCATCCCCAATCTTGATCCAGTCATATTTGTGTCCAAATAATCGGGTCTTACTATGTTTTGACCCTTTGTTCCTTTTCTCTATCTTTTAATAGTTGCATATAATGTCTTGTCTGCTCTTTTAAATTCAGTTGTTTATCTTTTCAGTTCATTTCCACGCATCTTGATTTTGTTTTGTGGCGGTAAATATCTTGGGTAATACATTGGATCCATAGTTCCTATACGATGCTTCTCTTCTTTTTCTGCTTTCATGGTCTTTCTTTCCGGATACGTCCATGTGGAACTAGATATTTTACCGCTACACGCCGAACTTTCAAATGTCCTCGCAAAGACTTGTGCGAGGTGGTGTATGTACTACAGTGTCGGACAAACAGAAGAAGGAAACGAGACTGCGTATGTACTATATTCTACGTATTGGTAGTTCATACCGTGTACACTTTACGTGTCTCTTTGTCAAATCCCATCATAATCTCTTATATTTGTTTTGCAGCTGCCTGCCCAATCTCCCCCATTTCTCCTAGTAACTGTTTATTAAGCATTAGTGTGGTTGGTAGTTGAGTAGACAGATTTTTGATCCAACAACAAAAATAGAAACAGAGAGAGAACACACATGGGTGAGAATACAACTGAAATAGTTTCCATCTTCAGTAATAAGAATCAAACTCCAATGAATGATGATGATCTTATTACAGAAACAACAGACGCTCTTACTGAGCTCTCAACAACAACAACTACTTCAGTTACTACCAGTTATGCATCACCATCACCTGATCAAGTACTAGAAATTGTTTTAGAGAACATACTTCAATTCATAACATCCAGTACTGATCGAAATTCAGTTTCTTTAGTTTGCAAATCTTGGTTTAAAGCTGATTCTTTCTCTAGAACAGATCTCTTTATTGGCAATTGTTATGTTGTTTCTCCACTTAGGGTTATTAATAGATTTAGAAAAATCAAATCTTTGGTTATAAAAGGTAAGCCTAGATTTGCTGATTTTAATTTAGTTCCTACTAATTGGGGTGCTCATTTTATTCCATGGGTATCTTCATTTTCATCTGTGTATCCATGGTTAGAGAGGATATGTCTTAAAAGGATGTCAATTACTGATGAAGATTTAGCTCTGATTGCAAAATCTTTTGTTGGGTTTAAAGAACTTGTTCTCGTTTGTTGTGAGGGGTTTGGGACTAATGGCCTCTCAGTTATAGCCACCAATTGCAGGTATGCTCATTTTTTCTCAATTTTAGTGTTTTTCTTTTTTCCTATATGAAATTTTATGTTAATAATAGTTAAGATTTGTTTTATGCCATACTGAAATAAATACTTGAGCTTTAACCATTAGGTAGTGGTGTTAATATGGACTAATTTTGGATGGGTGTGAACTGATACTGAGATTGATTGTGTTTCTCAGACAACTTCGAGTACTTGAACTAATTGAATCGGATGTTATGGATGATGGATTCGACTGGGTGTCATGTTTTCCTGACACTGGTTCTACATGCCTTGAATCTCTAACTTTTGACTGTGTAGACTGCCTTGTAAATTTTGGAGCTTTAGAACAGTTGGTGGTTCGGTCGCCTTCATTGAGAAAGCTTATGTTGAACAGGTACATCTCTATTCGACAACTCCAGCGCTTGATGATTCGTGCTCCACAACTCACACATCTCGGAACAGGGTCGTTCAGTAATTCGGACATTGTTATACAAGGAGATGGAGGGCAGGAGCTATTATCCGCTTTTGTGTCTTCTAAATCCTTAATTTGTCTCTCAGGATTCAGGGATATTGTACCAGAATATCTGCCTGCAATATATCCTGCGTGTGCGAACTTGATTTCACTTAATTTTAGCTATGCCAATATCGATACGGAGCAACTAAAGTCAGTTATTTGTTATTGCCATAAGCTTCAGGGATCTCTGGGTACGTGCTCTTGGTCCATGTTTTATTCTTTTGGGTGAATTGAGGCCATAAGCTTCAAGACCACGTGGTTATGATTTTGGGAACTTCTATGATGAGTTTGTGATTTGCTAATATTCTCTGTGCAGGTACTGGACTCGGTTTGTGATGAAGGACTTCAAGCTGTTGCAGAGACGTGTAACGATCTCCGTGAACTTCGGGTCTTCCCCATGCATGCTCAAGAAGACGTTGAGACTCCCGTCTCAGAAGTGGGTCTGCTTGCAATTTCTGAGGGTTGTAGGAAACTGAGATCGATTCTATATTTTTGCCAACAGATGACAAATGCAGCCGTTGTTGCCATGTCAAAGAATTGTCCTGAACTTGTGGTATTTCGCTTATGTATAATGGGGCGCCACAGACCTGATCATCTGACCGGCGAACCAATGGACGAAGGGTTTGGGGCGATTGTCAAAAACTGTAAGAAGTTAACAAGGCTAGCTGTATCTGGTTTGCTTACAGATGATGCATTTCGTCAGATTGGAGAGGACGGAAAATTGGTTCGAACCCTTTCTGTTGCTTTTGCTGGGAACAGCGACACTGGCTTAAAATATGTGCTCGAGGGGTGCCCCAAGTTGCAGAAGCTAGAGATCAGAGACAGCCCATTTGGTGATGCAGCTTTGTTGGCTGGCCTTCACCATTATTACAATATGAGATTCCTTTGGATGTCTTCATGTAATCTATCTTTGGAAGGTTGCAAAGAGGTTGCACTTAGAATGCCACAGCTAGTGGTCGAAGTGATCAGGGGGGTCAGGGACGAGGAGAAAGATGAGCTAGACAATGTTGAGAAGTTATACTTGTATCGATCTCTAGAAGGGCAGAGGAACGATGTACCAAGGTTCGTGACTATCTTTTAGCCTTAAGGAAGCTGTAGAAAAATCAGCACCGGACAGGTTGACGATGTTAGTTGCCATTGCGCTGGAGCAAATGACAGAGATTGCATTTGAAGTTAGAAAAATGACTTCCCATCTTTTACAGTAACAGGATTGATCATTTGCCAAGTTTAGACCAGCTAGAATATCAAAAATGTGATTAACCTGTTAAATGTTGCAAGGGAGTCACAGTTTTGTAGCATGTACAGTGTGAAAACTAAAAAAGCTGTAAACCAACTATAAAAGGAACAAAGTAACGATTACTTGTACTTAGCCCAAAGGTTGAACTTTGTATGGTGTATTCATGTACTAGCACTCTTTCTTTTAACTTGATTTTGCCACTGCCTTTTAAGATATGTTTTCACAAGGATTCAAAAACAAGTTGCCGAGGCCCTATAAAATAGCGTACTGAAATACTTATTAGGCTAAATATGACTAGAGGATGTTTAGGGTCATCGAATATAAGACCGCTAAAACGACATTCAAGTCCCACTAGTTTACGAAGCATTTGCCTCCTATCCATCGAGTCCGCACAACAAAGTTCGGCCAGAAAATCATATCTGGGCATCGATTAAAGTTTATCTAGGAGAATTTCCCTCCATGGGCCAAGCTGTAGGTGTTAAGACATATCGAACTTCCAACAGCTAGAATTCACCAACTGCACAGGTTCTACAATTGTGCTAGTATTGATACAAAAAGAGTGGAAATTTTCTATCATTCCATCCCTTTATTAGAAGAAAAGAAAGTATTACAGCTCACTCTTTCAGCCTTTTCCATGATATCCATTGAAATTTCAAGGAACTTTGATGTACAATAGATTCAGAAAATTCACTTTTGAACTCTAAAAAGTGGTCTAGTCCCCCTCAAATACAAAGTGATCAAGTCTAGTTTAGTCATTCTCATCAAAATTAACCTTTCAGAAAAGCTAAGAACAGGGAAGGCTCACAAACTTTCATCTGGTCAAAATTACTTTCAAACCCAATCCCACTTTCTCATGTTTCTTTCACTGTAGGACCACCTCAGCTCCATCAATACAACCTTATCCGCAACACAAATAGTACTATTCAGTCAGAACTTTACTGCAGAGTTGCGCTAGTACATCATGATTCATGACCTATAATATAATCAACTGCTGCAAAAGTTTACAAAATTGAGAAGCCCAATCTGATTCAGCCCAACTCTATGGTTTCTTCTGTTCTTCATTGTAAGCAGTAGTATAATAGCTCAAATATAAAGTTTGCACATCTTATTACAAATTTATATTGTGGTGTGCAGCAGAATTACTTTTTTTTTTTCCATAAACAAGATATTAATCATGGTGCCAAGCGGTCAACTTTCCACGCACATCTTCCATCCATTTCTCGAAGAGAATACTGTAACCTGTTGAGAGTGAGAGAGATAATGACATTATGAATAACATTCTATTGCAGTTCAAATAAAAATCTCGTTAGTAAGTAAAAGAATTGAAGAGGTGAGATAGGCCCACCTATCATGCAATCGTGATGGTTGTCCCTGCCAAAACTCAACGAGCTCTGGTTTTAATCTATATCCTCCCCATTGTTTTGGTTTAGGAATGATGGTTCTGTACATGCACAGAGTACATATCAAATAGTGAGATTCATTGAATACTAAAATATATAACATCAATAGCAATGAAATAGATTAGGAAGAATGTGCTGCAAATATGACTATATACTACTCGCATATTAAATATAGATCAAGTTGGCTTATTGAACTGACCCATCAGAAAATTTATTTTCCAAGTCCTCATACTCTTGGTAAAGTACTTCCCTCCCAGGTACAACACTACTCTGTGAAAAACAAACGTAGAACTTCAATTGAGCAACATTTAACTTTACATCTAACAGAATTACGCTAATAAGAAACCCAATCACCTGCTTGCTAACTATTGCCCCAATCTGGCTTCCACGAGGACGGCTGTGGAAGTAATTCTCTGACTCCTCCTCAGGAACTTTCTGCACAGGTCCTTCCACTCTTACCTGCAAATCATTTTGTAGAGTAAATGTTTTACATCCACAGACACTCCACACAAATGGTCTGAGCAACTGACCAAACTTGTGATCATGTTCGCATTGTATTTATATTCCAGAGATTATACACCCTACAGTTAGCTTTGTTTCTGAAGGCATATAACACGAGTTATACACACAAGCACGGTCTTCAAGCCTAGAAAATACCAAAGCTTGCTGGATTCATGATGCAAAAATCTCTAGCGGACCGCCTTCAGAGTAACAAGAAGAACACCCCTATGATTCTATATATGTTCAATTTTTGTGCTAATCAAACGAGGGCCATGGGTTCAATTTCAAGTACAGGTTACCCATCAAAACAGAAGGAATCCAAAAAAAACTCTGTTCCAAAATAATTAGTATATTACGAGTGGCATGATTCACCTGGCGATTAAGACCATCCCAATAGAAAAGAAGAGATGCACGGGGATTGTCTGATAAGTCATGCCCTTTCTGACTTTCATAATTGGTGTACCTGAAATCAGAAGCCATGCAAGAATTCACGGTCATCACCAAATTTTTGGGCAAAATAATGCCCCAGCATAGACATAGTACACAGTTTTACTACCATGAAATGCAACAGATTCTTCACCAAGCAGAGTTGAGATATTATAACGATGAAAGTAGTACTAACTACTAACCAAACAAAGCCTTCCTTATCAACTCCTTTTAGCAAGACCATCCGTGATGACCTGCAGAAGTAGCATGATGAATGGATTTGGTAAATCTACTCACATACAGTTCGCATTAACAGCAACAGAGGTTCAAGCAGTTTACAACCAACATAATCAAAGATATAGTAAAAAAAACAGTAAGCAAAAAAATGAGATGTACGGTTTTCCATTCTTGTTCGAAGTCGACAAGGCCATCGCATTTGGTTCATACAAACCAGCAACAAGCGCATCGTCAAACCATTTGCAAAACTGCAACACGATTACAGAAACCTTAAGATACACTCGAGAGTAGTGAAGGATACAAATTACAACTATCGCAGTTTAGTTAAACAAGTTAATCTTCGAATCATTAAGCAGCATGTTGCTGTATGATAAATGTTCATAAGTATTTTGAAAAAAAGCTTAAACAGAAGAAAATCGACCAGCCAATCAACCACAATAAGGAGTAATGCTTAATACTTGATCTATAGGGTCGGCCTCTAGTTGATCCTCGAGAAACGCTGGCGAAATATAGTTTTCTCTTAGAGCAGATATATCAACTTTCGGAGGCTTTCCAATCCGAACACACATGGAAGTGCCAGGATAAGGTGGAAGCTGGAGTTTATATTTATCTGCAATAGTAGGCGGAACAAATCTACCACCCAAGAAGTGATGGGGACCAGAAAATTTCTTGGCACACAGCTTTGGAGCAGTCAGTGAAACCTACAGCAACTTGCATTAGGGAATTGTATTAGAAGCTACTAAAATGGTTGACTAGAAAGTAGAAGCACATCTAATTATCATCAAAGGCAAACCAGCATGTCAGGCTTAATCCCTTCACCACCAGTGTCCCCTTCTTCAACATGCCAACCGGAGGGGATATCTACAGATACAACGACAGGTAATCTCTGACGAGTCTGATCATGACTGTGCAAACATACCAGCTTATGGATGAGGTCATCAAAGGGTGGTCTTGGTGCACCTGCATAGCTTCATTTTATTCAATACCTATAAAAGAAGCCTCTATGATATAGCATATTTGGACACTACATAGACATCTGTAACTAATCTAGAGGTAAGTAGTGTGGCTCTACAACCTAACACATGCCTCTAGAAAAAAGAAAAAAAGAAATTGACCAGGTAAGATTGATTAGTTTAACAGGATTGAAATTGTTGATCCAAACAGTGGGTATAACATATTACATATAACAATTATCATTTACTTCTCTGTGAATATATGGCGGTAGCTCTGCTTCCAGATGCAATCATGTGTGTAGGCCCAAGAAACATATACACGCATACAAGGAGAAGGAACACTTACCATGAAACGAGAATCCAAACATTGCGTCTATGATGATATCAAATTCATTTGACAAGTCCATAGGTAGATCTTCAACTGACAGAAAAGGGACTGCGAGCGATTCCAGCTACAGTATTACAGCTTCTGATAAGCATTTATTGGAAGCAACACAAAAGAATAAGGTTGAACAAATCAGTACTTTTACAATACCTGGGTAACCAAACCATTATAGAGAGTCTTTGGAGTACGTTTAGGATAACAAACAAATGGCGCACAACCAAAATGATGAAGATGACGAGCAGCAACAAGACCATCACCACCATTGTTTCCTGGACCACAAATAGCAAGAATGCGTTTGTACTCACTTGGTTTGTACACCTGATAGACCAACAAAATGTTACAGACTGGAACCAAAAACCCGAAAAACAACCTATCATGCAGTATAATAAAGCAACTGGAAAGACCATAAATGATGACAAACTAAGACTCCTGAAATGACAATCAGACTTCAAAGACTCATAGTACTAGCATACATAACCGAGTAAGATTAAACCCTTTATCAATAAGTAAAACTCTATTTTATGGTTGCATTAGCTGGAAAGTTTGAAAACGTAATGTATACATATCCACGGACCACAATGCTGTGAATGTTAAATGAAAAGACACAGACCAATCTGTAAGCTTTAGTCCTTGCAAATTGTAATCAAAATTCAGGCACCCACCTAGGTATTAATAAAAGAGCATACACTAATTTTTTTTCAAAATGATCAAATCCTTAAAAACTAATTAAAGTAGAGAATGTAGAAAGAAACCAATTACCTCGGCAATTGACGTCGCAACACTCAAACCTGCTAGTTCCTTCAAATAAAACAAAATTGCAACAAATATCAGTCAAAAATGAAACTGAATTAGTAAATAGACAATAATAACTTAAAGTAAGAAAACGCAAATCTTAACTCACTAACCATCAACTGATCAACACTAAACCCAAGAGGACCCACAAGAATTTCATCAATTTCAGCTGCATCTCTCTGAGAGAGATAAGTAACAGGTTCAGGATTTTGTAAAGTCTCCACAGTTGAGATTACATTATCATTATCCCCCATCGAGTTACCAACTCTTGAACAGATTCCGCGAGCCTTCGAATACGAACTTAAAACACCCTAAAATATGAATCAATTTAGTTTAAGTACACTGTGGAAATACGAGAGAAGAAGGATTAGAGTTTTTTATTTAAGATATTACCGCGGTAAATGAGATAGGGTTTTTAATTGATGAGAGATATTTGGAGGGAAAAATTGGAGTTGAGATTTGATATTGGGAACTGTTGCTGCTAACGAGGATTCTAGAGAGAAGACATGACATTGCTTTTCTTTTGGTTCGTAGCCCCAACATCTCTTTGTTTATTTCATCATCGTCGCCAACGAATGTCTTCCTCAGTCACTGACTCACTAGCAGAAGGCCATATATTTACACACAAATGACACAAAATACAATTTGCTAGCCACTTGCACATGTAGCCACGCGGCGTATTTTCCATCTATTATTTTTCTAGCTATTCGTATTGTGGAACGATTTTTTTTTCGTATAAAAATGACTAAAATAACTTTGTTTGTGGAATTAGGGGCTTTATTTAGGGTTAACGTGAGACATACCCATTTTTATTAATTTGTGCCCATCTAGATGATGGATAAGATATATTCTAATATCTTTCTGTTTTAGGAAAAAAATTACTTTTTCTATTTGCACAATTGTTAAGACAAGATGAGAGAGAATAACTTTTGTAATTTATTTACAGATTTATTCTAATAAAAAGTTTAATACTACATATATCTTTATAATGAGAATAATAACATTTTTTAAAATAATAAGGGTAGTTTTGAAAGTTTGTTATATTGAAAATGAAAATAACTCTTTTGTTGGAACAAAAATTTAAAGAGAAAGTAACTCTTTTCCTGAAACGGAGGAAGTACTAAATAATAATATTCTAATCTATTTTCAGTTCCATCACAAATATTATTTTTATCAACCGATAACTTCCTTTTTTTCTCCTTTCTTGTTTCTTGTTTTTTCATTTTTAAACTAAAACATTGTATATTATTTCATCAGTCGCCGATTTAAAAACCAATTAATTAACTTTTTTCTTCTATATAACGAAGATGTTTAAACGTATTAAATAAACCAGTCAGAAACCTAGTGTAAGTGATTCATAAATTAAAAAAAAAAAGATTCATCATAAACAATCAAAAATTATTATTGAAAATGAATAAGAAATTAAATATGACGAGGAAACGCTAAGGGCATTATAAGCATAAGAAATTACAAAAATTAGATAATTTTCTATCAACACATTTCTCTTGATTATGTTTTATCAACATGCATACATTCAAAACAAAAAAAACTGAAATGTAAGTTATCTGTATTTAACCAGAATCGCTCGTTTTAAATGTTCACATTGACTGATTCCTTTAGTAATCGGTCGTTGTTCATATATACGCCGACTGTTGTTCTTGATATTCTTCGTGGTTGAAGAACATAAACACAAAATCGGTCGACGTGGGAATTCATATGGCCGATTATGGTTTGAAGAAAATGTACGCACTTATTTATATATTTTTTGGTACAGTCGGTTGATGTGAATGCCCACATTGACCGATTATAAAGTTTGTGATTTCTGAAACTGTCAAGACCTTAATCATTCAATATAAGTAGATATATCGACCGATTGAAAATGGAGAAAACACCCAAACTTACTGGAGGTTTTTTAGCCTAGAATTGGTTGATATGCACATTTGTATATTTCGACCGATTCTGGAGTGTAAATTGCTTGGAATCAGTGGATGTAGATGTATCGTGATGGCCGATATTAAACTTGAAATTCCTAAAGTTATTTGAATTTGATTGTTATTTATTGTGTATTGTCATATTCTTTAGGGAGAAGAAAATGGAAAGGGGAAAGCAAAATAAAAATAGATCAAAGAATAAATATGATTTTGTTTCTTCTCGGAGTTTGGAACCTCATGAAAGAACGGTCATAATTTGGCTGCCAAACACTGTAGGGGATTGAGGGGTAAATCGGTCTCCATCAATGAACCAACTCAAGTGGAGAAGCCCGGAGAAGAAGAATCTGATAATGAACAAAGAGAAGAAGTAACTGATAAAGATCAAAGTGAATAAGAAGTTGAAGTTAATAAAGAACTAAGTTATGACGAAGAAGTTGAGCCTGAAGGTGAAAGTGGTTACGAAGAAAGAGATAGTGAAAGTGATGACGAAGAAGAATTAGACAAAGAAGAACAACAAGGAGGTAAATGCACCAAGGAAGAAGAAAGGGAAATACTTTCCAAAGTCTGAGTTGATGTTACCTCGCGGTGTTATTTATGGGTTACCCGGTGATGGAGGAGAGTTGTTATGGGGGTACAAACACACTTCGCTACTACCGTATGTGCAATCATAGTAACTATCTCAACCTTATTATATATCTAGAACTTTTATTTAAGTTATCATGCACTTTCTAGTTAGTGTTAGTGTTTTGATTATTGTTTATCTATATGTATCTAGAATCACATTTTTGTCATGTGTCTTTTTAAACACCAATCGCCAGTGAGTAAATTTAAAAAATGGCTATTGTGTGGAGTAACCTCAAGTCGTCCACCTCATAGATAATTCGGGGTTGTTGGTTGCGGTAAAGAATTTGATGGTTGGATTTGACAAACCCCTTGTTTCTTCCTTCTGTGAGATATATTACAGGGAAACGGATACCCTGCATCTTCCGATTGGACAAATAACAATAACTCCAGATGATTTGCATTTGATTGTAGGTATCATCATAGGAGGTAAATCCATGAGGGGGCCTAACTATGTGAATGAGGTTAGTTTGGAGAATATTTACTAATTCACTTCGAGGGTGTTTGGTTGGGATCCAGTGAAGACTCAGTCGGAGATGCTAGTTAGTAGCTGTTCGAAAGCAGAGAATATTCCATCTCAAGAGATTGGGGGAAAAATTTCTCGGGAACCGAGGAGCTTCTCAAAAAATATGAGTTAACTCAGGAACGTATCAATGTTATAGCTAAAATTAAGCAAAATTTAATTGAAGCACATCAGGCATTTCAAACGAATCTTCAACCTTCCTTGAGAAATTCCGAATTTTTCTGACATGAGCTTCAAATTGGTTATGAAAGTTATGTATACGTAGAAATGTTTACAGAAAAAACTTTGGAATTTTTCTCGACGGGTTAATCATTTTTATATTCAAACTACTATTTTTACAGTTTTTGGTAATAAGTAAAAATAACACAAAGAAATAAAACTATATCTGATAAAAAACAAAATAAATTATCCTAATGACGCATCAGATTTATGTATTTTAACAATCAAAATCCAGTTGACATTTCTTTGCAAGTAGACTCAAGGATGAGTCTCGAGCAAGAGTGCAAGGCACATAGCGTCAAAAGATGAAAATTAATAGTTGCTCGTATACTCTAGCATACATAACAACTACATTTTCCCAAGCTTCTGTGTACGTCTTTGAGTACACCATAATGTGAAGTTAATTTCGTTCTTCGACAAGAGTTAGATTCATCCGAAAAAGATTGTTTGAATATAATATCAGCACGTGCAAATAAATAATGATGATGAAATTTGATAGTAGCCCGTACTATTTTGTTATACCCTCCAACCAAGCCCTCTTTTTCCTGGCTTAATTAGGGGCTTGTGAAAATAATAAGGGGCTATAGGAAAAGACAAAATAGGGTCACTCAAAAGTAAAAATATAGTTCAGAATAGTTTAAGATGGAGTGTAGGTCAAGGGAATCAAATTGATGTATGGCAAGATAAATGGTGTTGTGATAGACCTATCTATGATTTCCTTCCCCATGTTGAGAATAATCTGAGGACCATGAGGATAGTTGAGCTTATTGATAGGCAGTCTCAAGAGTGGGACCTTAATCAGATTAAACGTGTTATTACTGAAGAGGTTAGTAATATAATCAAATTTATCCTTATTCCTGTGTTTGATGGTATCGCTGATAAGCAGGTTTGGCCTTTTACTAAGGATGAGAATGTAACTGTTAAATCTACATATGAGGTGTTGGTTAGTTCAAACTCTACTGATAACTTACTTAGCTCTCACTGGAAATCTTTATGGAAAATTCAAACTCCTCCACACATAAAACATTTCTTATGGCTTTTGGCCCACGGTAGAGTCCTTGTAAGAGGCCATCTTAAGAATAAAGGTCTTGATATTGATGATATGTGCCCCTTATGCTCCAGTTTTACAGAAGATATATCACATTTATTCTTAAATTGCAAAGAGGTTTTACCTACTGGAACAATATTTACTCTGATTATAGAGTGGTTGTCAATGGTATTTATATCTCTCTGGATTGATTGTTAGGCAATACCAAGGCTAATATTCAGAAGGATAATGTTCAATGGAGAATTCTAATTCCTTTCATTCTCTGGAATATCTGGTTGGCTAGAAACAATCTTGTTTTCTCATGAAAATATGGGGAGAGCCTTCCCCAGGCTTGTAAGGCTCTAGTTTTCTTTTAAGTTATTTTCTCTAAAAAAAAAACTACCCCTTAGCCATAAATTTTCATAAATAACTAAACTATGCATGTTTGATTAGTCTTAATACATGATTGGCTTATGTAATTAATTAGATTAGATTAGTTATATAGATTATGGTTACAATTAAAATTAGAGATTTTTTTTATGAGTGGAGAAGAAAAGGGCTTTTGGAGGGAAAAAAGTGAAAAACTAGGGTTTGAGAAATCAGTGATTCCAATGCTCAAAATGAAGAACCCCGAGTTCAAAATACTCAGGTAAAATACTAATAGTATACGGATTCTCGAATTTTTGGTTAAAACCGTCGAATCATTTTGGGAAAAGCAAAGACACATGGTAAGGGTCGTCATGGTTGTGAGGTTACTACCATGACGATTCTTCATAGGTCGTCATGGTCGTAACATCAGACAATATGACCATCACCTGTAACTTTACCATGAAAAATCGTCATGGCCAAACATATGACAATGACGACCCTTACCTGGCTTTGCTCAGTAAGAGTCATCATTGTACTATATTTATACCATAACGACTCTTTCCCTTGTCCTTCGTTTGTGCCTCTTCCTCCTCCCTATCATCACCACACTAGTGGAGAATGGACAAAAAAGTACCTATTGAACTGGCTCTAAAAATGAGTGAAAGAACGGATTCCGTCAGAACCATAATCAGTTTTAGTTTTTTTGTTCTATTCCAAATAGGTCGGATTCTGTCTGTGCTTACTTTTTTAAAATTTAAAAAGACTTTATCCGATCTACAGTAGCTCGGTTAGCATCCGACCTTCATTTGAATTTATAATATAATTTAAAAAAGTTGTATCTCTGTTAGCATCTGAGCTATATTTTGAATTTATAATTCAAATTAAATTAGCTGGACCAGCTATTACTTTCAGCAGATCTGATTCAACTAAATCCCTGTATTGGTATTATTCTGACTGAGGTGTTATGGTTGACTCAATATGAAACCATTACACAAATTATATACTCTCAACAAATTTAAATAACAATCAATAAACTTTATTTTTGATAATAACATCAAATCATAATCAATGATTGGACACAAATAAGTCCAACTTGGACCTTCGGATCTTCAACAAAAACATTCAAATCATAATCAGAGCATAATAATTAAACATCCAAATCTCCTCCAATAAGAGAAATGTATCTTCAAAAAAGAAGAAAAACACTGAAGAAGAAAAAGAGAGAGACATAAGGATGGATTGATTACATTTCTTAAAAGTTTCAATCTATGCACAACTGGTTCCCAATCTTGTGTGAATCCTGACATCTTTCTTCTTCTTTTTACTTCTTCTTCCCGGGAGAGAGCTTTGGTGATAAGAACAAACAAATGAAGACCCAATTTGGAATGTTATACCTGCAACAAAAACATGCATGACATTAGTGGGCTTAGACATGCATATGATGTAAACTAATCCATAATTAATGAGATAATCGGGCAGGGTTAATTTGTTTTTTTAACATTAAGTGGGAGGGTTTGAATCCATCTGATATTTTATGAACTTAGATTACCAAAACTTATCTAGTCAGCAACAGAGCTTCATTTATCACATATCTATCTCAATGGTATCTTTTACTTCTTCCATGCAAGATTTGCCTTCTTAATAGCTTTGTCCTTCACACTTTCAGGAACCTTGTTTGTATTCTTAAGACTCCTCCACATTTCCTCCTTCAATTCCCAAGGTACTTTCCTCCAATCATCATAACCTACTGAGATAATGTTTCTGGAAATCTTCCCAATTTTGGTGCAGTACATCGCCTTAGTAAGTCCTATAGGTTGTCCTTTGTCATTGAATTCAATTGGAAGACGGTTATCACCTACACAAAACAAAAATCATTAGAGATTCTAAGAAAATTGAAATAACTATAACTAATATTTGATATAACTTTAACTATAGTAAAAGAAAACAACAACGTTACCAGTAAAACTTTCTTGGCTGATGTCAGCGTCATTGTCAGTATCTGACTGGTGAAAAGCCTCTTGCCACGGCTCTGGTTCACTCGAACGAACTTGACTTGGAGAATGATCACCTGATGTGTGTCGCTACACGCCAAAATTATTATTCACTTTTCACTACTTATGATTTATATGAAGCAAGGTAAAGAAAAGATCATTCCTACGAGGAGGTCTTGGTTGTTATTCAATTTCAATATCTTATGTAAACGGGGGGATATTTCAGATTCAATAAAAATTATTAAATTATCTTAAAAGCTAAGAAATTGTAGAATATAATCAATAAGTTAAGAATATTGGTCAAGGTTTCGTTTCATTCACAAAACATGTTCTTGTAATAATAATTAGAATTGATATTTAATATTTTTTTATCAAAATCCCTAGAATACCTTGATCGCAAGAACATCCTGCAAAGTTCCTCAAGTCATCAACAAACATATCAAAAAAGACGCAAATATGAATTCTACCAAGAGAACAACCTAACGTGTAAAAAACACTAATCAAGTTTAATTCCCGGGGAGCATTAAAATTCATGAAATTAGGCTAATCAATATAATTGAACATGCAAAACGCACTAATTAAATTTAACAAAGGTCATGATCCACTTGTGATTACTAGGATAAATCACTACAAGCAATAACCACAATTATGCTACTTGTACTCAAGGAGTATCATTTTTGCGTATAATAAACCCTAAATTAGCTATAGATATGAATATGAGTTCAACCAATTTGCAACTTGACTACAAAATAATCAAATCATACATGGCGATATTTGTGGTGAATCATGAACGATAAATATGAGACAAAACTAATTTATTACTCATAAAATCATGTATTGTAAAATCCAACTATTCCCTAACCAATAATAAGAAAACTAACTACTCATAAATTGGAGTTTACACAATTGAATTCAAGAAGAAAAGAAATTGCAAACCCTAGATGTGAGAAATCTCCCTGCACGAACCTACAAAAAGAAATAGAAGAGGTGAGAAGAGAACTAGATGAAAACCTAGATATCTCTCCCTTTTGTTGAAGTTGCTCTTATGTAGCTTTCTCCCTTGTAGAAACCCTTTTGGAGTAGAAGTCTCTTTCCTTGTATAATTCAAACTCCCAATTTCTAAATCTAGGCATTATAATCCACAACCCTTGGCAAGATTTCGATAAGCATGCTAAGTCCAAACTCACCACTACAATTCAGGATCATACAAAGCCCAAAATCAGATTCGAAATTCAAATAAGTTCACGACCAACTCTCATTCAGGCAAGCCATCAAACATCTTACGCGTACTTTTATGAAGGTAATTAGGCATGATTCATTGGTAATTTAAACATCCATATTCACCACTAATTTAACCTACAGTGACCACCAACACCCTGAGTTTTAGTTTTAGTAGAACCCATCACAAAAACAACTTGGATTTCAATGACAAAACCCATCTTTAATTTCTCATTCCTGACTTGGATTCTTCTCTGCTATTCAACCATGTCGCTGCAGAATCTGAACCTTTTCAATTTCTGTTGCTAACCCATTACATCTTTATCAATGGCAGCAAGAAGTTCTTATCGAATTTTGACATATACCTAAATCAAAGTATGGCTTTCTCCGTCTGTTTTCCGGCGATCACACCTTGGTTGGAAGCAACATCGAACCACCACCATCTTTTACTAATTTCTCATCGATTTCACATAGCAACAGACTTCAACTATCTCTCTCTTATTTAAACCCAACAGAGAACCACCTGACTCTTTCGTTTCTTCTCAACTGAAATCAAACTCAGACCCACTTAATCAATTCTCTTTGTAGTTGTAGGAAATCCTACAACACACCCAAACTATAATCCTAAGCTATTTTCACTATGGTCAATCAAATTATAAATTCATGATTCACACCTTGATAAAAAAAAACTAGGGGTGCACACGGTACGGTTTAACTCGGTTTTTGGCTAAACCGAGTACCTGTACTGACATATGCCATTTTTTTTTAGTTTAGAATCGATACCTGTACCTGCCTTGGTCGGTTCGGTTTTAAACCGTACCGGGTCAGCTCGGTTCGGTTACGGTTTTGTTCTGGTTTTATACTTATGAAAATCCTGTAAATGAAAATATGTTATGGCAGTATTTTTTGCCAGTTTTTTCCTACAATTTTCTGCAAATTCTAGTTTTCTACCATAATTTAACCAAACTTCATTATTCATTACACAAACTTAGTTACTTTACAATTCAAACAAAATTTTAAGAGAAGTTCAAAACATGAGAATGTAATAAGAAAAAGTAGTAATAGGTTAGAATTTCAATAAGTTGCAAGCCTGCTCCCTTTAAGTCTTCTTCTTTTCTGTTACTGGATCTTTAACTATGAATATATAACATATGTAGGCCACACAAAGAAATTGACAGCGGGATCATGTTATAAGAAACAACATATGCAATCCATTGTACAAGATATGAAGATACTAATACTAGTAATACATTAAATGAAGAGCTCTACAAAACAAGTTCAAAGATTTTATTAGAGAGAGAGAGATAAGGTAAGAAGAGACATGTCAGTCAGAGATGGTGGTAATGGTATTAGTTTCTTTTTAAGTTATCTTTTTTTTCATGATCAACACTTACACTTTCTTGCTTTCAATATAAGAACCGAATCAAATCAGACAAAAGCTTTCAGAATTAAATTACTTTTGAATTTAAAGCAACATAAACACAATACACTATGAATGATGGTTGGCTTCACTTGTCTGTTGTTTATTGCTGCTACATACAACTACTATAATCCCCAGGAATCTCTTTAAGCAGTACAAACTCTCACAGTCTTTTCCATTATTGTTTTACACATAGAATGATTGTACCAACAAGTTCATAAATAAGGTTGAATCCAGTTATGTCTAAGTGGACTTATATTCTTATACAATTATCATGCACTCTTTATGGAGAATTGTTGAAACCCTTAACTACATGCTTCAGAGGCTCACAAGTTGTCGGTTGATTTGATGATATTCCAGGGAGATACTTACTGGTGCCAGAATCAATTATGGTGCAAGTACTTCCAGAATTACTTCATTGAGATACTAGGGAAAACAATATTCTCTCACTACTATCAACAACAACAACAACAAAATAAGCATAACGATTAAAACCACTTATTCTACCTCTACATACTAGACACTAGTTTGAATGAAACAACTACAATACCACTCAGTACACCTCCACCAACAACAATTATAAATCACAAACCAAAATTAAAAGAAGCATAATTTGTTACCAAAAAAGATCAAACCCATATCACAAACCATCTAAATTTATCATATATGGCCATACATTAAAACAAGGAAATTTAGAATTATCAAAAACCAAAATCAAATAAGGAAAGGCATATGAAAAAGAGGGATTGATATTTTCATTTACAAATAACTTTAATTTTCACTGCATGTTGATGTTGTTTATTTTCCACAAAATCAATCGATTAAAGTATCCATAACCATATTCCAAATCGATCTCGAACAAAACCTTAAATAGTTAGAAAAAGGAATGAATTGTGTAAGTAAAAATTAAAACTAATCATTCTAAAATCAAACATAAAAACAATTATAATCAATTAAAATTAATAGTTAGATTAGAAATGAAGAAATAAATCAAAACAATACATGTTGCTATTGAAACCAGAAGCTTGAAAAGGAGGAAGAAGAAGAACAAGTGAAAATTGAAGAAGAAGGTGGTGATTGTGAGTGGTGGTAGTGTGACTGGTGTCTGTGATAGTGAATGATGGTGGTGGCTCTCTGCCCGTCTGTGAGTAGAAGTGAAGAAGAAAAAGTGAAGTGATTTTGGTATCTCTAGAGTTAGATGAATGTTAGGGTTGCGTGGACGATCAGGATAATAAAAAATCTATGGCTTTGAGTACTCGGTTCCACCGGTACGGTTCGGTCGGGAATACGACTGGAACCAGTACTTGTCTCAAATTCCTATCGGTTCTGACTTTTTGAACCGTTAACTGGACCGCTAAAATCGGTTTCGGCTCGTTCCTTTGGTTTAGGCCCGTTTTTTCGGTCCAACTCGGTTCTTGTGCATCCCTAAATAAAACTATGGACAAAAAGGTTTTACGTGGTTCAGTGTTAAAACCTATGTCCACCTGAGGGATTTCACTATGATATGATGAAGATTACAAGCTCTCAGTACAAGTGTATGGATGTTCTTTCTAATTCTCACTCTCCATATGCCTCACTCAGAATGTTCGACCCTCTATACATTGTTTACAAACCTATTTATAGGCAAATGAAGATAGTGGATAACAACCCACTTCGCTTCGTTGAAGGTCTTCGCTGGTGTTGATGGTGAGTTTTTGATAATGGAGAAAATTGTAATATTTCTTTTCGCCTAGCTTCGAAAGCATAAAATAAATATGTATAAAATTCCTGACTCGGCATCAGAATTATAAATACATACTACTTCCGCAAGAGGATTGAGAATGCATATTCATCTCCTGGCCAAATTAGCCCTGCATCTCTTTTGCATATATATACTCCATAGAAATTTCAGAGCCTTACTCAACTAAATCCTCGTTATTTCATGTGCATCTATGCAAACTATTTGTATAAAAAAGAATTTACTGATTATACATAATTGTGAACATTCAGAATAAAAGCTATGCCATATCTGAATAAAAACGCTACTTCGATACATACCATCTAATTGCAGAGTCGCATCAAGCATTGTCTCAATTTGTAAACTTTCACAGCTGAATCTCTTGAAAATATTTTGTATGCACTGCATAAAAGTTACGCATAAATGCTAACATTAAATCTCATACAATTGAGAAACTCTAAATAGGCCATAGTTATGGTCATGATATTAATGAATGCTAAAGCTAGTGGTGGATAAACAAATAACCATGATACTAGCAGGTGTCAGCCTTATTGAACCCTATCCACATTCCCAACACTAATGAGTAGCACACACATGTTCCAAAAGGCTAGAAAAAAAACAAGAAGCCAAAAAAGCACGTGCCAAACAGACTCCAGCAATGCTAGCGCTAGCACCAACAACATTAGCGTCAAGTCTTGACGCTTACCACGACGCTAGCACCAACAACATTAACGCCAAGTCTTGACGCTTACCACGACACTAGCACCAACGGTATTAGCATCAATCCTTGACGCTTACCACGACGCTAGCACCTGATGTGTTTTCTAGACATTGGTAAATAAAGTATCGTTCACTCGGACTTGACGCTTACCTCAGTACTATCACCAGCAGCATTAGCGTCAAGCCTTGACGTTTTCCTCAGTGCTAGCACCAGCAGCATTAACGTCAAGACTTAATGCTTACCATGGTGCTAGCCTTTACCCCTTTCTTCACTCGTGCCATCCATGCCCCCTTACTATTAGCGCCAATACTAGGCCATTAGCATACTATGTTGACACAAGCTCATCAATAGCATTATCTTATAACAAAATTCACTTGTTTCGAATCCATGGATCCACTAACTCTACGAGAAATCAAAACAATTACATGGGGGGATTAAACATGGGGTTTTCGTCTGGTGGTTACAACAACATGGGCATGGTAATACCCCATGATAAAGAAGTTACAAAGTAGTGGTAAGGTTGAAGCAGTTAATGGAGTAATAGAGTAATGGTTTCCCGAAGATTCCAAGGAGGTTATACCATTATCCTCACGACTTCCACTTTTCCATCTCTTCACTATCTCCATAAATTTAAAAGGAAACATGTGTATTCTCAACTATTATAAATAGGCTATTTAGCCCATTTCAGAAAAACAACAAGCTTAGCATTCTCCCAAGCTCTGTGACTTTCTCAATACTTCTACATCTCTACACACAAATTCCTTAAACTTTCTTTGCTTCCCTCCCCTAAGATCAACCCATTTCCTCTCTTTGTGACCGAAGCAGGACGGAACGGCTGCTATCGTGGTTTAGGCTTGCCCTGTACGATTTTGATTTCCGAATCTAAAAAAAATACTTCTACAGTACATTGTTTTGCCTAGAATCAAATTTTAGGTACAAACAATTGGCGAACACAGTGGGAGTTCAATCTCTCGGTCACGAATCCAATTCTTCAAGCGTCTGAAAATCAATTCTTCAATTACTCAAAAATGGAGGATCTTAGGTCGGGTTCAGCAACTAATCCAATTCAGGTTCAAAAACCACTACTAACCCCGACAACACCAGTGGTGGAACTCCATAGATCATTACTCAAAACACCACCGCTGGAAATACCAACACTTCTCTCGATACCACTGAAGGTCCCAAAATCAAAGAGCATGCATCACCTACCATGGATTATTTGATGAAACGGCATGATACCTTGGCTGAAACTCAAGTAGCCATAACCACTATCCAGAAAGAAGGTCTTAATTTTCTTAAGACTTTGACAGAGTAGTTATCGTCGGAGCAACGTCATCATCAAATGGAGCAAGCTAGGAACGCATCCAAAACTGCCGGTAGAGCCAGCACATCAAGAGATAACACCCAGGAAAATGACAAGGTACATATTATCACTGATCGCGTACCAGAGAGAAATCAACAACAACAAAACTTTGTCACTCGTGAAGACCTGGAAAGGCTCTTGCAAAACCGTGGAAAGGAAGATTCATCTTCATTCTATCAACATCAACCTCATTACCCAACTGAAATTCATAGGATTACACTGCCAAACAGATATTCGTCTCCTTCATTCTCATTGTACGATGGCACCGGGAATGCTCGAGAACATATTTCTTGATTCTTGGAATCATTAGGAGTGCATGAATATAACCAAGTGTTGGGTCTCAAGGAATTTTCCAAATCTCTTATGGGGAGAACTTATACCTGGTACAACAATCTCACCCCCAAAAACATCTCTAGTTGTTCTCAGATGGTCAATGCTTTTTACAAAAAAGTATTTCTTTGTCTCCGAGGAAATAACTCTCTCGGACCTGGGAAGAATGTTTCATAGGAACAACGAGCACCCTAACGAATACGTAAAGAGGTTCAGAAAACAAGCTCTCGAATGCCATGACCAGGACGTAACTGAACAACAATTGGTGTAGCTTTGCATTAATGATATGATTCCTGTTTATCGTGCTTTATTAAAAACTTTACGATTCCAAACCTTCTCTGAGCTACATGAGGCTGCCAAAAGATCAGCAACAACTGCTCCGGCCTTGTTGGAGAAAATGAGGCCCGCCAGAAAAGAAAGCCATGGAGACACCCATGGAAGTAGACGTATGGTGAACAAACAAAATTCTAACCAATATTCCATAGGTGTTATTAATGAGGAAGGATGCAAGATAAAGGCGGAATCTCAATCAATGTCACAGGCTAAGCGCGCCGCATCAACTCCAGCAACATCCCCAACATCAACTCAAGGACAAGGGTCAGCCGAGACTGATAGGATTTTTAACCTATAACCGCAATCGCACGACAACTACAAAGTAGAAGCGGAAAGTACGGGTTTTTCCACGGAAATTGATTATAATATTTCTAATTAATACCCTAATTATGTGCTAAAATAAGAATTGTTGAATGAGTTTATGAATAAAAATTTAAATAAAATAACTAAAAAATTGATTTGTTGGAAAATAGGAGAAAATTATAGGGTTTCGGATTCCACTACTTTTGATGTTTGTAAAACTAATTAATCACTACTTCAACTATTACTCTCAATTTACTCAAAACCTTATTGAACCCAATCTCATGTTTCAGAAGATTTATCGTTTTAAAACTTAATATTACAACTTACGTTGTTATGTCAAAAATCTAATTTTCCTTCGCTTTTAAAAAGTCAATAGCCTAAAGACTATCCAGAGAAATTATTATGAAACTTTAAAGAAGAGAAAATTATTAGTCATTAAAATACAATTATTAGAGTAAAATAGGTCAAAAAAATAAAATATATTAATTATTACACATCAAAAGATAGTTTCCTCTTACACCCTAGATAGAAAATTAGCTACTCATGGAGAAAAGAACACAAGAAAATTGAATAAACATTTGATTTTATTAATATGGAAAAAACTTACAATTTTCTTTTATTTTTTTGTTGAATCAACGACAGATATCATGGGTAGTAAATGAAGCACGGATCATGAGTGCAGTTGGATAAGACTGCTCTGGAACCGCTACAAGAAGAACTGTCTTCTTTTGTATTAAACTTCAGAATGAAGGAACCGTGACCAAAGAGGTTGAATATGAAAGTATTGGTGACAGAGAAGAACAACAGTTTGGATCTGTAATTTTGGTTTTCTTCTTCTCTTCCGTCTGCAACTAGAACCCTAATTTTTCTCATGAACTGAATTTTTTATTTTTCTCTCTATGGCTTCTCTAATCACTCCATAACCAAATACTTCTATTTTATACTAACCCATCGAATCAACCCCAAATCTCCACTTGAATCTTCCCTTTTTAATGAAAATAATCTCGAGAGAGATATTTTCCTTTTATCGGAAATTCTTCACGCTAATTTGATCTTGATCCTGATTTTGTTTTTTCTTTTAACATAAACTCGATCTTCTTGTTTAATGACTATCTCCAACAACCTGGTAATAGATAGACATACAATCGAAAACCAAATCTTAAAAGATTTGTTTCCCGAGATAAAACAGCGGAGGTTAGGAATCACGTAAAATTATGATATTCTTTCTCAAAATCGTGTAAACATTCCCATATATATGGCAAGAGTATGATATGTGTCTTAACAACATAAAATCTTGTCCAAAATTCATCCAAATCTATGCAGGTGAAGAGAGTTCTTTTCCCGCCAAGCTTTTTGTTCGAATCTTGAGAAGGGTGCTCTTATTTAAGGCATGGGTGCCTTTAACACTTTTCGAGCTGATTTTTCCAAAAATGTTTATTCTTCAAAAATACCCATAAACACAATAAAAACACAATGATAATACAAAAATCGATAAATAGCAATATAAATATGAGCTCAAATAAGACACAAAATTGTGTCTATCAAATACCCCCAAACTTATTATTTGCTAGTCCTCTAGCAAATCTAGAAAATAAAAATCCTAACTCACTTTGCAGGCATCACGATTTCACTTAGCGTGTGCAACAAGCCTTTAAACCCATAAGTGTATCTATCAGACGATTTCTGTCTCGTGAGGGTTTACAAGAGGTGTACTGATGTGTTTTAGAAATAGTGGTAAAAGATTCGATACTCAGACTTGTAAAGATTTGATTTTTAAACCTAATTTTTAATACTAAAAATAAAGAAGATTAAAGTAAAATTGATTTCAAATTATGGAAAGAACTGAGACTAAGGATTCCACCATTAGCCAATTTTTCAGGTGAATTAGCATTAATAATTATCTTGTAATTCATACATTCAATTTATTCAAAATATTGCCAAAATTAGATTTTCAAAATAATAGTTGTAAATCAAAAGTATGAGACATCAAAATCTCTAAACTAAGCATGACCCATCAAAAGAAAACACAACTAATTGATAAAAATCATATTTTCAAATTTAATTCAAAGCAAATAATCATTAAAGAATTACAAAAAATTAATAAAATAAGAATTACCACTTTATTATTGGAAAAATGGCTTCCTTCGTCGCCCTAGTGATGGTGTTTAGCTCATCTTGTTGGAAACACTCTCAAAATAATTATTCATAGC